>JACJUM010002819.1:14198380-14251060 GCA_020976665.1 Heortia vitessoides | reverse complement strand
GCCCGCGCCCGCGCCCGCGCCCGAGCCCGAGGCCGGCCCGTCCGCGCTCGGCGCGCCCGACCAGCCGGTCGGACACGTCGCGATCTCCATC
Source organism: Heortia vitessoides (assembly GCA_020976665.1). Classification (NCBI taxonomy): domain Eukaryota; kingdom Metazoa; phylum Arthropoda; class Insecta; order Lepidoptera; family Crambidae; genus Heortia; species Heortia vitessoides. The sequence continues at coordinate 14,250,969 of JACJUM010002819.1, read as the reverse complement.
TCGCCCTCGTCGTCCGACGACATCCCGACGGCCAACAATATAATCGGGACGCTGTCGAACCGACCGAACTCTTAGCTGGTGGTCGTGGGGATGGTGGACGGCGTCACTGTCCGCTGTTGCGTGAACGTGACGTTAGAAGCCATCTCCACTCGGTCTCGCTCGCTTCGTCGCGAAGACGACGATTATTGAATCGGACCCCAGGCGAAGATCGACCGCGCCGGGCCGTTGTGAAGCGACTCTTTGCGCGCGCGTATATAAAGAGAGAGAGTGTGTGAATGCGTGTGTAAATGTATGTGAGTGTGTGTATGTGGGTGTATGAGTGTGCGATGGGCGACTGTCAATGGAGGACGCACCCGGATGATATTCCTTCGAGCCGTTGAATTGAATGAAGAATGGTCGTGGAAAATTCAGCATTGTATTTGATGTCATTTCGAGTGTTCTGATATCGATGTGTGCGCAGAATGTATGTCCTAAATATCTGGTTACTGGTCTGATGTATCCATTTGCAATGCTCGCCGGAGAACCGTCGTTTGTCGCGGTATGCGGTCAGATCGTCGAGTTCAGGATCACAAAGGGAGCCGCGAAAGATTTGAAAACATCTTACGATTTCAGTATGAAATTACAAATATTTAATCACAAAAAAATTTAGTCGGAAGCCAATCTCTTCATGTGTAGTCAGTAGGTATTGACAATTATTCTTGATATTTCTATATGTAAATTGTGGACAGTGTACAATTGTTTTACCTAGACATAATATAGGTAAATACCTTATACGAAGCTGAAGTCTTTTTTATCCATTTTCATATCTAGTATTGTATTAAGAATTATTACTGAGAATATATTTTAATTAAACAACAAATAAGACAAATCTTATAAGATTCTCACTTGTGTCTTCCGTATCATTTTGTGCATATGGTTCGCATGCCGGTTTTGCTAGCATGATGTCTACATGTGCCAGCGGCTCAATGCGAGGGCCTCGCCTCCAGTTTGGGAACCTGTGGACTAGTTGTGTTGAAACAGCTCTCGGCTTCGTAAAGGTAACTTTTATCAGTCTGTATGTAATCTACGAAATAATTAATGTTGATCGACGTCGAAGATGGTGTATGATAATTTCTATCGTAGTGACAGCTGCCATAATCTTAGTACAAGATTTTCGATGAACCTTTGCTAGGAAATGAAAAAGAAAATTTTTGGTCAGACACATCAAATTCTCTGATAAGACTCATCAATTCTTTTGATAAGTTTATAAAACATAAATGTTGCTGATCGTCCAAATTGGGTTTATTGTACTTGGAGTCATATAATGTCTAAGTACCTACGTATTGAAAAGTATATTTTTCTTGGATATTAAATATATGTACTTTAAAATAACACAATGCAAACGGTAACTTTAAAAAAATGCCATTGAATCGTCGTTCTTTCATACGAGTATAATGCGGCCAAGCCGTTGGCTGCGAGTGCACAAATTGAGAGCAAATGATTTTTATTAAAGGATTTAATCTTCTTACAATTTTATTAATCACAGATAAACAAAAATTGACACTATAAAATATTAGACTGATGTCTTTACACGTAGTCGGTAGGTATTGACAATTTGTTATTGATATTTCTACATAAATATTGTATAATCTCTTATTGTTGTTACGTAGACCTTATATAGGTAAACACCTTTTACGAAGCCTGCTTTAATTTTAATACTACATTTTAACATAGTAATGAAACGTTGTAAAAATATATTTATTACCGTCGGTACCTAAACTCTCACATCACTTAGATTCTGTAAGACCGTCACGCCCTAAGTCTTTAGAATTGGTACTAATAGTGGTAGAATTGGTAATGATTTGTTGATATTGAGGCCATAGTCGAGCTTCGTGAAGGGTTTATTGTCAGCCGGTAATTAATAGACGAACCGTAATCTTAATTGATTTCGAGGATGATATATTGGATCGTAAAGATTTAGAAAATTTTAGATCGCTGTAATTCTAAAATCTTGAAGTAAACATAATGTTTGAAATTGAGAAGATAAGACCCCTTTTTTATTAGGTTAATTAGACATTTGTGTGTATCTTTTCTTAACCGCGATTATACAGCTACGACATATTATGAGTTTCAACAAACACTACAATAGCGTCTTAACCACTGAACATTGGATAATGCTCAGTCTGCCTCACTAACTACAAATTGTTCTCTATTAGTTGCGAACTGTATTTCTCGGATCGCTTAACTTACTGGAGCAATATTACTTATATTGTGACTAGTTGGTTAATTTAATGCTCAGTACTGCGCTCACTGACTCCCTTGGCAGACCAGAATGACCTATATTGTAGCAATTTTTGATGTTTTTACAAAACAAAAGTTTTGCTTTATAATTAGCAATTTATTTCATACTAATGTATTGTTGAAGTTACATTTCTTTACCAAGACACCATATGCTGCGCTCGGCCAAATTGGTCTATTTTTACTTTGAGTATTTATGTATTAGAAATATATATATTACTTATGTAAAGAAAATAGTATATATTACTTTTTATAAATGCTCGCCAAAAAGTTGGAAATCTGCTTTAATTGCACAAAGAGAGCAGAAAAAAAGTTACAAACCATATTTAATCCCAAAAAAACTTTAGTCAGAAGCCAATCTCTTCGTGTAGCTTGTAGATATTGGCAATCATTTATTCATATTTTCGTGTAGGTATAGACTATATAATGTCATACAATATGACATAATATAGGCAAATACCTTTTACGAAGACAGAGTTATACATTCTGCACATTGTATCAAGAATACTGAGCAACTTCAACGAAACGCATCATCAACTATCAAAAGATGTCTTTGAATATACTATCGGTTTATTAAAGTAAAATGTTGCTTTGCATAAAGATATTATTTAAGGCAAGTATAGCATTGTAACGACCATAACATGGATCCTTTACTTGTTTTTCAGTGCCATCCTAAAATATTAGAAAAATCATTAACGCGAAAGTTTATTATGTAGGTATGTTATTCTTACACACGGGAACAGCTGATCTGGTAAAAATTTGGCACATGGATTATTGACAGTCTGCTGTTACTCCAGCTTACATAAGCTACTTTCTATCCCGAATTTTTTTTTTCTATGGAATCGGTACGGCTTTTTTGCACAGTTTAGTCTGTCAGTGAGGAATTTACTTGGTCCCGTAATAACAGAAGATGGAATTAATGTAAAGATCTTGGACGGTATGTACGTGTACGGTACGGTATGTAAAGATCGCGGTCGGTAATCTAGTCTATTTACGCTTTGCAATGCGGACTTTTTGCACTATGCACCCCTATAGGAGTGCACGGCCTCGATTTTGGTAACCTGTGGTCTGTAATGTTGATAAGGCTTTAGGCTTCGTAAAAGGTAGCTTTGTTAGTCTGTATTTAATCTATGAAGTGTCTAATATTAAATGATTTCGAAGATAATACATATTTGGTCATTTCAATCGTAGTGATGTCTGTCGTGAACCGTAGTTTAAATTTTCGATCGACTTTTTAGTAATTTATATTAAATGTTTAAAAAAACAAATTTTTGATCGGTCTTTATAAAACTATGTGTAGGTAAGCTCTCAATGTATATTTATGTATGCTTCTTTAGCCGCGCATGCGCATACTGTATAATTTTTCAAGACACGAGTTGAGCAAATGTTTCTTTAGTGCCTCGCCGACTCGGAAACAGGGTGTATTGTTACTTGGTTCGCCTCATTAGAGCGATAAAAATTGTATTACCTTACAGGTGCGTTCTAGAGATGAGTTGTCTCATTAAGACGACAGAGTATCTTCCACCTAATAGTTTCTTACATAAACGTATATACATAATAACTTCACCAGTTTCTAATTATAAACCTTTTCCACTACGCAAATCCATTGCTGAATTATAAGATTGTAACCAACATATTTTTGTAATATTTACCTAATTATAGATATTCCTATTATTTTTTAAGCACATATAAAACACATGTAATAATAAACAACATAAAAACACATATAAAACTAATAAACAACAAAAATACAAATATCTAATCAAACGAATGAATTAATAGTATAAGCCGGCAATATTTTAAAGAATCTATTATCCGTTCCGCATATGAATCCTCACATGGTATGAAGGTATACGAATTGAACAAGTTTAGTTGGTAATATCTATCCGTGGATTCTAAGCTCATCTCTATTGCGCACTGCAATGCTCAGTTCATTGAGTTATGAATGCTCGAACAAATATTTATCAGTGTTAGGTGTATTATACTATTTTTTGATATGTTTATAAAACAAACATTATTTTAAAATTGTAAATTAAAATTATTGCAATTTTATTTCGATTTAATGAGTAGTGACTGCTTGTGACGAATACTATTTCTTGACCGGCATGTATATTTGATACTTCATGTGCTTGGCCAATTATACTTATCAATGTTAGTTTCATATAATTATTTCCAATCTTGTTTTTATTACGTAAGCTTAAGATATTGTAAATAAAATATTTATGTCTATTATTAAGAAAAATAAAGACTAATAGGAATTTAGCAAAAATGTGTTTTTATTCAGTCATAATTATAATATAAAATTTTACATGTATTTGCGCTCAAACTGAAGACTACAAATATAAAGATAGTTTGAGATATCCTTATAACATAAAACAAGATCATATTTATACAATGCGCTGTATTTATGTCTTCTCACAAAATGCGACTGCAAAACAAAAAAGAACTGATAATCCATTCTAAAGAGCATATTAACAGAAAAATAAATTTCAATCAAAAACTTATATTACTTACAAAGAAAATGTTTATTACAAGTTGACTTCAATCACAAGTTAAAAGCAATCTTATGGTTAAAAATTGCATCATGTAATAACATAAGCTGGGTTCGAACACTTTAACCCTGCAGCTTAGTAACGTAGATACCAGGTCCACCCTAATCGAATTGGCGTATTTCATATACTATATGAAAATAAATATAAATCTGTACAACGGTATCTATATATCTTATACTTATTTTAATTTCTTAATAATTTTCCTTTTCCTTTTTACAAATATTCTCACATCAGGCGCATCCTCGGTATTTTGTGAATCCAAAGTATCGTTATTGAAAGATTGCTCTGCTATACTAATATTATCAACATTTTCAACTTGATCACCCGTCACTTTACAAACTATTTCTTGAACATGACAACTTGTCTCGTTTTTAGAAATCTCTGGATTAATTTCCTTCTGAGGGGTTGATGTTGCAAGAGCTTTAATTAAAAGATCTGGTTTATAACTCATACCAGCATTGATTGCTTCATCAGATTTTAATTTCGCAGCTATTTCTGATGGCTTATTTAAATTTTTAACTATATCAGAGTCAATAATTGGCAAGTTCTTTTTAATTTCTTTACTATCTTCTGTACCTGGTGAAGATTGTAAAGCAAGTGTTAGGTTATCTTTGCTAACTGAAGTCTCCTGTTCCGCTTTCTTTGGCTTCCGTTTTTTACTATCGGAACTGGACTTACTAGATTTGCTCTTTACTTTGTTCTCTACTTTATTAGTAGTATCATTTTTAGTACCTACAGATACAGTATCTGCCGTTTTAAACTCAGTAAGGCTACATTGTAATTTGTCTGTATCATTTAAAACAACTGCATCTTGGGCATCTTCAGATATTGATATATTTGGAGTATGCTCCACAGCTATCCCTAAATCTTCAGGTGTGATCAGACTGTTACTGTCCCCAAAGAGTTCGCAAAATTTTGATTTTATTTCACACGCATCTTTCTTTTCCTTTCTTAACTTAGATTTCTTATCTACACTTTGATCAGCCTCAACATTTTTGACATATCCTGAATGGGATCTGTGTGATCTCTTTTTTGCTTTAGATTTTTTTTGGTAGTCGGGTGCTTCATCTCCTTTCACTGACAGGCTGCTTTCAATTAATTTCTTACTTATAATTAAACAAAGTTTTTCTTTCTCTGGAACAGTATTTGTTACATTATCTTTGATGTTAGTTTTCATATTAACAGCTACATTATGACATGAAGTATCAGGTACAGCTTTTTCATTATTAGTTTGCTTTGTAGACACAATGTAGTCACTGGTTTCATCACTAAGTTCTAGATCACCAGCGACAATTTCTTTGCACAAATTTAGATGTTGTAATTCCTGTGCTGAATCCTTATTCGTTTGTGGCAAATGCTGCGGATCGACAACATCCTGCATAAGAATATTTTTTTCGGGACTTTTTGATGTCCGCAAGTCATGGCTTTCATGAGCAGGATTCAAGTGAATATTCACTTCAACCAATTGCATATTTTCAGTTTGAGTTCTGCCATTACTCTCCGACTTTGTAGCCAACCGTTTAATTTTCGATGTTCTAGAGTGGCTTTTAGTGTCTTTAGAACCTTCTACTTTTTTAGAATTATCTGCTGCAAGTACAGTATCTTCTTTTGTCTCTAGTTGAAAGGCCAGGTCTGGTTTTGATTCATTATCATGAATTATTTTTGGATTTACAACATTACTTTTCTCTGTGGCTACATCTTCTATAATTTCTCCGGATTCTATTGATATATTAGCAACAGGGTTTTCTGCTTCCATAAATATTTCCTTAATCATTTGATCACTGCACTGTGTTGGCCTGCATGTTAATGCTTTTGGTATTGCAATATGTTTAATGTTCCATTTCGACGTATCTACTGCCTTCAACTCAACATCCCTACCAGTAACAGTTGACAATGTGACATGATCCGCAATGGGCTGCAAAACATATTTTTTACTCTTTACTCGAGGATCATCAAGTTTAGTATCAGCTGTGTTCATGATTTCTGTAAAACAAAATCATATTTTACCTTCATACTAATATAAATCAATATAATATAAAAAAATAACATAAAGTGTTACAAATGTTACCTTTGGGTTGTGTAGATGATGTTTCAGGTACAATGTAATCAGGTGATTGACAAGTACTTTGCTGTGGTTCATACAATCTATCAAAAGCAGTATTATGAAGATTATCACTTTCCACAGCTTGTTTATTATTTTCTTCCTGTTGTCGGTTGTTAGAATCTGTTCTCTGCTTTTTAGCAGTTGGTCCTTCATCACTATGAAATTTATGTTTGGTAGTACATTTCTCTTGGTATTCATCAATTACTTCATACTCAACTTTATCATGATTATGAATCTCAATATTCCTGTGGTAAAGAGTGTCAAGAGGAGGGCTTTCAAAACCTCTGTATCGTCTATACTGATTTCTGGAAAACAATTCATCTGGACGATATTTACCAAATCTTCTTGTTCTTTCTGGAGAGTAATTCCTATTGTAATAAAAATTGTCAAGCCTATCTCTATTACTTCTATATTTATCAGTATTGAAGAATCTACCTCTTCTACTTTGATATGTATTTGTAAATCCATAATGGCTGTAGTATTTATCTGCCATGCTGGATGTGTCTGACATTCTCTGATATCTCTCCTCTAAATGTGGATATCTGTGCCTATTGTCATACCTTCTCTCCAAATATGGTTTGCTTGACTCATTTCTTGAAAAACTAGGTTTAGAATTGCTTTGGGTATCAGGAAAATTATTTTTACATTCTTCATCTGAGCTTAAATTTTCTGCCCTAGAAACAAAATATAAAAATTATTTTATAAAAAAAATTATTATTATTTTTATTTTAATTTATACAATACCATACCTTATAGCAGGCATAGATTTTCTCCTATTTTTTATACTTGAAGCCTTTGTTGTTGTAGTGTCTGTTGTAGGTTTTGATTTAGGAGGAGATTGGAGTATGTTTTCTTTAGAATTGCCAGTAATGTTGTCACTCCTTTTATCCACATTTTTATAGATGCATCTTGAATTGTTTTCAGATTTGTCTGTACTAGTGCTTACTCTTTCAGTTGATGACCTATTTTCTAACGTCCTGAAATAAAAAGACAATAGTTTTATTTCATAGCAGCCACATAAGAATAACCCTTATTTTATTTCCACTCTGAAATAATTAATATAGGTAAAATGGTTTGCAAAGTCTTTATTTAAAACAATTACTAAATGCTAATATAATATTACTGAATAATGATCATATAGAAGCCATATAATTTGAGAAAAATTCACATTGCCTTTGTCCCTATAAATTGATTGCATCTTCAAGTCAGTGATGATGATAAGCTACTGATTTAGTAAGATAATTAATTAATTAATTTAAAAAAGAAACTAATTTTTTATTTGAGAAAATTAAACAAATTTTGCAGAAATTGTTTCAAAACTTGTAACCTTAATTGCACCCAAGACTAATACCATTAAAGATCACCAGTTATTACAGTTACAGTATATTCACATACCTTTCATAGTCACCAGTTGTAATATTAATAATATCCAACATTTTCTCACTTGTTTTATCTTTTGATTTTTCCTTACTGTTTATTTCTTCATTTCTAGTTCTTGGATATGTGAATTTTCTTAAATGTCGTGTACTCCTATTGTGTATGGCATTTAAGACATTCATGTCTCTTCTGTAAGAAATTTATATTTTAAATAAAATCTTTTATATTCACCATCTAAAAATGTACTGTATTAAAACAGGCACTTACTCATTGTTAAATTTATTTATAATCTGAGTTTTTCTTTCGATTTCTTCCCGTGCAGTTTTCAATAAAGATGAATAGTTTGTTTCTAGTTTCTTAAATTCTGAAGATAAATTATCAAAATCCTGCAATATATTCTACAATATCAATGCACATCCATTCTATAACACATGAAATTTATACATCCTTATTTAAATTTACAAGAAGTAAGTTTAAATAAATCTAATACATCCAAGACATGAAACAAAGTTAAGTGTAACAAATTGATTAAAAATGTGATTTCAATATATACAGAAAAATATTCATTGATTACGTATAGTTTAGGTACTGTTTAAAAGAGGGCTATATTCAAGCTTGTAATTGGAGACAATATTAAAATGTTAAGTTATTTTTATACAATTGTTATTTACTTACTTTTTGTAGCGTTTCCATTGCATTTGAGTATTCTTGAAGCTTTAATTTTAGCGCTGTATTCTCCTTTTTCAACTGTAACAAGAGAATCGATGACTACGCATAGCTGAAGGGTTCGTGTTACAATAAATGATCGTAATTCACATAAGATGGTTCTCGAAATCAATTTTTTGTGGCTCATTGAAAAAGAATATTGGCTATATTATAAGTAAAAATACTCCAAAATGTAAATAAGAGTATTAGGAATATTTCGCGCTAAAAGTTATTACCTCGTCAAGACATTCGTCGTCATAATTATCTAGATTATCGTATAAATTATCCATGTTTGATAATTTCAAAGGAATATAGGATTTGGTTCAAAGAATCTAAGTACACAGAAGGTTTAAAATAAATCAAATTGTAACAAAACGAAAACCGCGTATAATTTACGGTATTCACAGCTTAAAAAATGTCAAAATTTCGTTTGTGACATTGACAGCAATTTTATATAAATCAAAGACAAAATAGAATACGTAGAAGAAAAGAGTTCATCTTATTCAGCCCAATTTTAGAATCGTTAGTTACACGTTTATTTAACATAGGAATCAGAAATGTATCAATAAAGATCTTTATTTATTTTTGTGTGACTAAGTAGTATACTCCAGCATTGTAAAGTCTAAGGTTAATTTAATTCAGCCATTCGTTCACCGTTCACAATTCTTCTTCATTCAATACATTTCCTTTTGCCGCACCACCCCTGCTTCCCCCCTTGTGAGTCCATACACCATCTCCGATCCCAACCGAAACCAGCCCATAGTATTTTTCGTTCGTAGCATTGCGTTGCTTTGCAGCCTAGCGCTTACCTCGCTCGCGGTGGACGTAATTTCCATGTATTAGGTAATTTTCTGTAGTTTATTCATACAAAACATATCATATATTGATTATTCGGTAGTGTGAAACGTAATGATTGTGTACAATTACCAAGAGTTTGCATGATTTTCATGCATTAGTGCAACAGGCGATTAAAAGTTATAAAGGGCTCGTGTAAACAGAAGAGAATATTGCGATTACAAGATGCCCACGGACTCGGAATGTGAGTGCGATTTGGTGTCAAAAGAATGGTTGCTGGCTAAGCTGCGCTCTGACGAAAGGGATACGGTATTGATAGATTGTCGAGGATCAAATGAATATTCTATGTCTCACATACGGTCTGCCGTTAATTTCTCAATACCAAGTATTATGCTACGGCGCTTAGCAGCTGGGAAAATCGAAATAGCTTCCACAGTCCAATGCAAAGAGTTGAAGGCCAGAATTGCACATTGTCGCACACGAGGGACTTTTGTGTTGTATGGAGATGGAACCTCTAAGGACCCTGATTCAGTCCATGGTATCCTGCTGAAAAGACTCAAGCAAGATGGCGTTCAGGTTGTTTGTCTAGAAGGTAAGAATATATTTTGTAATATTACTAAATAAAAGAATATAATCATACCTGTAGCTATTCTTCCCAAGTTCTTCTGTTCTCAGTGTAGTTAAAGCAGTATAACAAAACTCATAAAAATAATTTGTACTATGTTAGCTGAATATAAATCAGGGATGTAGTTGAGTGATTTATATATATGTTGTTTTTACACAAATATTCACATCTTCAGCGTTCAAATAATATTTGCTCTAAGTAGGTATGCAACATTGCAAGCCTTGATCAAATACTAGTTTGTTTCAAATAAATAATTACCTATACATTAAATAAGTATTATTTAGCACAATATTGTATACAAAAAAGAATGTTGATAACTGTTAAAGACTTTTAAATTACAACCATAACCATATTGAGTAAAATTATTTATGATTGATGATTTAATTGTATATATATATTATGTAGTTATAAAAAATATCTGTAATTGTCTTTTTAAGTCAAAAATAGTACGTTTTTCTTTCTTTTCCTACCAAGAGATATTATAAATAAAAATAAAACTCCAAATATAATAAAATAAAAATACAACTCCAATAGAAACAATTTATGATTTTTTATCTATTTATGTATGTAGGTTTATCTATTTATGTGTTGTAAATTTGAACAATATTATTATCAGATAAGTTACAATTCATTCATATTATGAGTTTGCCCTAAGCAGGGAATATATTATATATCAATAATCAAGTGTAATGTTAAATTAGGATAAGGAATCTCCTCTTTTAATTTGCATAGTAACATAGAAATATACAGATTAATTGATAGTTTTAAATTATTAGCCTATCTAAAGTAACAACTAGCTGCATTTTAACTGATCTCTTTGTGGCTTATTGTATTTCCATACACAATGTATGTCATGAACATAAGATGAAAATGAATGCTTTTGTCTTATAGGTGGAATGACATTGTATTTCTGAACATCTACAAATAGATATTGAAGGGTGTTTTCCTCAGTATTTTTATTGATGGTTTAAACCACCAGACAATTTTGTATATAAATATTTTCGTTTTGAAATACCTGGTTATTTTGTCTTCGTCTTAATATGTTTTCAGCTTTAAATTATGCTTTAACATAACATTCTAATATATATAATTTTATTTATATAAACTGTAATGGTTTAATTTTACTCCATATGATTTTTAGTGGATTGCAAGTAAACAATATTTCTTTTGAGAAAATTCAGAAAATCTGTTAATCTTGAATTTTCGGCTGTGTTATGTTATAAAACTTAATTTCTGAAAATTTCGTTCAAGTCAATGCACAACTGTAAACTAATAAATCGAATTACTGATTACTTACTTTGCATGCTTTGCTCAATTCACACATGGAATGGTGTAAAAATGCCTCAAATTTACATTAAACTTTTGTTCCCAAGTACCCACATAATATCATTCATTCAGCCGGCATTACCTAAGCCGAACACGTAATACTAGTTGCCGTGCACTAGTCGTTTCGTAATGTTCCAATCCATTGACAAAAAACTTACCTACCGCGAATCACTTTCATCGAATCAGCACTAGTACTCGAATCCATGTTTCATTCATTTGTCGTCAACATCTAAATAATAAAAGACTAAGATTAGCGTAATCATTACAGCTTTTTGGGTATTCTTCCATAAAGCAGAAATCGCGTCGCTTCTGAAATTATATCACAACAAAAAGAAATAAGTTTTTGCAGTATTTACATCGCAAGATAGTGAAATATAAAAAATATATAAAGTAATGAGAAAAAGATCGCACTAATATTAGTTTCAGAATTGAGGAATGGCATGTAAAAAAATATATATTTCATATCAAACAACATTCTCTATACTTTTTTGACGTTTGATATAGTTAAACGAAGGCGCAATATAACATTTTATGCAACTAAGCTATTCCAACTCGCACTTGGCAGGTTTTTACAATGCTCCGAGGCTACGATAGCGAAAGTAAATTTTACCAAAAATTTTTGAGCAAAATTAATGTAACGTTATAACTACGGCAAATTTATATTACCATGACTAGTCCGTAATAACCGAAAAGAAATTATAATATACATTTATTTACAATAAGGTTGGTATTCAACCGTGAATTACGTCATTCCCTCAGGCTAAATAGCTATTTCTGTTTTACCCTAACATTTTTCGATAAAGTAAATACGGGCAAGTACATGTTAAATATAGTGAATATTAACAGTTCTCTTTCCTTTTATGCCCCCTCTGTATTTTTTATAAGGTTTTTAAACAAAGTCTCTACAATATTTAAGTATTTCTACCTATGTAACAGACTACTTATTGTCTTCCAAGTTCACACTGCTAGAAACTATTATTGTGTCATTCGCACGTAGTTTTATTTATGACATTGACAATGGACACAAATGTTAATTTAGATCTATTACCAGAAATTATATACATATATATAATAAAGGATCCAACTGTCTATACTGTATACACATAACACATCTATATGATCTACATACGATACGATGATGGGGGATATGTGTCTAAGTGTCATACTATTGTATGCAAGTTGTCGTCTCCCAAAAAGCTAAGCTAGACCTTTTAACAAGCGGGGCAGCCAGACAATCCAGTGTAACACTGATTGAACGTCTTGTAGGCAGTTGTTATTATTTAAAGTGCGAGGGCTGACAGGCCGGAGGTCGGCAGTCGAGGCATCCGCCCCGCCGAACGTGGGAGAGGAAGTCGGCAACTCATTGTGACTCCTCGTCCGAGACGACGTTGCCAAGATAACGATCGCCGACACCACTTTGTTGTTCCAACTATGCGTTGTTTTATGGACTGTTAAACTTATCATTTGGAGGTATATCAGTCAGGCCTTAGATTCGCTATTTGTACCTATTACATATATTTATTTCATTATTTTTTAAGCGTGCTTACTTTTGTGTACCTGGAATAGCCAGACGGGAGTTGTATCTAGCTAAAATAGCGCAGCAACACTACGGCAAGGGAAGTCCCATTTTTAGAGAAGTTTTAACGTGGGAGGTCCACTCCTATGGCTGATATGATAACATGTTTCGTTATTACTTCATTTATATTTGAATACTATTAATATATTTTTCACTTTGCTTATAAGACAATTATAATGGTACGTTTTGCTAGAATGAAAACTTTCAATTACCTTGTCTGAGGAGAATCTATGAAAGACAAAGATTAATCCTATATGTGCACCTGTTGAATCACATTTCGAAATTAATTCGAACTGGAAACAGAAGGACGTGCTCAAATAAACGGAAACAAGAGACGTAAACCGAAACCCATAGAAGTCGATAGTAAAATAAACCAGGTACTAAAGCTTGGACTAATATAAACCACGATCAAAGGAGGCCGGATGCGAATAGTGCTCCGCTCGCCCGGCGGAAGAGCGCCGCAATTTTATTAATAAGTTCCTGTTTCACTCACGTCCTGCAAGTCGTATATTTTAGCTTAATACAAATAATATTGGATTATAATTTAGGGCTGACAGAATTTCTAAAGACAAGCGAGAGTAGTTTATTACTAGCTGTTTAATTAAATAAATAAACGAAATGACATTGGTTTTGACCATAATTTAAATATCTCTCGTAAAAGAACAAATATACCACAACACCTAGATAAATATTTATGTGCTGATGTTGGGATCGAATTCGCGACCATTGCTATTGCAGCCGTCACTAAAATAAAACTGAAAAAGTTGTCATTTCTACATATTTAAATGTGAAATTAACAGTATATTTAAGTTCATGCCTAGATATGAAAGAATACATGGTAAATATATCAAAAAAGAAATTATCTGTCTGTCAAGTTCGTCGGAACGGGGTAAATAGGAAAGCATGTATAAAACTATATATGCAATTATTTTCACGCGGACGTAATCACAAGCCCAAGATACAATTGAAAAGCAATAGTCAGGTTACTAGGTAATACAAATATAAAACAACCGCTTGTATAATTAACAAATTTTGAACGATAATAAACTCATGAATAGATTTTATTTAATTATTGATGTATACATATTCCGATGCTGAGATCAATAACGTCCAATGCACATAACAGCGGGCACACAATTCAGACTAAACGATCTCTGATCGTAAAATTAATGGCACGTGCGAATAACAGGACGTTGAATGTAAACTTTGCAGCTCAACATATATTGGTGGATGAAATCATGTACATCTGGTGGCAGCGGCCACATCGAACACACATCGTGTGCCTCATAGAGGAAAGCATAATGGGAAAAGGAAACTAAATCACATAAAACTGAGCCGTGCCAGCATTAACCGCACGGAAACAATTATGTAAGCGCCTGTCAATTGAGTCGGTCCGATCTACTGAGCAGAAATACGAGCAATCAATGAACTTATCGGAACCTCACCACTTACAAAACAAATAAGGTCGATTTAAATGGAAGGAAGCGGTATATTTATTTATGAATGCTGTAGGAGGCGTAACAGTGGCATTGACAGTTTTTGCTCGCTGATGTAATGCCGAATGCCGGATTACACTTGTGGTAGTCTGCGTATTGTATTCTGATTTTATTTAATTCTCGTCGCGCTACGTTGGTCGTGAATAAAAAAATAGGCTTAGTTACGCTATGGAGGCATGTAAAGGTCACCAATATTATCAAAGCGTGGCTTGTTCTGCGTCGGTTTGCTCGAGCGATGATGTCAGGTCGTGGATGGAGGAGGCTTGTGCCTGATAACCCTATCAGCTTCATTATCTGCTGACCGACGACTGTCTGCTGACTGACTCGCTTTATCATCTTGAAATCGAGACTGATGTTTATTAATGTTACCTATTTAATTCGCATGCGATATGGAATAGAACCTATGAATTTATGGTTCAGGTATAACAAACAATTTCAGTCCTATAAATCGATTCACCTCTCGGAACGTTGGAAATTTAATAAACAAGAAAAATTGCTTTTTTTAACATCGAGATCATTATCTTAGTCTTGGTACATTGATTCTCGGAAGTACAGTAATTTTGGAGTCTGATGACGTCAGTGCCGAACGTTCCCGGAATCGGGAATGAACGTTTATTGTTTTAATTATAATGTGGGCTTATTTTAAAATAGAACGAATTGTTCATTTCTATTACAATGTTTTAATGTTGTTTTTTATTCTCTACTCACTCTACTCTACTTTCTCTAGATGTTGAAATGTCTGTTTTAAATGATTCAGAGATTGCTATATGTGTGGATTACATACCCATACCGTACATTTACCTGTGCAAGCCTTAGAAAGAACTGCACCTACGACCCGTTATGTGAATCAGCCTTATCATGCCCACAATGGAGATATTTATAACGACTAGAGCCATTTACAAGCACAACTAGTAGTGGCAAGACATATAGTTATATCTATAATAATTAATGTCCTAATTGTCGTGAAGGAGCTCGGCCGTTGCAGGGCTATACGCGATCGTAAATAACTCGCCCACCATTCTCGCTAAATTGGACCAAATTGTTCCAACAGGCTTGATTAAACTCTATTATGAATCCAACTAACTTTTCATTGATGTAACATAGCTTTCGTTCTGGATGGATTTGTTTGTTAGTCGTACCTACTTTATCTGTTCTGCGATTGTTATCTGATGCCACCCACTTGCTCATGTAATCCGGATCCGGAAACAATAGTTAGGTTTGGTGTTTCGCTAAAATTGATTCGTTTTGTTATTTATACTTCCTGGCTTTATAACGTGTATGTTTAAAGTCTCGGCAATGTTTTCGGTATTTTATGCCATGTGTAGGTAGCGTTGTCTTTAAAGCTTTGTTATTTTAATTTTCAATATAAAGGTTAAAGTAATGTGTTGTGATAAGCTTGATGAGAGTTCAGTGTATATCATATCTATATCATCTACATCTCGTTATAATCGTCATAATAATATATCAGCCACCGGAAGTCCACTGCTGGACTGCTGCTGCAAGCCTACCTAATAAAGGGCAAGCGTAGTGGCAATATCAGAGCGTAGCTTCGCGACGGGAATGTTGCTGCCCATCCCCGCTCTGTTACATTTGAGCTAGGCTGCTTTGGGTATACCGCTTTATATATTTGTCAGTTCCGGTACCTCAGTCGCCTCTTACGATTCCTGGTCCTGTACCAGAGAGGTACTGTTCTATTCTATATTGTATGTGTTCTTTATTGGAACGAATTAACTCCGAAATTACTTTTATCAGTTATATCAATAATATAAAGTTCGATTATTCAGAAGAAACATAAGCAAATAACATAAATAAATTTAAGATAGTACTAGATTAACTTCGAACGCAATAATAGATTGTGACACCACGCGAGTGTCATTGCTATTATAAAAAAATTGAGAAATTGACGGTCATCCGTTGATTAGCTATCCTGCTTTGTTGGGTGCGTATTGCAATGATTTTTTTAATGAATTCCTCCGAACTTATGTGAAAGTAAAATTAATTGTTTCATTACCTCGTATATACTACCACACCCAGTGACTGTCTAGATCGGTCCAGCTATTTTTGAAGATTAAAAGGAACATACACATTGAATGTAATTGGTTATTTGTTGTGAGCTCTGTATATATGCTTTATATGCATTTAACAAAACAGGGACTAACATTTCATATATTTGTATATATGTAGTTATTAAACCCTTTCCATTTGTATTCATTATAAGCCTTAGCAACAAATTTTGCTAAATCTTGAATCTGATATTAGTGATTAGTATACGTAATTAATAAACGGCCTGGACATTCGCATAACGTAGGCTGTGTTAAAGCCGCGCAAGGTTGTTGATAAACGTTGCGGGGAAGAAGGACGCGGGCCAAGGCTGGCCGCACTTGCCTCCCACGCCGCCGCCCTCCACCTCCCCCGCCCTCTCGCACTGGGATGCTTCTCCACATATCATTTACGCTATAGCTATGCGCTATGGATTTCACTGCCTGTCTGGTTCTAGTAGCACGATAAGTTAGGCCCTAGCTCAAGTCTTGTGCAAAGGCAGGACTTTCGAGCAACTTCAATGTCAATCAGCCAGCCAGTTCGCTGGTTAACACGAAATAAATTTTGTGGAATGTCAGTTCACAATTATATTACATTTTGAGTTAAAATTATTTATGTTACATATTACGGTCGGCTCAAAATCATTTACTTTGCTTTAGATTTTATATATAGCTATAACCTTGAAAATTGATACGATCTCCGCCATTATACAAGTAAAGCCTGACGTCTGACTAATTTGCTCGATGGACTTAAACGGCATTTTGTTATTATTTTAACACAATAGCGGTCTGCGTATGGCAGCCCGTGGGCGGGCAGATCGGAGTGGAATTGCGAAATGATCACGTTTTCAACTATGTGGGTGTTGAAGGATTCGCTTGACGCGGCGAGGGGTGGATTTTATGGAGTCCTTGCCTTCGATGACACGAGCGGGGGTGGTTGCGCGGCGCGGGGGTACGGCGGGTTCATTGAGTGCGGCGGATGAATGGACCGCGATGAGTCACCGGATCGATGCGCGGCGCCTCCCCGCGCGGCGGCGGGCCGCGGCTGCGTCGCTCTTGTCAGCCCGCCGCGCCACCTCGCCACCTCGCACGCCGGCCTGACCGACTGATTTTTTTTAAACAATGGTAGCAGATGGAAATTACTAATGAGCCCTTGAAATGTGCGGGCGTGGCATTCGCTTCAATCTAAATGTCATACTCCTTGACATATCCTAGGATTACTATGGATGCTTTGAAATGTCGGTTGATATCAAATAGAACTACTGTGAGATCAAACATGATTACAGGAAGCATTCCTACTGAAACGCTCCGCAGACTGCTCATGCAGCTAGGGGAAGATGTTAATAGTTGTCTGGTTATAACATATCTACCTATCCAAATCTGTCATATTTTTACAATCAATTTTGAACTCAATGGCTCGCAGTTTTTACAGATTTGTGTAGGTTGTTTGTTGATTGTGATCTGTTGCTGTGTGTACTATGTGAAAAAGCGGTTGCAGAAATGTGCATATAGCCACATGTTTTAGAATAGTACTGTGTGGTTAAATGCCATTGTTCAGCAATATTATTTATTTATACAACAAATACATACTTAACGAATACCTACGAAGCATAATTCTATACATGCGCTCGTCAATAAATACAATTTATTGATACATTGTCATTATACACGCCAAATATACAAACAAACAAATGAAGCGTGCAGTCAAACATAGTTATATTTTGTTAATTTGAAAACTTGTGTGTTAACTGGGTATAGGAAATAAATCACAATTTCACTAGAGAAGCTTATGAGTACCGTATACTTGAAAGGCAAAAATTAAAGTTTCATGACAGTAAACAAGCAAAGCCATTTGTTATTACACTTATCGGCTCAAAGTCAGTATATATCTGCTTATTTATCATTATTATCAGATAGTGCATGCCGATGCCGGCCGCCTCTTCAATGTGACATTCAACAGCCACAAAGGACCGCCACGATGAATGGAAGAATATCAATGAAGCCAAAACAATGAATGAATGAAACAAACTTGAAGTTGTATTAGCACTAGTTCGCATCATCTGTTAGCACACTAGTTGAAATTGCAATTCTAAATGGCGCGCCAAACAAACTATGTAGCGTGAATGTTTATTGACTCGGTTCATTTACAATGTCTGATAGTTATCCATGTATGTACCTACTGCTCGGTAGTTATTTGTCTCCTTGAGACAGAGCGTGACGCTTGAATTCTCGATGAGACATTATTGACGTTAAGAGTAGCATTTTTTTAATGTTGTTATATATTTGACGTTCTGTATTAACATAACATGTGTAAATTTTATTCAAAACATCATTGTTTCGTAATGTGATTACGATTTATTGAATAATACAAGGATTTCTTGATTGAATTGAGACTTAGTACGAAAAATTATTATATATTAATAAAGAATTAAAGCTTGTTTTTAGAGTTTATTTGTATTTATTTTTTGTATAAAATTTTCTCATAATAATATGTTTTTGTAAATTATTAATATGTTTACTACTCGTAAATAAATCACTTCCGAAACATATTTTCAACGCGGTTAATATATTGTTAAAATTCGAAATTAGTCAAATTCAAAAGCCGCCTAAGTAACGACTCAAACATGTCTTCAAGTGTTCTTCCCGCGTAGGTGTGCGAAGCAGGGACTCTAAACTCCTCATTTATGTCAATTCTTTGAAAACAAATGTAAGATTTCTCAAATGTAGTTTACACTTGAGAGTTTTTAGAAATGTTATGTATTTGTGCGTTATATATGTATTTGCGTTCTTCAAACGCTGTCATTTGTATGGATGCACTGAAAGTCAAAAGTAATGTAAGGTCATATGTTGCCAGGTGATTTCGCGGAATTCCGGCGAGCGTACCCGGAATGGTGTAGCGAGGCGGGCGCCCAGCACGTCCCCCACCTGCCGCTTATGGGGCTCCGGTCAGTATACTCTTTATTCTAATTGCTATTTTTGTTCGACTGCACATTTTGTTTTGAATACTGATTTACTTACATGAAAGAAATTTAAATATGGAATGAGTTACATGGAGATTTATTTTTATTCTGCTACATATTATACAGCAATATTTGGAAAAAAACAACTTGATATAGTGTAGTAGTTATAACCTATACATATTTATGGGTTCTGTAAGGGTCGGTTGAGTAGAAAGTACCGTCGCCTGTACCAAGCGTGGTAAGATGCAAATGAGCTACCAAAGCCACGCATGGTGATATATCTATCCGAAACAACGTAGTTCAAATGCTACAGACCAGTGATAAGTAGCAGTATTCCCGTTGCGAAGCTAGGTTCTGCGATAGCCACCACACCTGCCTAGCGCGGCAATTGTGGGTACAACTCTCCCCTTCGTGAGGCCATGTCCAGTAGTGGATGTTCTTTGGCTACTTTGATGATGATATCGTGTCTTACTAGAAGTTTTTTCCGGAACAAAAGTAAGTTATGCCCGTCTCAAGGGTCTAAGCTACACATGTCACATTTAATTCTGACCGAGCAAACCAAAAGATAGACAGACATGCAATAATAATAGTATAGTATGGATTATGTGACATGACAAATTTGATATAAGGAAATAATATAACAGGAAACAGGCGATTGCACACGCGTGTGACGTTCTGGAGATCGACGGTTCTGGTACTTCAGTCGCCGTCATAACACCTGGTACAAGGTATTATTCTATTCTGCTAGTACCACACGCAATATTTTACATGAGGTCATCAAACAAAGGTCGTCTGCATTGGTACTTCAGCTTACCTATTTCTACTGACAAACTGCTGTGTTGCAATTACTAGTTCCGGTTTGAAGGACTAGAGAGGCAGTGAAATTACTGGGTAATGTCGCATATTATTTTCAACTCACAAGGTTGGCTACAGTAATGATTACGCGGACTTTAAGCTTGTCTGTCGACCTGGGCAGAAAAATAAAAATAGAATGTGAGTAAATTCAATTCATCTAGTAAAAAAAAATCACCCACGACTTGCTTTAGTACCGGCACGATTGGTTGCGCACCACCAACTAAAGTGTTACGCTTGATACGTGGCTGTACGTACTGTCAGTTTTTGCTGCGGACCCGAGAACGCTGATGTCATCGTGATGACCTAGGAAGGTCATTCGGCTCGCGGCCGGCGTATCCACCGCGTTCTCGTTCTCCCCTGGTTTTTGTTCTATTTGATCTCATTTTTGATGTATTAGAACTATATATATATCTAAAGTTTTTTTGATTCACACTTATGCTAATATTTTAAGTGATTTTTGTTTGTTAGGCCCGAAAACTACTGTTCTGGTTTTAGAGATTCTTTCACTAATATAAAGGTACGTTATCATTAATAAGTTGTATTTTATGACTATATTGTTAATTGAAAGGGTGAAAGAAAACTGCACGGGTGAAACTGCGTGGCTTTTCAAGTTTGGATGCTCGTTTGTTGCTGAATCACGTTCGCCAAAAAGGCCGAATGGGTTTGGATAAAACTTGATACTGATGGGATAAGTACAGACACTTTATGGGATTGACTCGCTTTTGTTTTTCAATAGTCAGTAGGCATCGCTCACGTTGATTGCATATTAAAATGGTCATCAGTTCTGTCCCGTATGATTCAATATTTCAAACTCGGCAGCATGGATATTATAAATGCGTCTGTCCATTATATACGTTTTCATGGATTCAGCGCTGCAACGATCTTAATGTACTTTTTGTAGATAGTTGTACAAGCGGTTTAAGTCGTAAAATGAAACATTAAATTATTAACTCTCGTGACGGTAAATAATCTACTAATAAATCCCGATAGAGTTCTAGCGTGACGGATGAACGTCAGAAAACTAGTACGATAATAATAATTATGTACGTATTCGTAGCGGTATTGGACCTTAACCTTGGAGTATAATTCGTTAATCAAGGATTAAAAAGCAAAATACATAAAGAAGTGTATTTCATAATAAGTCAAATGTGATAGCAGAGTAGTAGTCATTTGTTATTTCGTACACTATCAGCACTCGTCTAATTTATATGCACAAACATAATTTATTACTTTATAAACGTTATCGCGAAATACAACGTAATTACACATTCAAATGTATCTGAAAAGTACTTCTAGAGTTTTTCTTTTGATATAAGTTATTGTAGCAACTGCGACGTGATATATTTTTCCACTATTTCTACATTTTAACCTACCATTATAAGCACGCACGATTTAAAAGAAACGATCAATGTCTAATGAGCGCTCGTTGATGCAAGTTATTAAATGAAACCTGCTTGCTACTCGGGCTCTAGAGATGCCTGCTGTGGTGTGTCGATACAGGTCTTTGGTGCGGTCTATATTGTAAAATGTCTTGATCGTCCGATGTCTCATTTCTAATTATAGTGAACTGGTGAACCTTTCAGGCTCATCTACATAAAATTTAGGTATTGTTCAACTCGTGTCATTCTTTGTGACCTCGAATCTGTGACACATCCAATACTGACTGTACATAGCTTCTTTAGTGTCTAAGAGGCGCCTTTGTGTGATCGCCATCGGTACCATAATTTAGATTGCCTTATTGCTGAAGAGGCCTTTACGAAAAGAGTGGAAGGCTCTTTAGGCCCCATAAATGAGTACACCTGGACTCATTTCACCGGTGCAACTGAAGCTGATACGGAGAAGTTCAGCATTAGGTTCAAAATAAAACATCCGTTGAAACATGATGTAGTTAGGAGCTACTTTTCACTTACTAAAAAAAGACATGTTAAATACTCGATACTATATTTTATCTTCTGCACTATTTGTGTTTTACTCGTGCTGTTCTGTCAATATACATCGATATAACGGCCATGTCTGAGCGTCCCTACCGACAGCGTTGATTGCGCGAACAAGGAAACTCGCGCGCTCGTGGGAATCTGATTTCATGCGCGTGAGAGGTTTCCCTTAATCACTTCGCGACAACGGAAAAAGCCGACGACCGACGATTCCGGCGCGACTGGATACCGATACTGGCTTTCTCGTTCTCCAATTAATTTCATGTGCAACTCTTCTATATATACATTTCGAGGAAGGTATGAACTGATAATTTATAGAACGTCGAATAAGTATATTATTGCATATTTCAAATATTATTATTACAGACTATATTCAAACAATTAACTATTAATGTCGATAAAGTTCCAACGTACTTTATACTAAATAAGGTGTTATTATCAAGTTTTTGGTAGCGTATTTTCTAATTTTATATGCCACAAAGTTTAATAACGAGGTAACTTCAGGAACTGGCAGGAACCCGCTAATCAGATTACTACGCGGATGTTTGTGGCACTTAATTCGAGGATGTAAACTTTTTTTGGAATAACAAAATTGATGTCATACGGAAGTAGCGAGTCATCGACGCCTCTTCTCTGAACGTCGAATCGAGAATAAGCGGTAAATTGATATCCGTGACATTTTAAACTGTTGCTTACAATTAAAATCATCAACTTTCAATACTAGGAAAAACAATAACTGGAAATAATTAAGGCAGCCAAGTATAATCCAACGGTCGTCGTACTTTATTCGGCGAGTGGGCTTTTAAAACAAACATTAGCAAAAGCGGATTCTACTAAATTTTATGTGGTAACGCTTGAGGATGATGACGGCGAATCTTACTCATAGCCTGGTAAATGTATCTCGGATTCGCACCACGCTACGCTTTGTTTTCGAGATTGTCTGCTGTTCTACTATTTCTATTGCAGGTACTGAGCGGGCTGAAATTATTTTAGTTCTGTCACATCTACGATTGCTGTGTCTTTCGACCGTCTTAATTATATTTTTTTTATCGAACGGAAAATGCCAGCGTTTTATGCTACATTGTATTGTATTTGTTGTGTTATGTCGAACTTCCAGCGTTTATATAGTGAGTACACACAGGCCACACAATACGTCAATGTCAAATATTCCAATCGTTCGTTTCTACATTTGTTCAGCTGGACCTTTCTGACTACATTAAGCTCGAACGTTGCACCAATTTGAACTTTATTTCTATATGAAATAGAGAATGGTAAATGTTTGAATGACGCATAATTTATGTTTAGTATAGTACTCACAATGATGTTGTTCGTGTGCATTAACATACAGGGCTAAAATTGGTCATGTTTGTTAAATATTTCAATAAAGATTGTTGCCCAAAAAGAACTTGGGCAACAAAGGTACGTTTTACGTTTAAACTTAACTTAATGTGAACCTAGAGAATAGTTTGGTACGTAATGTTGGTTGTGAGCAACAATAACGATTGGGCAAGCGTTCGCACACCTCAACAGCGAATGGACGTACTGCATTCGGTGTAAAAACCTTGGTAAATGTACTCATTCATCATTTGTGAGTGGCGAATGGCGGCGGATCGCGCTAGACAGCCGGCCTAGCGGAGTGTATCGGCGTATTACATTAGAGCGGTGAAACCTAGCTGAATGGAGGTCCATTCATGCGAACTGCGCGCTTGCGCAGCTTGACGCAAAATCACCACTACTAACATTTCGCGCAGTCACTGACGCCTGATTTTCTCAATGAAATATCAACTGGTTTTTTTACATCAGAATCATTGTTCAATCGAATTCACACAACAACACAGATATCGTTAGACTGGATATCAAAGTTTTAAGAGCAATACTATGTGCTTTAAAACATTTAGCGCATATATTTGTAAACAGTAAGAAATAATTTCTGAATAGATGTGTTCTTGTGTTGGAATGGGTCTTGGTATATTGCCGTTTTCTAATTTCATATCCGTCTATACGCTTTTATACGTTTGCCGCCCACTTGGTTTGTGATTCGTGACGTTTCCCTCTTATGATAACATATTCCAGCTATAAATAGCAACGTTTCAAATTTATGGTGTAAGTGTAATGACGCCCACGGAGCGCGCACCGTGCCGGGCGGTGGAGCCGGCGCGGGCGGTGCGGGGGTAGGAGTTGCCGGCCTGCTACGATTACATCAATCAACAATTTCTATTTTTAACGTGATTCCCATAAATGGAAACACGGGCTCTGCCCTCCAGGCGGCTGGGCAGCGCCGTCTGTTAGCGCATATGGGCATTCTCCCGTACACCTGAATTGAGTTGCCATAGATTTATCGTTTACGTTGCTTCAGAAATATATTAATATTATGAGGAGTCTAGCAAGTCTTCGACCAGTTTCGGTACTATTCTGGTAAAAGATATTGTAAATAATTAAATCAAGCGATGTAGACAAAAGCAATATATTACAAAATTCCCATTGATAAGAGTTGCTCTAGATACAGTTCTTTAAATTGAGAGATGTTAAATTTATATTATGTAATTAAGATGAATCGTTAAATCTAACTATTTTTCTCTATTCCAGTGATACTATAAAAGTCTCGAGGGCAATCGCGGGCGGGGAAAACTATTTATATATAAATTTAAGACGATAAATTAAAAATAAAAATTGCCCCGTGTGTTACCAAAGTGTGTTGATAGAGTAGAATTGTACGAAACCTGGCATAGGCCAGGTGTCGTAAGGTGCGACTAAGGTACCAGAATCAACAGATTGCGGTATATCCATCCGAAACAGTGCATGTAGCTCAATACACAGGGTGGGCTATGTCCAACAGTGGACTTCCAATGCCTGATATGATGATTAAAAAATATAATAAAGATGCCTCGTGCCAGATGTACGGGGGAGTATTTTCACTAGAGCTGAGGGTGGTAACAATCTGGGCCTCAAGTTTGTTCGGCTCTCAATAATTATTTAGGTTCATTGAAACAATTGTTTTGCTTCTCATAAAGCTCGGCCCACTTGGCTGTTGGTTTAGGAAAGGTGGGTAAATTACAAGTGTCACGTGTAGGTGGTGTTCGGTATAAATATGACGCCCCTGTATCCTCGTTTATGGACGGTAAATACAAGTAACTTGTTGTTTGGTACTGTTTCTAAATAACTCAATCGGTAGTTCGCTGTGGAATATTCTATTAAATTATTTTTATTACTTTTATGTAGAAGGATTCTTTGTTAGCTCTACATGTTGCCTCTTAACCAATATGACTGGGTTGTGCAGCAGCATTCCCTGCGTCATATGCATCCATATGCTCTACGTCTGCCCAGTGCGGCAATTACGGGCAAGTATCCCCCTTTCTTGGGGAGGCCTGTGTCATCCAGTTGATGTTCTGTAGCTGCTGTGAATCTGTTTTGAATTTGAAGTGATCTGTTTAGAACGGCCCGGTAGCGCATGCGGTAGTGACTATCTTATCCGCCAACGGTCGTGGTTTTGATGCTTAATCGCTACGAAAATTTATGTGATGAACATTTGTTTCTTCTGTGTCTATATGATGATTTTAATTTTATATTTGTATTTTTTTTTCGTTTGATAACACTACACTCCTATGTCAGGTTAACGTATGAGATGTCGTGTAAACGATTTTATTTATCTATTATGTTTATGAGGTGCAAGAAAAGTATGTATGTTAGGATCTAAGCAAATGGTAATCAAATGAGAGCTAAGTTTGAGTATATTACGTCTTCACTCGGAGTAAACTAGGATGACTAATTCGAAGCGTACGTGTGAGAACTCGTATGACGAGAACTAGTAACGCTACTGCAAGTTATGACTGCGAGGATTTGAACAAAGAACAAGTGGAAGAAAAATCATTTACAGCAAAGGGAACTGGTCGTTTTAATAATGAAGTCTGTTATATATGGCATTACAATATTTTCATTGAATTGTGCTTTTTAGATCGTAGTGTTTTCAATTGCGCATAAGCGACAGCTGCTGCCCACTCCTACTCCGTATATTTAAGCTGCACTTTTTCGAAGAAGAATACCGCCATCTGTCGGTCCGTAGGTACCTTAATCGCTTCTTACGACACCGGGCATAAAGGGAAGTATGATTTTGCCGGCACCCCCCAGCAAATCTAGATTGTTCACTGGGTTGCCCATTAAAATGGATATATTTAGAATATTATCGTCTAAGAAACTACGTTTAAAGGTCAAAGATTGTTATCGCGGTTACACTTGATAAGTATTAAAGTTATTTTTACACGATCAGTTAGGAACAGTTGAACACGCCACGAATTAATCTGTACAAGTTCGAGGGGTGACGCGCGGAGACGTTAAAAACGTGTACGTCACTCCGCGTTCACGGTTGTTCCATACAATTTTGCCACATACAACTTTCGACTCGAATTTGTGACGAATGGGCGTAATTGCGGATGTCGTATCCGCAATACTTCTATTTTATAATCGCTGTGGAAAACACACATTTGCTGCCGCATTGTGGCGATTTAATTAAAATTATATTTATGTAGGTACATAACTTTATTTATACTTTCTAATGTGAGTTTGATATGTAAGATTTTGTTTGCATTTTACTATGCAAGGGAATTTATAAAAATGAGGTAGAAGAAAATGCAGTTTGGGCGATAGACTGATATAGCGATAAAAAAGCGATAGTGTTAACGTATATTACCATTGAATTCAAATTTATGTGTAAATAATCAATGTATAAAATTCATACATCATTTTATACATTGACCTGACTTCGACTTTAGTAGCTCAAAACTTGTTACGGTTATTTACAATGATATAGATATCTAAAAACATATATATACTCGTATATCACACCCGTACACAGAATAAATACAAATGTTTGTCCTGGGCGAAGGTTGAACCATTGAATCTTGAAACAATGCGCATCTTGAAAAAATTCAATAATCTAAAACTTTTCAAGTTCATTCTAGTACATACGATCCGTCATAGCAGGATTATAACATAACAAAATGTAAAGGCACATTCCACAGTACTTTCACCGGCGTCACCCGCGCGCTGTCAACTGTCGGCCGAGATCCTGGTGAGCAGGTTATCGCGTGACGTCACCAGCTTTACGTCAACCGAGGCTGACGCGGTTCATTCACGAATTTTATCCATCACGGTCATGGCCGCCGAATGTTTTGCGCTCCTTTATCTTATCTATTTATACGTATAAAGCTCTCTTTATATTATCATTATGTACATATTTTGTTGTACGGACTCGTACTATTATTTAATTAAAAATGTTTTTATAATGTGTTCCAATTTTAAAAGTATTTCGAAACAGATTGTATCAGTTTTGCTATCTGTTATTTTTACCATTCATATCAATTCGCTCCGTAAAAAAATGACATGGTTTCTGTTTCTAAAATACTAAAGCGCTATTTTATTCCGAACTACAGTTACTTACAACGTTTACTTATACAGTTTCAATCACTTGCAATTATATTATGATTAAAATATGTCTAATTTTCCATTCATATTAAATCTACATGACACTAAAGTATGTGTATTTTGCCACTCACATTGGAGTCAAACGTGCCAGTTCTCATTCATTATCAACACACAAAAAGAGCTATCACGTGGCATCAAACGCGTTCAATCAAACTCAAGGCTTTAATTCTTTTACATTTTTCGCATTATATATAATAAATGCTTTATTAGTATCATCATAATTGTGCTTTGTGAAAAAGAAACAAAAATAAACTGAGGATATGCAGATATATAACACGAAATAATATCGAAATCATTTTCGGAGTTTAAACTTCATGACCGAGCGTTCAATGTAGCAAGGTTCCCTTTAATATAACAACAGTAGTTCTACATTTAACCGATGAAGTGCGACTTGCCCTCAACATAAGCATACTTGCTAGAACACTAATATTCTAACCCACAACCTATCATTCTTGGAGGCATAAACCCCGAGTTTTAAACGTCCTTTTGTTCGAACTCGTTAAAAGTCCTGCCAGGATGGGAACTAACGAGTCCGGCATTAAAAAACCGTCCCCTGCATGCGGTCATTGGCAGCGGGTGGGTCGGGCCGCATTCCTGTGCGCCGGCGCACCGCACGCACTCGCACGCCCACACGCGCCGTCCTCCGGCGCACGGTTAACCGGCCGACTTACGGAGCTCCCGGACCTTCTTCGTTGCCCATTCACTGATGCAACTTCTTAAGCCGGCCGGCTCGGGCAGCCAACGTTTGCTCATACACTGGAGTTCATTAATAACACGGCCCGTGTCACGGCTTCCGGCGCCCATTCGAATATGAGTCGATTCGCACGCCGTTCTACAGAACAAGTCGTTCGTTCTCATTGTTCTGTTCTAGCTAAGAAACGAGTCTATGAACAACACACCATGTTGTGACAGCGGTGATAGCGCGGTCCGGACTTGCGTAATTAACTGGCTTGAGAACATGTAGGTCGAAAAGCAAACTAAATAAATAGCGTCGGAGCCATTATCAGATCGTTCGGAATGGCGTCCCTGCGTGGGCGAGCTCCCCTGAATGGACGCGTCGGATGGCTTCACCCACGCACCGCCTACGCCCTACGCTGCCTACTATGTGCCGATCGGTTCATAGTACCTGCTGCCCACTCACCGAATAATTATCTAGATGACCACTCGCGTGACATTGATCCTATTAGTTGTAAATTCGTATTGATGAGATTAGCCTTTTCTATTAGCGAAACTAATGAAGCTGCCCACACGTGATAACGATGAGTAATGTTTACGAGTGTAGAATCCGGGTGTGGCCCGCTGTTGTATCACGTAGATCACGGATATAATAACTTCCTATATGGAGTAAAACTTTTTGCGCATCAAAATGAAAAGTAATAAATAAAGTTATTAAACCGTCATTATACATTGATAACTTAATCTAGTACAGATTACATTTTTCATAATACGGAAAATACACTTTGATCACATGAAACGCTTGTATGAAAAATATTAAATTGAATAATACATATCTTTATATTATTACTATCATAAATAAGCGAATGAAAAGTTGATCTCGTCTGTCTATTCTTCAACCTTCAGAACTACAATTTCTATCGAAAAAATGTAACCTTTGAATATTATTGAAAGGAATAACCGCAAGCCCTTTGAGAAGTAAAAGGCGATCTGGTGTACGCCGTGTAACCTCAGACCGGCCGACACGCCGCTCGAACCAAAGTTCGGAGCAGCGTGGGCGGCAAGTTATCAACATCGTGTCGACCGCCTCGGGAGCATGCTCCCGGTCTAATTTGATTGCTTTCAAAACAGCAAACTGAATGGCGGCGAGACGATTGAGGACGAATTTGGAAAAGTGTCGCGTGGGTAGACGCGTTGGAGCCGAGGGCGCGGGGTTGCGGTGGCGGGGCGCGGGCGGTGCGGTAGCGGGGCGGGCGGGCCGTATGGGGGTGAGAGTAAGGCCGACGTGTGGGCGGCCATTGAGCCGCGGGGGAAGGTGAATGGTGAGGCCCCAGCCTCGTCCCCCATTGAGCAGCCCGCGATCGATCGTCCGCCCGGGCTCCGACATTGAGCTCTAAACCCAGCAGC
Organism: Heortia vitessoides; assembly: GCA_020976665.1. Taxonomy (NCBI): domain Eukaryota; kingdom Metazoa; phylum Arthropoda; class Insecta; order Lepidoptera; family Crambidae; genus Heortia; species Heortia vitessoides. The sequence continues at coordinate 14,220,788 of JACJUM010002819.1, read as the reverse complement.
CCTTTACTGGATGCTACACCGAAATGCGTGGGAGGTTCTTCTACATAATGAGGAACGTAACAGAGCATTATGGAACGCTTTATTTTGCTCGCATTATAAGTGTGTGTAACTGTTCCAGATACCAACCTTGTTAACTGAATGTAGCATACTTCGGATAAATTCAACATACGTTTTGGCTAATACACTTTATGCCATATGCTTATATATTTACATGAGATAGGTCTCATACATAGGTCGTCAACTTTGATACCTTATTCTTACCTATTTCTATCGCCAAATAGCGCCGCTCGCATTAAGTAATGTGACATAATATCTTCAAAGATTGGCAATACGCTAGTCATCTTCATCATCATATTAGTAATATCTTTATGATATCATGAGCGTCTATAGGCTGCGTTGACTCTTACTATCACGCGTACTGTATGTATGCTTGTTTGTCGGTCTGGACTTATTAAACCGACATTAATTTAAAGCACGTCTTTATTGTCACTCAGTCAAGATACTATCTTAAAACCAACCGGAAAGCTTTAAATGACTATCGCTCGAGTTATTAAGCACATAGCTGTCTCATAGAAACGTATAGACTTGTAGTACAGAAGGATATGAAGGACGGCGGTAAATTATTATCCGATCCATTAGCACGGTCCACCGGTATCGGCAGCGCCGGGCACGGCTACGTCGCGTGATTGATACTAAACGCATTACCTACCCGTTTAATGGGTAGCCTTAGTTATTGGATTGTCTCTTTCATTAAGTTCCGCCGGGCCCGTGAATGGCGGTAGACTGTGGGATGGAAATTTAGCTTATGTAATAATTACAAACGTACTTGTTTGTAGCCGTGAGGTACCGGCAGAGAATAGTACCTAGTAGTAAATGTACAGGGCGGGGATGGGCCAACACGCTTGCTCAACGCGGCTATTATGGGCAACATCTCCCTTTCTTAAGGAGGCCTATGTCCAACAGTGAACTTCTAATGGCTGGTATGATGATAATACTTTGCTCTGGATCTAGTTGGTTCATCCAATTAAAATGTGCGTCTTATAACTGACCTTGAGATAGCCATGTTTAAAATTGCTCGTGTAAAATTTGGCTTAAATGCATACGATATTTGTACATTTCCACATCATTGTGATAAAAAGTAGAATCAGAGGCTGTGAGCCATTGCGCAAAACAGAAAACGACTAGAGTGGTGCTAAACCTACCCAATACATAATCACTACATTGTATAAAACTAAATCGCTTTCCGCTGTATGTCTGTCCCTATTAAAGCTTAGATCTTTAAAACTAAAGAACGGATTACGATGCGATTGTTTTTATCAAATAGTGATTCAAAGTGAAAGTTTATATGTATAATACGTGCAGAAGAGAAACGCAGAAAATTTTACAGATTTTCTTTGTAATGTCGTAAAACACATAATTTTGCGATTACATTACAAACGCTGGTTGAACCCGACGGGATAGATCAAAATAATGTACTGTAATGTATTGTACACCTTCAAAAAGTCCAAAAACGTCCGCTATATGTCTATCTATCAGAGATAACCCACCATAACCATTTTTTATCCTCCTTGCACCAGTGCGAAGCCTCCCGGCAATCGTTGGTAACACTATAAATACAAAAGTGAGTCTGTTTGTAACGCTTTCAGTACTTAGCCGGTTAGTTTTAATCGTATTTACCGTCTCGATTGCTGGAACCCTATCGATGGACATAAGCTAATTTTCCGAATTCCGGAAAGGTACGCGCCACGCTTCATATACTCAGTTAGATATGTTTTAAAATAATCTACATGTATAGAGACAAATTAATAATACTTATTAATATGAGGTTTATGCAAAAACATGATATAGTTGAGTGAGAAACAAAGGGCCATTTTCAATGGAAACGCGAGAATAGTTGAGAATGGAATTATTCTCAAATAGATGGGCAGATTGATGATATTCTATGTCCTTGTTTGTTTATCATATTATGATGATTATATTATCATATATGAATTATTGTTAGAACTTTTGTGAGAGATTTATGTTAACACTAAGCTTGTAACTTCGACTTTCAGTTAGCTGCATGTATTTTGACAAATAGAGATAATTCAGCAGTGTATTAAATCCTGAACTTTAGATTCCGTGTCCACCAGTCCCTTCGGTCCATACACCCATACAATATTCATTCATAAATGCGTGCGAGCTTTGTGCTAGAAACACCTACGGCGGGCGCATTTCTTATTTAATTTTTATTTTCATCCACACCTACACTCACCCTGAGTGCCGCACCTCTAATTGCAAGTGGGTGGCTCGACGAATATAGAACATGGATGTATTTTCTTTTTATAACGCCTTGTGACATGCGCCTTTCTAAATTAGTTTACTCTCGTGAGATTATATTATATTGGTTTCACAGTGACGTGTTATCATGTAAATGTATTTACAGATTGTTACTTTTGTAGCAGGATTGTTTATACAAGTCGTCGATCAAGATATCATTAAACAGATAATTACAAACAACAGAACACAATTATTGCTTATTAAAAGTGTGATCTTTCTGTTTACTTGCCTTTGCGTTTTTTCTTTTTTATTATCATCATCATCATATCAGCCATAGAATGTCCACCATAGAATTTCCACATAATTGCCGCGTTGGGCAAGCGTGTTGGTACTAGCAAAGAGTAGCTTCGCGACGGCCATGCTTCTGCCTATCCTGTTACGTTTGAGCTATGCTGTTTCGAGAGGATATACCGCATCTATCGAATCCGATACCTCTGTCGCCTCTTACGACACCTGGTTGACGACACTGTTCGTTAAACAGTCTGGTACCTTTTGCCTTCTAATAAGGGTCTCCTCTAATGAATTCCTTCTTTCTTAATTTTTACATTGTTTTGCTTTGTGTCCTCGTTTCTGCGAATGCAGGGCTTCAATGGCAGTATAGACGAATCATTATTTGAAAGAATTTTACTGATGGGTCATTGGGCTCCCTAAGAGATTCATCTTTGGGGTTATTCCCATAACTTTCACACTGGGCGGGTGTAGTTGCAAACCAATAATATAGCTACCTTACCCCCCCCCCAGCAGTTTTGAATCGATATCGATTCAGGCGCCTTCTACTACAGCCGGTACAGAGGAAGGGACTTCTACTTAAAAACTTATACTGTATTCTTATGTTACAGGTCGCTTCGCATCTCCGGCTCAGGGTGTGACGATGCGCTGTCATCGGGGTCATCGTCGGAGTGCGAAGAGGCGCACTCTCACGTCCCGCAAGAGTTCCCTATTGAGATCCTGCCCAACCTGTACCTGGGGAACTCTACCAATAGCGAGGACTGCGACGCACTCGCCAGGCACAACATTAAGGTGAGCTTATTCGACGCAGTTGACTTTTGTTTCCTCAGTACCATCAAAATGCGATGAATTAATACTAAAAATACCAATTATAAAATAATAATAATATGAACTCCTCTTTTAACGGCTTTAAAACGCGGCTTATTTGACTTTTTTGCTTAATTTGATAATCAGTATTAATGAAATGAAAGAAACGTCTCTTTGATGTTGATCTGAACTAAACTGTAAAGTGAAAATGGCGTAAATATTTAACGTGAGCATGTAGATGTAACTTGGACAGGTATCCAGCAAATCGACGCCCTTTTAAGAGTTATTTCCATTATTCTGGACTGTCGGATCTACTCTTGCCAGCCCGGTACTATGACCCAGCAAACCTAATTGCTGGCCGCTTCCCGAAGTGACCCCGGAGATACGATGTTAGCTCAGGACATTTTAAAATGTCTGATTGTTTCTTCGCTTTTTAAGCAACCTCTGCATGGTGGGTTGTGTGGGTTATACTTGAAGGTAAAGGTGACAGACCCGATGGTGCGCCAGGTCGTGGGTTCGGGACAAATATTTATTTGATAATATTGGTGTTTGTTCTATCTGGGTGTTATATATATATATATGTATGCTATGTATTATGTGTGTTTCCTCTGTTGTCTAATATTCGTAACACAAGTACTTTAAACTATCTCTCTCTCGACTCGAAGTCAGGTCAATGTATGAGATGTCGTGTGAATTTATTATAGGTATTTTTTCAGTAAGGTTTGTCCTGTACCCTTTACTTATCGAAAACTACTTCGTCATTTAATTCCTTCAGTTAAGTTTACTTGTTGTATGAACTTTTTAGTCGTGTTCAGGTTTTAATTGTCTGAAAATAGAGTTCTAATCAAATCCCTGTTTATTTAATATAACATGACGTTTGTGCAACATCAACTGGATATTGCCAACCACAATACATTCCTATAACCTGACGCACAATATTAATTGATGTTTCACTATAATCGGACGCTTGCTCTGAGAACTCAGCGCACGACCCGACCACTGTGTTACAAGAAATTAAAAGTATTGCATCATTTCCTTATTCGATCATGGATAAATTAGAATATTATTGGTCGCATTTGCTGTCTAAATTTGTTCGTCACATCACCGGTAAACGGGTAGCTTATTCATCACCGATGCACTCATCATATTATCCTTATTTACCTAGATCTTTTAGAATACATGACAACATAAAACAGTTATTTTAGAACAAGCTTGGTATATTTTGAAGGTTCCGTAACTAAGGAAATGGAATCAGACACGCCCCTATGTTGAGACGCGTCTGTACGCGTATCGTATTGTACTTAACATCAAGTATATCAACCAACGCAATCCAGAGAAACGGCTTATAGTGCCTTATTAAAAAAATTCGTAGCAGAATAAAAAAACTTTGAGGTACTTTTTATGCACCTAAAATAATAAAATTTGGCAAGAAGGAAAATACAGTAACGGGAAAAGTCCAAATAAATGTTATTCCATCAAAAAATGCGATTTCAAAGTTTGCGGGTTGTCCCTAAGAGATGGACTGTGGATTTTTTTCTAGATCTATTAATCACGCTGCTACGTAGTGAAGATAAGTAAATAACCACAACATCTCATACATTGACCTGATTCTGTGATAAGTAGCTTAAAACACTTGTGTTACAAAAATCAGATGACAGAAGAATCACAAATATACCACTTGAATACATATATATTTAACACCCCGACACAAAACAAACATAAAAATCATCGTATAAATATTTGTCCCGCGTAGGGATCGAACCCACGGCCTTTGGAGCACCAGACAGGATCACTACCTACTGCGCCATCGGGGCCGTCAGGTAGAGATTCTATGTTCGTAAACCAGCGTAACTTATGTGTGTGCCGTACACAGCATGTGGAGTACACAGTAAGCAAATTTTGTCCAGTTCTGTAGTTAAATGTTGTTGTTATTGTCTTTGCAGTACGTCCTGAACGTGACTCCAGACCTGCCCAACACGTTCGAGGCGGAGGGTTGTGGCATCAATTATCTGAAGATACCGATCGCCGACCATTGGACCCAGAACCTCGCCGTACACTTCCCTCAGGCCATACGCTTCATTGGTCAGTAAGCTCTTATCAATTTGTATTTTTACCAATTTATGGTACAAACAATCGTGAGTTATCGGCAGAGTTGAAAAGTAGTTCCTCCTGTACCAAGTGTTGTAAGAGGCGACTAAGGTATTAGAACCGACAGCTGACGGTATATCCGGTCTCGATAGCTGCGTTCTGCTATTGCCAACACGCTTGCCCATCCCGGCAATCGACTTCCAATGGCTGATATGATAATGATAAATACTACTATGATTAATAAAGTGACACGACAAAATGTTCGACTTTCACGGTTCATATTGTATAATATTCAATTGAAATGGGTTGAATATTTATTTAACGTCCTTAGTTAATTGGTTGAATTTTCATGTGGTCAACCTCGATCTTGATCTCGGAAATAATATAATGTGATCAAGCAAGTGAATGAAGTCGCAAGCGGAAGTCCGATGCTAGCGTAAACGAATCGAAAAAACTGTCAACGTGTGTTAATCAATAGACGCATTCACTTATTTCCGAATCCTTACGGACAACAGAGGAGGCGATGTCGGCTCGCGTGGGCGTGCTAGTGCACTGCGTGGCGGGCGTGTCCCGCTCGGTCACGGTGACGCTGGCCTACCTCATGCAGCGGCACCGGCTCAGCCTGCGCGACGCCTTCGAGCTGGTGCGCAGCCGCAAGACGGACATTGCGCCCAACTTCCACTTCATGCGGCAGCTACACTCCTTCGAGCGGGACCTCGGCCTGCACGAGCACAGCGCCAGCCTGAGTAAGGTCTGCACCCTTATATAGCTTCGGTGGCGGCGGGCCGGCGCGGGCCGTGGGTTGGGGGGCGGGTTGACTTTGGTCTGGCACGGAAGAATTCTCGTTCGGAAACATATTATGGGTTGATAACATAACTTGTGAAAACCGAACCTAGTAGGGGTGGGTGTGCAATAGTGTATTAGTACTTAAGCATTGTACTCACGCTATTTCAGCCGTTATATGCTATCGGATGAAATAGCGTAAGTACAGTAATAGCGTAAGTTCTATAAATGGTTCACACGCATAATTTTTGTAAAATAATGCGCTGCGTCCGCACGGCGTACGCGTGCAGTCCTGCCTCGAGCGAATACCGACCGCACTAGCGCGGCCGCGCTCTCTCGGTCCTCCTATTTTGTAACATATGTATGTATGTAAATTCATGTCACCTATGTTATTCACTGAATTCATCACGCCTGTGTCTCATCGGGGTAGGCAGAGACTATGGATCTCAACTTGTGACGATATTGGCATACCTCGCTTCCCTTACTCGCATTAGCCCTTTCATACACGCTCGTTTAGTAGTTCCAACCTGGTCCTTCTTTAATACTTCTTCTACCTGGTGCCTATACCAACTCTTCCATTCACTTCCGCTCTATATATTTGTGCATTCACTTTCTTTCATCCTTTCAACATGTCCAAACCATATCCACATTCTCTTCTCTATTGTTGTCACAACACCATCTTTATATCATGTAGATCTCTTATCACACTATTCATTAATCTATCTCTTAAACTCACACCATACATCCTTTATTGCGTGTCGCGTGCTTCTTCTGACCATACCCAACATGCACTATCATATGTCAGAGTTAGAACCAACACACCTCTTTTGGCTGCCCATAATAGCATATAAGGCTCCATAGACACTATGTCCAGCTTTCACTCTCCGTTCAATATCATCTTGTAAATTCTTTGTAAACGACGATTAACTCAACGACGACTACTCGAGCCGGCCTTAGAGGTGCCCTCGAGTGAATGCTGTCGGCCCCGCTCTGGTCCAGTATAACATGGTGTCGTCAAAAAAAAATTCACACGAATGAGACGTGAAAATTCAGTTTTTCTCTTCAACAAGAACCCGGGGATATTTCTTTCGAACCCATTTTTAATCCATAAAAAGTCGACCTGCTTCACCCGATCATAAAATAAGAAAATTTTGCCCCGCGATCTGACCGGTCCGTTGCCGATCGAAGAGGTTATAGGACACGTTCATGAAGTCTCGCTCCGTGGTGTATGTCGAATGGTGTTCAGATAAGAGTTCGCTAAATACATTTAATGATACACTAATGAACCGAGTAAATATAGTTTTTTATAATAATATTACTAATAACTCAAGGAACGTCGGAATAATTTAATAATGGTTAATAAAATTTTAATAAACTTTTCATCCGTTGAGCAATTTCTAAATAAGGCGATGTACAGCTCGGAGTCTCGGCATCCTAAAATGTGCCCAAGATTCATCGAGTGAAGTTGTCGAATATGCAAGTCCCTACATTCCGACATCGGCCGCCCACCACGACACGTCTCGAGCTAAACTTCGACGCCCCCGACAGCCAGCTGTACAGCGCGCGTGTTGCAGGTGCTGGAGGAGCTGGGCGCGGGTGAGGCGCGCGCGAAGGGCGGCGACTGCGGCTGCCCGCAGGCGGCGGGGGCGGGCATGGGCGTGTCGCCCGACTCCGGCATCGAGTTCGACCGCTGGAGCGCCGCGCGAAACACGCCGCAATGACAGTTCTTCACGCCGCCCGCGCACCCGCCCCCGCCCCCGGCCCCGCCCCCGGGCCCGGGCCCGCCCTTGTCCCCGCGCTGAGCGACGCCCTTCCCCTCTACTCTAGCTCGTAACGACCGCCCTTCCCCCGCGTTCTCCACTCCGATCTGGCTCTGTTCTGTCTGTATAAAGTATAAATGATGGTTTTGAAACATCATATTATCACGAATCTCGTTCGGTGGCAGTGAACGGTGCCTTGTCAGGAGTAGAGAAGATCGATCGTCGTTTCGGCGAAGATCGGCGATGCGTTGTTGAGCTTGAACCGCAAAAAATTATCTCGCTCCACTGCCTTTAGTCGTCGTTGCGGGTATTGCTTCGCTGATATTAGCGACTGAAAATAGCGTTAGTTTTGATCGGACGTGCCGCGTACAGCGATGACACATGATAACGATGGGGGCCACGGTTGACATTTTAATCGTCGTTCTAATTTGACGGAGTCGTAGGTTGTATACATACACTGAACAAAATTATGGCCGAATAGAATACAAACGAGTCGCATTATTTTTACATAACAACTATAATGATTTTCACCGCAGATTTAAATTTTATATATTTATATTAATTAAAATAAAAGAAAATGTTCAGATTGGGAGACTTAACGACGACTTTGATTTTGGATATTATTAAATCTAACACCCAGTATAGTAAAGCAATATCGCCCAACTGACGGAACTAGAATCGAAAGGCATGAGCTAGAGTAGCATGAGGCGGTGTGTAGAACCAAGTGATGCGGGCGGCCGGGGCCGGCCGGCGCCGGCGCCTGCGCCCGATCCGCACGTTAATGTAATAAATAAACACTAGAGCTGTCGCTCGTGCCGCGACCCTTTTTACACCTTTTTATCGAGAGAATGAAACTAGCGGAGCACGCGAGTGCCGCCGGCCGGCGTAAACTGTATGCATAGTTTAAGTCAATTTATCTAAGTTCGATATCTATCAGGTTAGGTACGGACACGCGATTCGAAGTGCATTCCCGATATCTTCCGTTAAGTTGTGCATTTTGTGTGCGGTCGAATTTATTTGGAGTGTAATTTTTTAGGATGTGTCCCGGAGCGAGGCGGTTCCGCGCGGGCCGCGTCGTCCGTCCGCGCGTCCTCCGAGGACGCGCGCGCGGCGGTTTCATTGTGCCACATTTATATGTTATTTCTTTAAGAGAAACGGATCGTTTACGAGAATATTTTAAGGGTTCGATAGGAAGCCGTTTGTTGTTTACGATAAATGAAGTAAAGTATGTATATTTGACATAAAATATTTCTATAAAACCACAGGGCTTCTGATGTCTCTTCCATTGTTGTTGAGTGAGTGAACGACCTGCCGCTGACCACTGCTCCCAGACATCATTTATTACTGTTGACTCGTGCGACTCCACGCCGCAGATATTTTATTTTAAAAGTTATGATATTATCTTAAGAGTATATTTTATAGTCAATATAGTGAATAAATGACATCGTTTATTTTTCTATTGCTCTTCTGCAGACTTTGTCATAGGTTATAAGATAACATGTTGTACAAATAGTGGTCAGCAAATTTTTGTAAAATGTTTTAATGGAGTACTATGGCGATCATTTGTTCAGTAAAGGAGATCCTCTAGCAAATGAGTATTTTTATATGTATGAGTAATGGTCCTCGAGTGGGCGTCCAAAGAGCGCCGGTAGCGTCGTTGTACATTGTGTAGTGCTACTACTTAGACGTGATGTTCCCCGTTACAAATTGGAGCATACGTGATATTTTATTTAGTATTTTTGTGATATTTCTATTGGCATTTATGATTTTAGCTTCCGATACATTTTTGAGTATACTTACATATTTGTATGGTGTAAATGAAAATGTTTAAATTATTTTTATTTTTGTTGGTTAGGTATATTATGTTTGTGCGAATGATATTTTCAAACAAATCTTATCTACGTATAAATTCAGATGTGTGTATGTTTTCATTTACACAACAACTGTTCCATACTTCTTTGTGTACATAAGTGGCAAGCTTTAAAGTATGTTAATTATTATGAGAGTAGTCATTGTTGCGTACTGTAAATTTGTTATAGATTAAGTAAATATATTCATGTAAAACGAACAATAATCCAATTGATTTTAAATCGTGACTTCTGAACAAGTACTAAGACTCCGGACAACAACATCAGCGAAGTGAAACTCACAGATGTCTGTGTTTATGCAGAGATTAGATGCAAGCGTCACGGATTTTAATTAGTATGAATGAATTCTATACTTTGTGTTCTGAATGTAGCCATTATCTTAATTATTAATAAGCTCTCGAATATTATGCATATGAGGGAACGATTCCAAATTACGTGAATATAGGTACATCTCCGTTGCACTTAAAAGTTTTATATTTCTAGGCATAATGTATTAATGATTACTGTAGTGCACAAACGAGTAACACCGGCGCAGGCGCCCGCGCCCGCGTTCGTGTCCGCGCCCGCGCCTGCGCCCGCCTACACTTATTAACGTAATTATATAGATAGTTGTGTACATATACTGTAACAGTTCTGTTTAATTGTAATGTAAAATACATGTTAACTGAAGATGTTGATAATGTTTTAGAAATCTTTTTAGTGCTTTTTCCTAAAGGTACCTAAAGCCAATATGGCACACGTAATATTAACCTCAAAACAAATATAAACACTGTTAAATTATACACTTGTTTTTTTTCATCTTCGGATCCTGGTCCTGTATCTGTCTTATTTTCTCCAATTGAAACATTTTTATAATATGAATAGGTACCACAATAACGATATCTAATGTTGAATTAGGTATGGTAATATAAAAGATATTAAGAATTAGGCCACATTTATATGCTATTTTCAGGAACCCGCGATAAGTTGTAAAACTTTCATACTAACTTTGCACCTCCCTTTACAGGGGGTAAGGAAAATATTTCATGACTTAAAATGAAAAATATTTATTTCATTCGAACAACATCGTTAACAGTAGGCTTTTATACTATCTTTACATCCCCGTAAGTTTGTCAGCTTTCTCTTTTATATATATATATTTCTCTAACGAGTAATCTATACTGTAATCTGATTGTTAGCTCAAACGGCACATTTACCTTCAATGCCTTCATTGAGTTCAGGACTCTGGCACGATGATCTTAGGATGAGACTGTCTCGGTACTTGTCCTTCTCAAACATTCTCTCATGATGGCCAAAGAGGCCACTTAAATTTATTGTCAGTGTAAAATTTTATGTCAGTGTAAAAAAACTATTTACACAAATCACTGGAAATGGCGCTACCTTCAACGGACATCTCAGGTGAGATATAAAGGCCATATTTTTCGAGGAGATAAAATTATATTTTTGACGTGTGGCCTCATTTCTGGGGAGTTATTAACCCTAGGTATGATTGTGACTATAGGTAAATGTATATAGACCCTGGGCTGGTATTCTGGGTAGTTAAAAAGTCGATAGAATGACCTCAGATTGGCCAGCCAGATATTATTTTATTTTCTCAGATGTCAATGCAATTATGAGGTTTGGTGACAGAACCCAGAAGAGGCTATAGCAAGTAAATAACGAAATGACGTAACGTATAACTGTACTCTTAAATAATATAGTCTATTGAAGAATATAGGAAGGAAACTCCGAGAACTTAGGACTGCCAGATATTACTGTCACATACAAAGTAATGTAGAAAGTTATAAAATTTGATCAGTCATGCACTTTAACATGTTAATAACTTTAAGGGTGAAATAAAAACTGCAATTTAATGTTACTTTATTTACTTGTTCATAAGAAGTACATCATAAATGTTATTGATAATAACTAAATAAAAAGTAATCGGTATAAAGTGGACGCTATCAATTAGATGTTAAATAATCGAATCGAACCTATGGACCTAATTGATCAATGAATTGTGATTATATACAATCTAAGCATAAAATAATTAGTACTCACTTCTACAAATAAATCTCATTCTTTCTCTAATTGACTATCGTTGGGTCAATACTGAGAACACGTAGAATAATTCTCAGGAACTAAACTAACATCTAAATCTGAATAGGCCTTATTATTTGAGGAGATATACTCTTTAAATAAACATATACAAAAAGGTGTACAAAACCTTACAATAATTATTTGGATTTTACTACCTAAATTATATACAGTAGATTGGTGCCACGGGCGTATATATCGAGGGTCGTCGCCGGGTCGCACCGGCCGGCTCGGGACTGTCCCCCGATGCTCACATTTGCCACACACGTATATAATTTTGGCACAAACATGTGCATACATATATTATGTAAAACTATAACGGTATATTTAAATATATACAACGAAGGCTTCACAATGAGTTATTGCTTTATGTCGATGCAAAATACAGCAACTTCAAACGTTAACACTGTGTTACACACATAGACTTTACACTGGATGACTTGCGATATAAAATTTATAGGAATGCTTACTAATGTTGTTATTGATAAAGAATATACGATAATTCTCTTTGGAATGTAACGAAGCTTCAGGTAAACGAACGCGAACTAATTGCGCGGGGCACGTAACGGAATTTATCTCTAACAGATACAGAAGGCATCCCTAGATATCGACTTCACAATATTGGTCCTCCCTGACAAACTCTACTCTCACATCGCATCAGCTTCAATGGCACGCGGTATCATCAGGAGTGCCACCACGACATACTTGCATATAAATCCCGAATATAAATATCATTCCATTGCGGGGGTAACCAAATAGTGGTCATCAGATATGATACGATCGCATCATCATCACAATAAAACACGCACTAGCGGCTAAGGCGACACCATATAAAATCCATTATCATAAAAATATATCTTCATTCGAATTAAACTCGCTTACGTCCTACGATCGACATCATAAAATTGGTACTGTATCCTGTAGAAGGCAAACTTTTGGTCTCGATACACACAATTACCATAAAGCTCTGCGACTCATACATCGGGAAAGGTACACGTCCTTGTACATCATATGTATAGTATAAATTATATAATAAATAATAGACATATTAAACACTAGCACGACGTCGGCTTAACGGTAGTGTTGTGTTAAATTTAATACTGACGTATGCCAAGTGACGTAGTAACTTATTTATGACATGTTTGAAGGCCACGGCAGCGCGAGGCGGGGGTGGGGGTGGGGAGGACTGCTCTCAGTGCACGGCGTCGATGTCCCGCTGCGCCCTAGATATTTTCACCTGTTGAATGAATATGACAATATAAAACAGGCAACCTTAATTATTAGCATTGATTGCCGGTTTAGTTTGTTAAATTTTAAATAAATATAAATAAATAAGACTAAAGGCTGTGTTTACATGACACTGCCTTTAGTTCAGTAAAGGAAAGTTAAAGAAAAATGTTCGCTGGAGTGTGTATGTGGGTATGTGGTCCCCTATACTCTATTTACCAGAGGTAGCTCTTCCAAATCCTCAGCACAGATCATTCTCCAACCTATTTCCCAACCGCTAAACGGCAGTCCTCGCACATCGGCTCGAACGATGAGATGCAGGGAAATTCCGCTTGTTATAACATTTCATATTATAAGGAATTGTAAGTCACAAGACGCCGACGGCTCAAAGACAAGCTCGTTGGCGCATTCGGTATGGCGTCAAGGGAAGGTAGGTTCGATCATTTATTATCAGGACATAAATTTATATGGTGAATATTTATGTTGGTTCTGTGCCTGAGTGTCAAAAGTATGTATTTAAGTAATTATTAGAATTGTGTACTGATGTCGACAACATAAGTGCTCTATGCGAATTCAACAAACATTATGTAAATGCATAAAAATTATAATAACAAACGTTTGAAAATAAAACAGTTCATGATTATAGTCACCACTATAATCATGTAAACATTTAAAAAGTAAATAAAGTTTTGTTAGTATTATGCGACTTATCACAGAGTCAGGGTAACGTATGAGTTGGGAAGCGAATTTATGTTACATTAGAAAAGGATGAATAGCGATGAGGCGACACGCGGGTACTGGGGTATAAACTACGGGGCCGCTTACCGTCCCGCGGACCGGCCGCGTGCAGTAGCACTATCAAGAAGCGCGCACCTTGTCCTTGGGCGTGGAGTGTTCGCCGGACTCCAGCGCGAACATCTTCATCTTCTCCTTGAAGGACAGCTGCTCCGGCACGGGCGCCGGGCCCGCGCGCGCCCGCGCCTCTGCCAGCCGCCGCGCGCGCGGGTCCCTGCCGCACGCGGACTCGGTTATAAACACACATCTACACCATGGCTCCTCATAAAGCAAAAATCAGATATCGGTCCGACCGGAATAGACATAGTCCGTGGACTTTGTCTATTCTATAAATTATTACTTTACAATTTTTTTGTAAGATATAGTATATAGTTTCCTAGATATCGCGAAAAAAATGTTTTCACCCCTTTTTTCAAGATAGTGTCTGGAGACCAAGGGTGGCGACCCCACAAACTAGAGGTTGAGATTCTATAGAACATGTCCCAAAAATAAAATTGCGTCCTCTAAAAATGCAAATTGTAACATTTCAAAGGACTAACAGACCAATAATGTAATGCAAGTTTTCAATTAAGGTAGCGTACATAATCGCGACTGCGTTTGGTTAAAAGCTGTTATTGACAGACCTTTCGATTTTATTCACACTATTGTATAGACCGATTTTTTTATCGATTAAATGTCTACTAATGCTTTCCGTCATTTTGGTGAATACTCAAAAAAATATTACAGAATATTTGATATGTAATATTACCTCGCATATATAATTACCATTATATAATGCGAGATAATATTAGCAAAATATTATCTCGCATAATTTATTTAGCATAACGTGTGTTCGGTGCGAAGATTAATTGTAAAATTTTAATATATTTTTATTTGGAATATTTTAATTAGGTATCTTGCTATTGCTGCTTTTTATTCTTTAATCGATTTTATATATAGCTGCTATATGTGTTGCAAAAACAGCGACAGAGTTTCTACATCATTGACATTAAAAGAATGACAAAAATATACTCTGAATGCAAACTTTAAAAATGATACTCATTAAGACCTCGCGGTGGGTCAGCATACCTGTAGACCTCCTGCGCGCCGATGACGCCGGGCGTGTGCGCGGCGGGCGCGGGCGCGCCGGCGCCGGTGCCGGCGCCGGCGCCGGGCGACGCCGGCCCCGCCAGCATGCTCTCCGCCTCCGAGATGAAACGCTGCACAAAGCCCGCTCGTCATTACCGCACTCACGCTTGCCGAACTGGCGTGTCTTGAAAAGTCACGCGTTCGAATACGTCTACCGACACCATGCCGGCGGCTGCCTCGTTTGGACCGAATAATTAAATGAGTGTTGTCTGAAGGTCGCACTGAACGAGTTCAATGATCCCAAGGCGAGATAATTGATATTGAAAACATCTAAATCCATCACTGTACCCGATCCACACAATGCTGATGAAACGTTGTTAAATAAAGAAGACGTTGACACAATGAAATAATTTTATTGTAGTTATTTTGTGCATTGGAGATCACCTACCATCTTTATTTACGTTTGTAAGGTTATCGGAGTGACATTATAGCTTGAAATTAATAAGATGTCTAAAAGTTTCACGCCAAAACATGCATTCTCGGCTTCTTCTTAATTGTTATATATATTAGCTGACTATATATTATGATAAATATTTTATTTGTGTGTCTGGGTATTAAATATATATTTAAGTATGATATTTGTCGGATGTCCGAAACAAAAGTGCGTTAAACGACTTATCTCGGAGTAAGATTAACGTTTGAGATGTTTGATTGCATACCTGGATAGTAATATAAAAAGAAGAATAATGGTATGATGCAAGTAATCAAACAATGCTGTGTAAAATCGTTGTCAGTAAACTTACATCAGGGTCCTCCCTAGCCTGCGGCGGGTCGAGAGGCGGCGGCGAGGTGGAAGGCGGCGAGGGCGGCAGGGCGGGGGGGCCGGGCGGGGGCGCGCCCGATGCGGGCCGTTCGTGGAACGACACACGCTTGTCACGACCACCGCTGCCTGGAGATCTGTGCAAAGTAGAGGCTCATCAGTTATCATCATACTTAGAATGGAAAACTGTTACTGAACAATAAATAATCTAAAATATTTTCTAGTAACTTTAATATGTCTTTCTCTTCAAACCGGAACTTCATTAGTTATCGCTAGTCTACGCGATTAGTTGTTTGTTACATTAACACGTGACTTCGTCCATGCCGACGTCATTTTACATCGCCTAGGAAACTATTAAGTGGAGATCGAGTATCTAACGTCCTACAGGACTTGAAGTATAGCAGTTACATACATACAGCACGCCCGTGTCCCATCGGGGTAGGCAGAGACTGGATCTCCACTTAAAGAGTTATACTACATCAAATTGATTAAGTCATCTTTAGTAAATGGATACTCACGCGGGCGCAGGCTGGGATATGTGCGGCGCGTGTGCAGGCGCGTGGGTGGGTGCATGAGCGTGCGCGGGCGCGGGCGCGTGCGCTGGAGCGGGAGCGAGCGCGGGCGCGGGCGGCGGCTCGTGGTAGCGGTCCGCCATCACTGCGAAGGAAGAGCCGCGCGCGGGCGGCGGGGGCGCTGACGTGTTGAGGGCGGCCATTCCCGACGACAGTTCTGAGACGCGGCGGTCTTCGGGCTGCGATTGCGGCGGGAGTACGTTTTGCTGCAACAAACGAGTTCGTGTTTGGTATTGTTATGATCGAATTATTAGAAGTACAGCTCCCGATCTAAGTTGGGGCAAGCCGGGCAGTTGCCTAGAGCGGTAAAAATTTTGGAGCAAAATGGCAAAATTTACTTACTCCTTTTTAGCCATAGTCATCATATCCACCTCACAAGTTGGTAGGTTAAGAATTGAATGTATCACTTTCCGAACTACGTCGGTTGGATATGTTTGAGTTACCTATGTGTATATATATATATATATATATACACGAGGGATACATAGGTATATCCGATACTTTCATAAGAAGTTGATACTTTTAGGCACCAGTATCGACAGGTGGCGATATAATCACCCGGAACAGAGTAACTCAAATGCACAAGGCGGGGATAGGCAGCAGCATCTCCGTTGTAAAAGTTACACTCTGCGATAGCCAACACGCTTGCCTATGCGGCAATTATGGGCAAAATTCCCCAGTCTTTGGGATGCCTATGTCCAACAGTGGACTTTCAATGGCTGATATGATGATGATACTTGGTATTCCCTCCCATTCCTTGGTATGGGTTTCGTGTACATAAATGGTGATGTGGGTTGTGAAAGATTCGATGACTATGAACTCGAAGCCGCTCAATCGATGTCAAATTTATTTTAGATACTACACTCACATTGTCAGGCGGGTACCCGTTAGTGGTATCGGGCCGCGTGTTAACTTTGAGGATGGACTTGGGCGGGGGAGGGGCTCGTATGGACGGCGAGGCGGACCGGACCTCTTGCGGCGGGGGGCCGGGGCCCGGGGCCGGGGCCGGGGCCGGGGCCGACCCGGAGCCGGACGCCGAGCCCGCGCTCACGGGGGAAGGGGACGACCGTTCCTCGTCCACGCCTTCCGCTGCGGCGATCTCCTCCTGGAGACATTAACGTTTCGGTCAATGACTGTGAAGTTGTTAATCGAAATTTTACAATTTTGACAATAAACTTTTGACAAAGCTAAACAATATCCGGCAACACCGGCCGACGCGGACCTGGTCATGCTGGATGGCGCGCCGCTCGAAGTCCCGCTCGAGCTGCAGCGCGCGCAGCTGCTGGCCCTGCACGGGCGTGCGCGCCGGCCCCAGCGACACGAGCTGTGCGATGGCCGCGTCCCTGCCAACATTACTTCTATGACAGCTGCCCGATTCGATGCCGTTGTCATAGGTGACCCACTAATAGGCTATATATTTCGTAAGTCGTAGATTTTTATCCTGCTCGAAGGACCATTTCGGGACGACATAACGATTTAAAGGCGAAATTTTCTGTTCTCCCGTCATCAAATGGACAACTGAACGTTACGCCGCCCCCTGGCCCCCTCGGGTAGCAGCGGTACCTGCGCGCGCGCGCGGCGGCCCGCTTGGCCTCGGCCTGCCGCTCCCGCTCCTCGCGCTGCCAAGGGTTGTGCGCGCCGGTGGCGGGCGCGGCGGGCGCGGCGGACGGCGGCCCGCCGGCGCCTATGCCGTACACCGATACCGCGGGCGGCTCCGACGCGCTCGCTATATACCGCTCTGAAAAAAGGCATAATTACACTGAGGACTTTCTAGTAGAGTAAAATTTTAATTTTAAAATCAAAAATAAGTTTTAGCAAACTCGCTAAATGAACCTGAGGATTATTTCCTATAACGCAAGTAGAACCCATAGAACGCAATAGCGCCATAATACGGTAAACCTTTTAACTGACCCTCGCTGAGAACTGACAATATATTTAATATTAATTTTTATATCTTATGTATATATTGCATTTAATATTTATCTTTATTTAATGCTTAGTTTTTTTTATAACTTATGCCAAAAAGATTGACTAGGAATTAAATTAAAGAAATAAATAGATATATATCGGACGCTAGCTCACCATCATCCGGCTGAATGTTGCCGGCGCTCAAGTTCTGTTGTTGTGCTTGGTACGGTTCTTCTAATTCCTCGAGTCTCCTTACCTACGAATTAATAATAATTAATTGAAAAATATACAACATTTTATATGTTGACTTGACTGCAGAGAAAAAGCGTAAAGCACTTATTAATGAATGTTTTACCTGAGGTTTAGGAGCTACAGGCGGTTGTGACCTTTGAGGGGACGGCGGTCCAGGCGGGTGCCACTCGTACCTTGAACAATTCATTATCATATCAGCCATTGGAAGTTCACTGCTGAACATTGACATACTGCTCTCATCTTTCTTGGGTTAGGCGGGGTCTCCCACATTAAACAATATGTTACAGTATAGCTAACTAAAAAGGAACTGCTTCATAGTACACTAAATTGACGTCACACTTCACGTTGTTCGCAGTGCATATTACAACATACCCTACGTAACATGCAATATGTATGTACGACGTGTGCGTGTGTGTGTGCGTGTGCGCGTACGTGTGCGTGTGCGTGCTCACCTGTTGCCATTGTCGGGCGCGTGGTGGTTGTGGTACGCGTGGAGCGGCGGGCTCAGCACGGGCGAGGGTTGGTGCGGCGCGTGCTGCAGGTGTTGCGGGTGCTGCGGGTGGTTCGGGTGTTGCGGGTGCTGCGGGTGTTGCGGGTGTTGCGGGTGCTGCGGGTGCTGCGGGTGTTGCGGGTGCTGCGGGTGTTGCGGGTGCTGCATTCCCGCGTGCTGCGGGTGCATCGCGCCCCCCCGGGCTGGTATACCCGCCGGCCGAGCCCGCCTGGACGGGGCCTGCGGACTGGCTCACCTGAAAAATTCATTAAAGAGGAGAATTAGAATTTTTTATTTTAATAGTTTTAACGTCACCTACGGTAGTGAACAGTCAAAATTATAAACTTTTATGTTACTAATAACGCGTTTATAATACGCTAGAGTTTGTAAGAATGTATATTTGTTAATCTTTCACACAAAAACTACGGAATTTATTCTAGCGATGGGCCCGATGGCAAACGCCGGTTAAGTTTTATCCCCAAATCTTATTATCATCGTGTTGTATTCCAGATGCAAACAAAAGCGAACACTTATCTTTATATTTGTTTTTGTTTTATGTCCGGATATTAAAAATATGTATTTAAGTATAATGATTGTGATTCTTCTATTGTCTGATGTCCCTAATACAAGTGCTTTAAGCGACTTAGCTCAGAATCTGGTTAATGTATGAGATATGGTTTGAATATAGTATTATAAAACTGTGGACACGAATGCGTTCGGTAGCATAGGCCGCGAGGCACTTACCTGCTGATGGTTGACCTGCGGCGGGTGCGGCTGTATCGCCATCGGCTTCTGCTGGTACATGTGCTGCTGCTGCAGCATGCGCCGGTTCACCTCCTCCGACATCTCGGCCAGCTTCGCGGCACGCGCGGACATGTTCGACGGCTGACAACACACACTTATGTGAACGAATGCGTCTAACACATTGTTAAACACATTATGGGTGCTGGGTCGTTCGTCGCTTGTTGAAATTTACAATGGACCTATTTGTTCCACATTAGACAACTAGAAGCGAGCCGCGGTTTTACCCACCGTAGTTCTTGTTCGCGTTCTAATAATAAATAATTAACATAGCCTAAGCTGCTTGAACACATAGCTATCCGCCAGTGATAATAATGTTAAAATCGGTCCAGCCAGGAGTTTGCTTTAGACAAAACATTAAAAGCTTGTTTTATATGTATAGTGCATACTTTAGCTGTTATTTTGGTATTTAGTACAAACAGACACTTCAACTTTTTATTTATATATAGATGCAAAAAAAATGTCGTCCCTGTCTGGACATCAAACACAACGCGATGATAAGTAGACTTTCGCGTTTATAATATATGTCAGATACTACAAGAGTAACAGGGCCACAAACGCGAAAGTCGAACGGAACTCTGCGATTGCCACTGCGCCTGCCCCGCGCGGCCGGCGCGGGAATTCCCCTTTTATTTGGAAGGCTTATGTCCAGCAGTGCATTTTACGCGGCTGCATTGAAGATGATGAATATAACAAAAATATCATAAGCGCGCTGCTAACCATGTGATTGGAAGTTATTACAACACGTGACCCAGTAATTACACTGCCACTCTCAGCCTTCAAACCGCAACACAGCAATGCGAACACTGTTATTTGACTGTAGACATAGGTGTGAGTGAGGTACCAATGCAGACGACCATTGTATGAGGTCTACCTCGTGTAGAAAAATTTTGGTATGTGTTACCTGCTGGTGCATAGGCGAGTCCGGATGCTCGCCGGCGGCCGTGAAGTGCGCCGACTGCGGCCGCCCGCTGCCCGCCGACGACCGCAGCGATGACCACCTAAAATAAATAAACACCTAAAGTCTTTACTGAATAAACAAACAGTATACACCGACTTAATAAACACCTATTTTGCCGTCGAATACCTCAGACACTTATGTTGTTGGTATTAACATAACGAGAATTCAGTATTCATATTAAAAAGAGTTATTTGATTTGCATATATACAATTGATTATTGTTTGATAGTACAACAAAAGTCGATATATAATTATTATTGGTACATTTGCTGACTACTGTAAGTGTATACATATTAAACTAGGCGGCAACTTAGGAACTGTGCATACAACATGTTTTATTCATTAATTTATTTTTAACATAAAGATAAAATATAAACATTGCTTTTACCTAGACTTTACGTATTGATATTCTTCAATGGACACCAAGAATTATTATCGTTGACCAATTTCAAATCAACCACCAATCAGCTGAAAGCGTAGGCAATATTCCAAAAAAAATATTTATACAAGACAAAGCTGGAAGACAGTTGTACCTATCCTGCATGTGCTGATGCTGGTGCAGAGACAGGTTCTGATAGAAGGTGTCGTGCGGGTGCGACAGGTTGTGGCTGCTGCGAGACTTGGTGGCCCACGCGGCCGCGGCCGCCTGGTTGGGCCCCAGCTCCCCGCTACGAGCACACGAGCTACGCGTTACGACACAAAGCCTAGACACACACTTCACATAGAGCATTACAAGCGGTAACAATTGACGAATTATATGTTTACATAAACATTTTGTGAAACTAGTTCACATCCAAATCAATATAATTCTTGTACTAATATTAATACAGTAGAAGCTCCTTACTCGCACTTCCTTCCTTCGCATTTTTACTATTCGCAAATTAAACAAATGCGACTCCGAATAGTTCCTATATTCGCTCCTAAGGTTTCTTTATTCGCGGATCTAATCAGTGAGTCCATACATAATAGTAAAAAGGATTCCAATAGGTATCCAACCCAAAATACAAGCCTTGTGATAAATTCACAGCCAAGAAGAGGCTTCAACAAACACTGGAGACGTGACATTCAATTTGAAAAATCTTCGTGAAGGTTAAAGAATGGCAAATGAGCTTCGTGATTGAACAAGAAAAAATACAAAATTCTTTAAACCTTTATATTTGTATATTTTCTTTGTCATCTAGGAAAATATTCCTCATAATTCCATATACCATTCCGCATTCACGGTTTCTGTATTTGCGGTATAATTATGGAACATATACCCCGCGAATAAAGAGCTTTTACTGTAATTATTTTGTATTGTCTGATAAACTTAAAGCACATTCAAGCAAACGGAGCAATCACGGTAAGGCAATATACGTATTAACTGTGACAGTTTGGATTTAGCACATCACATAGGCTATAATGTCTCCACTACCCTCCCGCTCCTACCATAGTTTCGACTGACCTGTGGTGCGCGTGAGGCGAGTGCAGGCGCGCGTTGGGCGGGTGATGCAGCGCGCCGGGCGCGGGCGCGGGCGCGGGGGCGGGGCCGGACGCGGGCGCCGGCGTATGCGTGAATGTGCTTTAAGTTTATCAGACAATACAAA
>JACJUM010002819.1:14169821-14198280 GCA_020976665.1 Heortia vitessoides | reverse complement strand
CGGGCGCGGGCGCGGGGGCGGCGGCGGGCGGGGGCGCGTGGTGCAGCGCGGGCGTGCTCTTGCTCGGCTTCACGGGCTCGGCGGCCAGGCGCGCCGGCAGGTCGCGCTCCGACATGCGGCGGCCGCCTGGGCCCGCGCTGGCCAGCCCTGGCCCTACCGGACATCGTTCGATTACTTCCAGATTCATTGCGCCGCCGAAATTAATTAAAGGCGTGAACGACGACGGGAGTCCGACCGCATTGAAGCCTGCCTTCTGGCTGGGGATCGATCGACAGTGAGTAACGATTGAATAATAACGGTAACAGGAATGAGACAATACATTAATATTGTCTCATTCGTGAAAATTGCCCGGTTGTACAAAAGTGCAAAGATGAACGCTCGCCCTAAGAGCTATGAAAATAAAAGCTAACGAGACATGCTCGCTGTTAAAACAAAATTCAAGGCAAGAAACAAAGATTTGAAAAAACCATCTACTAATGTAAATTTGAAATTTTGCAGCTTAAATTTAAAATTTATTAGATAATAGAATATGGGCATAGCAAATTGATAAATAATTTAGTAGTGTTGCTTGATAATCAATTCTAAAGACTAATCAATTAATATAGTTGGTATACCAAAGTAAATTTAAAGTGTAAATGCAAAACTAATACTTCGGTGCGAATGTTCGAATCGGCTACTTTTATAGTAATGAATATAATTAACTAAGCTGATCTAACGTTGTGGCGTTTTATTGAAGTAAAAAAAATAATATCAAATTTATTTTCTAACTTGCGTTCGAGTCATCGAACGGTGTAAAGGAGAAATGATTGTCCTTTACACCCTAAATACGTTTGAAGATAAAAATCACAGTACAATATCTAAAGGTGAATTCTTAAAAACATAATATATACATGCGCACGTGATACATTTAAATAAAAACATAACTAAAATATTGTATTTAGAGAATGCGAATTATTCACAAGGCTTGCTAACTAAATGATTACACCTAAAACATGCCTGCAACATAAACAAGTGATCAATACGTCTATGCGGACATGGTGCGCAGGACTATAACACACCTATATCATGCGTGGGGTGCGGGTCTTACACGGGGTGTCGGTTGTGGGCAAGTCCGCGTCCAGGTCGGGACAGCTGTGGTACAAGTTGCCGCCCTCGAAGGCACAGCGTCCACGCGCGCTGCTGTTCACGTTCGGGCAACTTTGCATTATCGTGGTGTAAGAGTCCCTCCTCGAGTCACCGCCCTTCAAATCCAGAATCGAGTACCCGTTCTGAGGAATCATCGCGACGACCCTCGGCAGCGGCCGCCTCTCCGGGCTCTCGCTTCTGACGAGAGACTCTTTGCTCGCTTTCGCGCACTCCGAATTGAAACTCGATTGATTTGATTTGAGTTTGATATTGTCGAGAGTGATCACTCGAGGTTTTTTATCTATGATTTCGTTGAAGACGTAGCCGTTGGTGTCGGTGTGGTCCTCCGAAGGCAGGTTGGGTAGTTCGAATTCATTTCCTTGCGCAAGGGTGTCCCCGCTCCCCCTCGACCCGTATCTCGACCAGTCCTCGAGTTGAATGAGTATGCTCTTAACTTCGTCGTCAGACATTTTTTCGCCTTTCGTTTCGCCTGTATCCGTTTTGTTGGACACGTACTGAATATCCGCTAAACTGGCACTACTCTGTATAGCTTCCACTGTTTTAAATGACTTTTCGTTGCGAGTACTTAAATTTGGACTAGATTGGCAGTTTCGTTTGTAATTTTTTACACAATACCTTAAATTAATATCGTTAAAATGTTTCGTTAAGGCTTTAACTTTACCGTAGGAGGGCCTGAACTCGTCGGGGGACTTCCACGATTTTCTGTCTACACTGTCCAATATTTGAGTCGCGCCTTTCTCTAGAGGCGTTTGCACAACACTCTTCGGAAAGGCTACTCTTTCATTCATGGTTTCGTCGAAAGAATCCGACGTCGAGAACGTGGACGGAGCTTCCGTGTCATCGGACTTGCTAGAGAACGACTTGGACATAATAAACAGTGTTCTTTTAAGTCTACTGTGCACATCGTCTATTTTTTTAGATTCTCTGTTGATGTCTAAAGTTAAATTTAATTTCCTAGGAGTTGGCACCGGTACTATTTTACGTTGGAGGTCCATCGGCGAGCAGGGCGTCTGGCTGGTGGCGTCGACGGTCTCTTTTTTTTTATCGTCGGGGAGGTCGAGGGACAAAGAAGGTAATATCCTTCGGATTTTCGGGGTGGCGACAGCGTCACAGAGTCCGTCATTCTCGAATATGATCGGCTCCGTGTCAGGTTCGTCTATAAACGGTATGGGTTGCGTCTCGGGCTGCGGCGTGCGGCAACACTCGCAGGCGCTGACGCAGTCGTCCAGGCCGGTGCAGCGGCGGCGGTACACCTCATTTTCTTTAGGGCGCGAGTTGAACAGGTCCAACGTGAGCTTCGTGTCTATGGGTCTCATTTCTGGCGGCAGGCAGACGGTCTCCCCGCTCTCGCTGGACTGGTCATAGTTGGCGGGCGGGTCGGGGACCTCAGGGGCCTCTTCCTGGGGCACGTGGCTGTCGTAGGTCGTGGTGTCGCTGCCCGGGTTCAGCTCGTCGAAATCTTCGCAGGTAAACGTGAACACCGGAATCGGCCTCGGGGGCTGCTCGCATTTCAACTCGAGCGGACAGCCCGGTGTGTCCGGAGACAGGTCCTCCTGTAGCTGGTCGTTTTCGCGGTCTAGGGTGATTATGAGCCGCGGTATGGAGCCATGGTAATGCGGGTGGCGCGGGTAGTGCGGCCGGCACTCCTCGCTCTCGTCGGTGCTAGATTCCGTCGATTCGTCTCGGAGGTGATAACGGTCGGCGCACGGCCGGCGGCCGTAGCCTGTAAATCGAATTTCAAATTATATCTTTGCCAGATACGAGTCAACACGAGTAAAGCAAAATAAAAAAAATAGTAAAATAAAAGAAATAAAATATACTAACCAAAACGGCAACTGAACTATACGTTGATTGTTAAACGACGCAAAATAAGAACACCAAGCGGACCACTTCTACTCAGACAAAATATATCGGAATTGAAAGCGGACATATCGACGACAAGCGAACTGCTCGCACGTTAAACGCATTTATAGAGAACTAATTCTCGGTCGTTCTGTTCGGCTAGTTAGTTATGTAAACAAAACAAAAAATCGACCCACCTAGATCTGTCAAAATTTCTCATAGTTTTAAACTGAAAAACTCATTATTAAATACTAACGACGCAATTTCACCGCGACTTTGCACTCCCCTTTTACCCTATTAAAGTACGATTTTAGAAAAAATATTTTACACGTGGTTCATGACTTTCAATAAAGAATCATCATACTGAATTTCATTTGAATAACTTCAAAAATAGCCACATTTTATACTAACTTTTACTCCTATAGGGAGTGAATTTTCAAAAATCCTTTTTTATTGCTTCCCTAGTTATAAAAAGGAATCCCTGTGCAAAATTTCAAGTTTCTAACTCTCATAGTTTAGCCCCTGCGTTAATATGTCAGTCAGTCACGTTTGTCAGTCGGCTTTTCCTTTTATATATATATAGATTAATATTAATCGAGAAATTTTGCCACATTTAAATAGGTTTATTTGTTGCTTTTAGTAATTAACAAGCTGTGTAATAGTATTGCGTCATGACCAATATTACAGGGTGTAATTAAATCACGTTCGCTTTCCGAAACATGGGCAGTTCACCTCGATACGGCGTGAGAGGTAAGACGCAAGGTGCAGGATAGAATTTATGTTTAAACGATGTGCTACGCATTGCACAGATATCGTGTTACCGACAAACGCGACTTCGGGAACCTGTGACCACGTTGACAGTTTAACATCTTTATCATTTTAGGTTTGTTTAAAAAAAATACCGATTTATAAATGTAATGCACTGGACTGCCGTGATCCGATAATCCGTCCCCGTCCTGCATAACCTTATACAGGACGGGAACGGATTATCTGCATCGAGTTATCCTTATAATTTAGTGTTTTTTGCAAAAGGATGGTCTGATAATATTTTATAAAATCTATAGATATACATGGACGGACCGGATGGCGCGGATAGTAGTGATCCTGTCTTATGCGCCAAAGGTCGTGAGTTCGACCTTACCCAGGACTAACATTCATTTGATGATATTTATATTTGTACCCAGTACAAACATTCATGTGATGATATTTATATTTGTTCTGTGTCTGGGTATTAAATATATGTATTTAAGTAGTATATTTGTTATCCCTCTGTGGACTGACAATCGTAACAAAGTGCTTTAAGCGACTTATCACGGAATCAAGTAAATGTATGAGATGTAGTGGGAATTTATTATTAAATAATGTATGAAATTTATTAAGTTGTATACACCGCTATAATTCTTTCCAATACGCGCGAGGCAACGGACGCAGTAAAACGCCTGGTAAGTGAAACGGCGAATACAAAAAAAATTAAAAGATAAATAACACTTTTAGATTCATCACGAAGGTATAGGAAATACGGAATAGTTTTATGACGTTTTCTTTATTACGTTTATCGTTTTAATAGCCAAATTCAACCAAGATGACACGCGTCAAGCCCCAGTGTCGATTATTGCACGTCAAACGGACCAAATCCATAGTAAACGACTCGGTTTAGCGGAATGCTCTCGAAGCTTGTCGGACTACACGGCGAGTCGGAAGCATATAAAACACAATAAGATGGCGTGGTCACGGCCCCGCGCACGGGCGGTGTGGGCAGGGTGGGCGGGGGCGGGTATAGTTGCCTGCGGTGGCCAGCTCGGAGCGCGGGCTGGCGGCGCGCAGCAGCGCGGGGTGCGTGTTGGTGAACGTGCCCGAGTTGCGGCGCGCGCGGTCCTCGTACTGCACTTCCTCTGCCCACCAACGTCCACACTTGTACCGTGCTGCGTTACACCCGGTCATGACCCCCTAACGCTACCTCCGCTCGTGACGTCGGTTCTATCTTATATTCTCTCTCAGAGACAGTGGTTGTTTTATATAAATATAATATAACAATAGTGCCACTCCCCTAATCTATTTTTACAGTGAAAGTATTCGATATTAACTCACACATTTTTAATTGTTTTTTTTATTGTCACTGAGCGAAATATTGTAATGTAATTTAGAATCACTAATTTCTCTCTATTAAATGTTCGCTATATTTTTGTATTATATTATTTTTCTTTTCAAAACAAATCGAAATATTTGTAATTTCTCTCTTAGGCTGAATTACCACACATTATTACGTCAAACACTTCTATTAACACCCTGAATAACTATAGATTTAGCATGATTAGGTAATATATGTACAAGTATTAAAACCTTATTTTACTGACAAAACGAAATTAAATAATTACATAAAATATCGCCAAGTTGCACATTGTTAAAAATCTGATCATGAACCAATCTTACAAAAACACGATTAGTTCGTATACTATAGATGTTAACAGCCAACATACCTTGTCGCTGGTTTAAAGCGGGTTGATGTAGAAGCGTCGCTAGACCGTGCAGTACGGCGCCCTGCTTAGCCACTTCTAACGTCACCACCGGACCCGTCCTCATAAGATATTCAGCTGCCTAATAACAGAACAATGTAAATGTCCTTTTGTGATTTTGCAATATATATCCTGATAACTCTATAATGCACTAAATAACAGGCAATCAGTGACTTGTTTGTTGAAATGACTCTTGACTATGAGGTCAATAGAGTCAGTACTGTTTTAAGTATTAAGGCTTTTAAAGGTTCATTGTAATTTCTGTCATAGGTACCTTTTCTTGTGTGATGCCAACAAGCGACTGCCCGTCTACGGAGAGTAGTTGGTCCCCGGCCGCCAGGCGCCCGTCCGCGGCTGCGGCGCCGCCCGCCACCACCGACTTTATGTAGATGCCAAGTTTGTTCTGCCCGTAGCCCTGTGGGGAAAATTAACGAGATAAATCGTACTTTCTAACATTGGACGCGTTCTAGACGCGTAATTAAAAAAAGTTTTATATATATTTTTACTAAATTATTTTTTTTTTAATTTATTTTCGTTTCCTTAGTTTCAGTATTAAGAACGGTTGCCGTAATACGTAATTTTTGTCATGAGATTCATCGTTGTGATAGTCTCGGTTATGAGAACTATATGAATATGATTTCGAATGTTAAATTAATAAGAAAAATCTAGAAAATTTGTATTTATAAATTCTAATTATGCCGGTCAGTTAAAGTTAACGAAGACACGCCGACAACGCGACTGCGTAGAATTTCAAATTTGTAGAAGGCTATCGATGTCTACGAATTTGACAAAATTTTAAACAGTTTTTAATTTCATGATAATAATTCATATCAGAAAATCCAAGCGTCCCCGGATGTACCTTAGCGGCGACGATGCTGAGCCCCATGCCGGCAGAGTTCTTGTTGAGCTGGATGATGGCGACGCGCGGGTCGGGATGCGCGCGCGCGGCCGCGCCGTAGCCCGCCATGTACACGGTCCACGTGCCCAGCGCGTGCGGCTGGTGCGCCAGCCGGCACAGCCCGCCGCGCTGCAGCGGCGCCACAAACTCCGCCAGCCCCAGCGGCACGCCGCGGACCACCTCCGCGCTGAACCCGTCGCCCGGCGTCATCAGCCCCGTGCCCAGCCACAGACTCTCCTCCAGCCGGATCTGCGCACCGATTGGCATCGTGTTATTCGAAAGGGCGCCTCTCCCGCCCGTCCCGGCTAATCCGAACGTAACTCAACGCGACGGGACGGGGACGGGGACGGCCTTTCCTACCACAAAACAATCGCTTGGCCCCGTCCGGAATTATTGACGGTATTTCCCCATTCTCAGGCAGATCTACCCGGCGTTCGAATTCTACTGCCATCAGAATGATTATAAAAGACGGAATCTAGTAACGGACGATCGTCACGTCGTGCCGTCGAAATCAAAATCTGTACATTACCTCGATATTCGAGTTTAAACTTCGAACGAAGTAGTGCCCTGAACTACCGATGAAAAACCTGTGTCCTACTGGTGTCAAGTGACAACCGGATGGTACGAAGTTCCTTCCGATTAACTAGTGCAGGAATTATCATAATAAATTTTTTTAAGTTCCTATAATAATATTTTTTATTATGAACAAATGTAATATAAACCTAATCAGCAGCCTCAATTTTAGTAGCAATAATCGTAGCACCACATTACTCACTTGCCTGGCTTGCTTTCCAGTACAGAGACAGAGAGAGAGAAACACGCGTACGCCGCACCACTATAGTAATAAGTGTCGTTAGAACTTTTGGTCTTAATTTTTTCCGTCTCGCCCCCTTTCGTAACGCGCGATAAGGAACTTCGTTCCAAATTAACATAAGTAGCTACAGGTCGAGTTAAAATCACCAATCACTTCGCAAAAGTAGGCCTATCGATAAGAGAAGCACCAGCGCACCTCCCGGCCGTCGGAGCGGTGCAGCTCGTCGGACAGCGCGCGCGCGTGCGCCACGGCCGCGTCCACGACGTCGGGCGCGGCCAGCGGCGCCAGCAGCGCGCGCACCTGCACCGAGTTCAGCTTGAAGCACGCCGCCAGCGCCGCGCGCACCTCTTCTGCCGTGCGGTACTCGCCTTGGATTAGGCGCGCTGCAGGCGGAACGTTGCCGGGTTAACTCATGCCTATCCTTCTTTATATAAATTAATACAATACAATAACACTTGTGGACGTTGGAAACGATATAATTATTATTTATAATTCACCGGACGTCTCATAGTTAGAACACTCGTCTTTCGGATATCAGACAAAGTAGGAATCACAAATATAATACTTGAATAGATATTTTAACACCCAGACTCAGAACGAACACAAATGTTCATTATATAAATAAATCGCAAAAGATATCGACATGGATCGAATGTGCCATCGGGCCCACCGGGGTCAAAGTGTATAACTGTAGTTAAGATAAAAATGAAGGAGAGGTGAAAGGTATTGTATATTAACAAATATCGAGCAATCGAGACTCACCCGCCTGGTGCGTCCTGGCCAGATGGCAGTCTGCGGCGATCTCCAGCCCCTGCCGCTCCGCCCACGCGGCCAGCAGCGCGAACCGCGCCGACAGCGCCCCGCCCCATCGCGCGCTGATCGTGCCTGCCTCCGTCACCAACTGCACACACCGCGCGCTCGTGACACACTAGCATACGTCGGACCGGGATATCTAACGCGTAGATTTCAAAATATATACCATACCAAAATATATATCGTACAATATTTTGTTCCAAAATATGACTGAAGTGAGATACCTGTTGAAATGATCAATTGCAACACTGAACGTCATCTATTATAAATATTGTGCACTTGCCATATTATTACGTTTAGAAATAATGTATACTCTGTAACCTGGTTCTGTCACTGAATATACTTAGTCTCTGTGGTTTTGCTCAGTTCGATTTTTTTATTTAATTATCTAGTTAAATCATAAATACCAAAAATACTAACATAATACCGGCGAGTTCGTATTTTTTTTCCAAAATTTTTTGAGAAAAGTTCTTAATAAAATGACGTCACAGATATCAATAGGTACAATTGAGAGGCTAATTGGAAGAAAAAATTACCAAAGTAGGAAGTTTGCTGTAAAAAACTACCTCGAACATGAAGAATTGTGGCAGGAGGTTGAATCTGACTCAGGCTATGTAACTGATAGCAAGAAAAACACGAAAGCAAAATAGAAGATAATACTGTTGGTAGATCCAGTTAATTATGCCCATGTACAAGAGGCTACAACAGCGAAACAGGTTTGGATCAAACTTGAAAAAGTGTTTGATGACTCAAGGCTTAGCAGAAAAGTAGGTTTATTGAGAGACTTGATCAGCACTAACTTGGACAATTGCTCGAGTGTCGAGGAATACGTCATTTAGGTAATGTCAACAGCTCACAAGTTGAGAGATATTCATTTGTGTAGTAGGAGAGGAGTGGCCGGACAACTAGCTTAGAAGGAAAAATGAGTAGACAACCGTTTAAAAATACTGGTACTAGGGCTTCAGAATTGCTCCAATTAATTCACTCAGATTTATGTGGTCCAATGGAGACAAGCTCTATTGGAGGTGCCAGATATTATGTTAATTTCATTGATGATTACAGAAGGAGAGTATCTGTCTGTTTCATGAAGAGCAAGTCTGAAACTTTAGAAAAGTTTAAAGAATTTAAGAATTTAGTAGAAAATGAAATTAATAAGAAAATAAAGACATTGCGCACAGATAATGGAAAGGAATATAAATAAAAAATGAGTTTAAATTGTTTTTGTGTAAATCTGGTATCCACAAGCAAACAACTAATCCATATACGCCACAACAAAACGGTATGGCAGAGCGTATGAATCGCACATTAGTAGAGAGAGCTAAATGCCTAATTTTGAATTCCAGACTACAGAAAATATTTTGGGCTGAGGCGGTTTCAACAGCAGCATGTATAACAAATCGTTCACCAACAAAAGTTTTGGACTACAAGACACCATATGAAATGTGGACAGCACCAAATTTAAATAACATGAAAATATTTGTATGTCACGCAATGATTCATGTACCTAGAGAAAGCAGACGAAATGAGATTCTAAAGCTACTAAAATGATATTTGTGGGTTATTGCGAATACACTGAAGGCTATTGAGTATATGATGAGAGTAAAAAACAAATATATAAGAGTAGAGATGTTGTTTTCTTGGAACACACAGCTAAAAATAATTGTGTAATTATACCAATAATTTCTTTGCAAGAACAAGAAACGACAGCCAAACAAGAATCTGATACCGATACTTTAGTAAATGAAAGTTCAGAAGAGGAACAATTGTATGATGCCAGCAGTGATATATCAAATTCAGAAAGAGATGATGACCCAAATTACACACCGGAAATACTTAATGACGATTCTATATAATTAAGAAATATAACTCTGAGGCCAAGGAATAACAAACCTACTACATATTTTTGTTACGAAAAGGAACCAATAAGTTCATCAGTATTATTAAAGGAACCAGAGACTGTGGAAGACGCTCTTTCTAGCCCAAAAGCAAAAGAGTGGAAAGAAGCTATGGATAGCGAGTATGAATCGCTCCTTCAGAATAATACATGGACATTGGTAAATCTACCTAAAGACAAAAGAATAATCCCATGCAAATGGGTTTATAAAATGAAAATAGATGCAAATGGTGAAGTTGTAAGATACAAAGCAAGATTAGTCATAAAAGGATTATAAACTAAAATTCACCCAAAATATAAATAAAAGAGGAGTGTTTGGCTACTGTGATTCAGATTGGGCTTCTGACATTAACAGCCGGAGATCATGCTCTGGCTTTATTTTTTGGTTTCAGGGTGCTTTAGTCTCATGGTGTTCTAAACGACAGAACACAACTGCCTTATCAACCATGGAAGCTATGATTGATAATGTATATCGCACTAGCTACGGCCACACAAGAGGCTATGTGGCTTAGACATTTAGAGGCGGAACTAAATTGGAAGCTTACAGATGTGCCTACCATAATTTATTGTGATAATTAAAGCGCAATCAAATTTAAAGGTACTGATTCTTACTGTGCTCGCAGCAAACATATTGATTTGAGACATAATTTTCTTCGAGAAAGAGTTGCTGATAAGGAAATTCAACTCTGCTATGTTTGGACTCAAGATATGGTTGCCGACATACTTACAAAACCAATTTCTACAAAGAAGACAGATGACTGTTCCATGGCTATGGGTTTGCAATTAAGAAGAAATGATCAATTGCAACACTGAACGCCATCTATTATAAATATTGTGCACTTGTCATATTATTACGTTTAGAAATAATATATACTCTGTATGTATTATTTCTGTATATGAGTAAGGGACCCTGTGCCCGCATTCATGTGCGTGCTCCGCAACGGCGATCGCGCGTTTAGCTACCGTCGCGCCGCACGGTGAGCGGGGTCTCTATAGCTGGTGTGTATAGTAGTAGACTACTGTCAAATTATTTTCACTCTCCATCCTTTTTGGAGTATTGTTTACCTCCTGGGTGTTAAACGTAGCAGGAAACAGCTGATACAATCTGATCGTCTATCCACTTTTATTTTAGCACACTAGCACACCTTGTTGAAGCACACAGCGTTGATGTAGTGGAACAAGTGCGAGAACAGCTGGATGGTGAGCGCGGCGTTGACCCGGCAGCGGCGCAGCAGCACCATGGCGGCGGCGAGCGTCTGCAGCGTGGGCGCGGTCGCCTCCGTGGCGTCCGGCGTGCTGGGGTTGGTTAGGGTGGCCAGCGCGCGGGACAACTCCTCTTGGAAACAGGACACGAGGTTGCTGCAACATAAATGCATGTGATTTTTTACGGATCACATAATGTGGAACTTTAGCATATTCCTGGCGGTGGGGTATAGGCAGAGCAGAATAGTACCTCCCCCAGTGTACCAGATAACGTTAGAGGAGAACCGACGGATTGCGGTATATCCGCTCGAAACAGTATAAACACAACACGACGGCGATTTGCTCTTGGGGAAGCCTATATCCAATAGTGGACGTGATCGTATCTACCATAATACTACCATAGGGAAAGGCAGGCTAACTAACAGTATTACTGTTAATTTTAATTACATATTCATGCTTTTTTAAAGACGTATCTCGTCGAATCATATACGATTAATTAAAAAATGTTCGTTGTTTTCCTGACCTTACTTGCCAATATCAAATTCCGTGAAATAAATGCACTGCCAACCTGAATGCGTTCTGTACAGTTGTCGGCAGTAGGTCTTGCGCTTGCGTCGAGAACGATGATATGTGTCGATCACATTTTAGGAAATGTAATAATTCACTGGCGTTGGCCATCCAAAAGGCTTGAGCCGCCGAGTCGTTGCATCGTTGCTGAAAATAACAGTAACAGTAAGAACATGTATTCTTTCTACTTTTCTTTCACACAAACGTCCAACTTCGACCGAATCGGCGATCGATGCGTTTTACTATTACATCGGCTCAATGCGTTAGAAAAGCAAAAATATAATATTTAAATCTATTTGAAGGTTTTTTTTTCACGTTTGGACATTTTACTGGATGCTAAGTAACCCGACAGACGTCCTGTCTTAAATTATGTTTATAACGAAAAAATATTGTGACAAAAAATTGAGGTGTAAACTATCCGATCACTTAAGTTAGATTAAACTGTACCAAATGAGCAAAATTATAACTTCGTTCCGGACAAACATAGTGACAATAAATTTTTATTCATAAATTGAGTGAGACGGCAAATAGAGTACCTGGACAGTTTCGTGAATGAGAGTGGCGACGTGGTGGAGGAAGGCAGTCAACTTGTGGGCTCGTTCAGTGGGGGTGAGCTCCGGCCGGTAATGTGTGGAAGCTCGGTACCTGGAGTAGAATAAATAATAATCAATAATTCCCCACATCTCATACATTGACCCGATACCGTGAAGAGTAGCATAAAGTGTTACGGACATCAGACAAGATGGAATCTCAAATATACTACTTAAATAAATATTTCACACCTAGACAGCTGTCGGGTGTGAAATATAAATATTACCATAAAAATTCCTAGATGGGGATTAAACCCACGACCTTCGGCGCTCAAGACATGATCACTGCATATCATTGCAACAGGCCGAAGGATTGCTGAATATATATTTGTAATGAAAATACCTTACGTATATTGGTGTTATTGTAAAAATTGCTGATTTCAATTTGATGAAAGTGTCTTTTATTATGACTACACCTTATACAACACCTTATAACTTTTTTATTCTTAATTCATTCTGATGTAACATACACGTGTATTAAATAATATTTACAGAAAAATGTGTCTACCTAATCTTACGTTTCTTTTAAAATAAATGATAGAAGGATTGATTTTAACAATATTTTTTCGTAGCTAGATTGATACAAATACCATTGATACAAATTGATCCCAAAAATGTGGGAGGGGAGTAGTTAGTTACCTGGCGCACAGGTAGAGCGTGTAGACGGGCGCGAGCTTGAATGCGGGCGCGTGCGGGTCGAGCCGCGTAATGACCGCCGCCAGGAACTGCGCCTGCCCCTGCTCCGGGAACTCCAGCACGGCGGGCAGGATCGCCTCCTGCCCGGGTCGACCCGACATCGGTATGGTGCCGCTCATCCTAGACATTAGATCGCACATTTTTTTCGGACGAACTATTAAGCTAGACTACTCAAACGATGATTCTAGCGCCACCGAAGGATTAGGCGAGGTTACGATAAGGTCGCTCATGAGTGACCTCGCCTAATCGATATGGTGGCTTATTAATGAGCAGCCCTATGCCTATACTCCCTCTGCGAGCTTTCTACACAGAGATTCATTTTTCATATCATGAAAAAAGTAAACACATTCTTCTCTACTTGTTTGTGAAATATTGAAGTTCCGCTATGTTTTTTTTACCTCGAAAAGCATATAAGATGTTTTAATACAGATCATTTACATATTAAGACAAAAAACCCTGTCAAAAGAGCAGACTCCAAATTTTATTACTCACTATACAAAGCATTTCAAAGTTATTTAAATACGTAATTTATTAAACGTACTTACGTAATATAATTATTTAAAATTATCCATCTAGACTAGAATGCAAGACAAAAATCAATGTATTTGTAAAAAAAATGCCGCAGCACATAGGCATTTGTACAACATACTACAAATAATCACATCATGCTTATATCAGTACATTGATAAATTTATAAAGGTGTTTTGTAAAGTAGTTAACACGAATAGCGTGCCAATAATTTTGAGCAAACTAAATGTTGTATTGTCTCGCGTGGTTGACTAGTCACGAAACTAAAGTCAAATTTCAGTGCATCAACTACTAGTTCATTGTATGCTCAGTGGTAGTAAGACAAACGAAATATTAAATTGTATGTTCGCATGTTCCCTTGTCTTTTGGAGGTCAATTAATTTGTGACAATATTAGAGTTCAGACACCGTGATTGGACACGACAAAACAAATGTAAACACGTACAGAAGAAGCAAGTAATGTGTGCAATGAATACCTGTCGTGTCCCGAGCCACCGCTCTTAGCGCTACAAATGCTCTTCGTTTCCACGTTGCCGTCAAGATCGAACGTCGTCTCGTAGTTGTCCTTGTATTGCGAATTGGCGGTTCTGTTAGGCGTCGGGTTTTGTTCCTGTTCGTTGTAAACCGAAGCGGTCTGTTCCTCGGGCATATAGTCATCGGCGGTCGGGATGACCTGCTGCGACATCATGAGCGACTCGTTGTCCAGTTTCAGAGTGTTGTTGTTGTAAGGGCGATTTGCATCATCGTCTCGGTAGGATCTCGCTGCACTATCATCAATGTCTCGATATTGGCGAGAGCCTACGTCTTCGTTGTAAGAGCGCGTGTTCTCGTCCATGTAGGACCGCGACGTTGTGTCCCCGTCCCTGTAGTAGGTGTCCTGTGAGACCGGGCTCATAGTCCTCGTGTAATCGTCGGTGGTGTTCGCGTTAGAGTCGGTCATGTGAGGCTCCTGCGACGCGATCGAGGCCGGCGACATCGCGCTCGCGTTCCCGGGCGACGTCGGTGATCTAACAAGGGTACGTACACAAGCGGATGGTCGTGAGCCAGTGATAGTAAACATGCAATAGAAAACAATGATATGACCAACATAAAACATTTAAAATGTGAACAAGAAGCACGAGGCTGATAGTGTTCGGTATCAGTTTGTATTAATAACGTAATCGAAGTAAACATAAAGTTGCTGGTGTATGCATGGTCTAGTTTTGGAAACTAATAAACAAAAAATAATGTGATTACTACACACAACATAGATAGTGGGCGGGTTGCAACAGTTCTGACCTGTCGTAAATGGAGCCGGAGCCGAAGTGTTGCGACTGCGAGAGGTTTCTGTTGAGGATGTTCTCCTGCATGGGGTCGACGAAGCGGAAAGTCGACACGCGGCCGAACTTCAGCAAGCAGCCGTGCTATCGATAAAAATATTATTATATAAAGTATACTTTGTTCTTACTTGTTCTTAGGTTAGGTATTTTTGATTGCCGTGAGGTACCTATCCTTCTTATATTTATACTCCCCATGTACCAGGTATCTTAAGAGGCAACTGAGGTACCGGAACCGAGAGGTGGCGGTATATCCACCCAAAATGGAGTAGGCCAAGTGCAACAGGGCAGCAGTATCTCCGTCGTGAAGCTACGCTTTGAGATTGCCACAACGCTTGATCTGCGCGACAATTATGGACAAATTTCCCATTTCATAAGGAAGCATATATTCAGCAGTGGACGATTTTAGGGCTGCCAAGATGATGATGCCGATGATAAGATAAAGTAAGGGTACCTATAGATATACGTTATTAAAAAATAATAAATCTTAGTAAGAAGTCCCTTCAGAAATCAATATTTTACATTCTAATATCAAGAGCTCAGTGAAGTGTAAGTGGTATAATTTAACAATTTACAGTCGACTGTAATTAAATTAATTGCGAAGGGCTGTTATTAGGTTTTAATTAGCCTTGTATATGGCTATATAAAGCTACCGTATTGCTTTTACACTATATCGCGGTAAACAGAATTGGTCCATACATTTCATTAATAAAATTTTTTCAATTACTTAATGTGTGACTGTGACTAAAGGGGTAAGGAATGTATACTATAGTCAGTAAATCTGAACTTGAATCGGCATACGAGCCCTAGAACATGTAAAAGATTATGACACCGAACCTTATCTCAAAACTTGCCCATGTAAGACGTGCGATTAATAAATATGAACATTTTGATATTCTATTAACGAAATAAACTAAAATGTCTTTCATATAACAATTTTGTCGTTATAATTTTAAAGTCAAAAAGCTCGAGATAATACAAAATAAAATAGTCAAGTACGTAGCTTCAAATATAAACACGAAAGTCAGTGAATATTTATTATTAATTTGAAAACAACCAGTGAAGAGGAGACACAATAAATAGGACGCATCCGAGAGAATATTCTGACACGGACGCCCTGACAAGTGCACGGCAATGTAACGGAACTAGAATAATTTATAATATAACAGAAAAAGTAATTTTCCGAGCGAAATCTATACTTTAACATTAATAATCTTTAAAATTATTGTTTGGGTAGCCTAAGTCACGCCTTCAATGCTCGAATTAAACGCTTTCGTTAAAAAGAACCTAAAAAATGTACATACATACATACATAACGCCTGGGTCGGGGTAGTCAGAGACTATGGATCTTTACTTGTTACGATCTTGTCAAACCTCTCTAGCTACTCGCATTAGTCTATTCATACACGCTCGTTTATTCTTTGTACTTTTGATCTGGCCCTTCTTTAATACCTCTTTTACCTGGTTAAGATATGTTTGCCTCGGCCGTCCTAGACTTCGCTTCTAGTTCCATTCACTTCCGCTCTTTATATTTGTGCAGTCATTCTATTTTCACCCATCCTTTCTACATGTAATACCATTTTAACATTCCTTTCTCTATCGTTGTCACATCATCTTTTACACCACATCGATCTCCTATTCTATTACACTATTCTTGAATGTATCTCTCAGACTCACACCATACATACTTCGAAGTATTCTCATTTGAACAGCATTTATTCTACTCGCGTGCTTCTTCTGCCATACTCAACATTCAGTACCATATGTCAGTGTTGGAACCAATACACCTATGTGAACAGCCCGTCGTGCCCTATTTGACACATCTTGGCCGTCCATAAAAGCATGTAAGGCTCCATTCATACTATTAAATACGTAAGTATAAAATATACTAGTACTAGACTAGCTCCGACATCGTATGGGAGCAATAAGGATAAAAAATTGTTATAGTGGGTTACCCCCAAGAGATGGACACATACCATCGCGGCTGTCTTGTCGATTTTTTTAAGGTAAAAATATACAAAAATACTGTAGTACATTATTTTCAGGTTCATCCATAGTTTGCAATGAAAGCGCAAGAAAATGTGTTTAAAAAGCGTTTAGCGCAAGAAAAATTAGAAAACTCTAAAATAATCAGTGTTGCCTCTCGAATTACTCTTATCTATTGAAAAAAACAGAGAGACGTACTCGTATAGACAGCGGGAATGGCCTTTGTTTTATACTACGTAGTGACGAGGCACACATGGGAGATCTGTCAGTCCGTTTATTTAATGTTGTCATTCATTACGTGCGCAGCAGTAATCAGCACAGCCTCGGAATGCAATAAAAATTATTGTACACTACTTGGTATATTTCAGATAATTATATAACAATTATTGATCGCGAGTTACAGTCCCCTACCAATGCCGCAAACTGTCTCTGTCATATAACATGTACTACGTGTTTAAAGTTCCGGATACGGAAAATGCGACTGATAATTAATGTAAAATACTAGGGAAGTTACGCAGGACGACTGTCAAATAATCATTGAACGAAGCAATCGTCAGTCAGCCACGGCCTCGCAATAATAGAAGTTTTGGGCGACGCAATTGGCCTCCGTCGAACGGCAAGGAATTCAAGTCCTTGGTCTAAAACTATTAGTAAGAAGACTACTACCCCAAAGAATAAGTTTTGTCAAACATCATATTTTTTTTCATACCTATCGTTGCTTTGCAATATTGCTTTCGTAATCAAATTTCTATAACCTTTTGCCGTAAGGTAAGGTACCGGCAGAGTAGAATAGTACCTCCCTCTGTAGCAGGTGTCGTAAGAGGTGACTAAGGTACCAGGACCGACAAATGGTGGTATATCCATCCGAGACAGGGTAGCTCAAATGAAGAGTGGGGATGGGCAGCAGCATCCCTGCGCGAAGGCTGCGCTCTGCGATTGCTAAAACGCTTAACCAGTGCGGCAATTATAGTCAATTCCCCCTTTCTTGGGAAGGCTTATATCTAGCAGCGGACTTCCAATGGCTGTAATGATGACTATGATGATGAATGAGCTTTATGTTAAGGGGATATACAAATATATATTCCTTGCTGGTATATCTAAATGAGTCCACGCTAAGCCCTTTCAGCTGTACAAAAAGTGCTAGTACCAGCGACTGACCTGTAAACGCTGCGTATGAGGGACCCGACGCCCGTTGAGGAACACCTGCGCATCGGCGTGTAGCGGCGTGACAGTGTACCCGCCACCATCTGCAGGCGCAATCACGCAGTGCCGCGGCTGGATCGACGGCCCGTACAATTGCAGCGCAGTTCCGTTGCCAGATCCCACCTGTAACACAACTCTTTTGATAGTATCGACTACACCACCACTCACCACCACTACAACACTACTTATTTCAAACTATCCTAATGCTCAGGTGACAATTCTGGCGCCAACGTAGGAACAGACTAGGCCGTTCATTAATGAACAGCCTTATCTATGCCGGTCATCTCCCGAAGGTCGGCCTGGGCTCAAGTTACCATCATTTGGGTTAGTTAAATCGTTCTTTGCAAGAGAGAAGGACTGGGTGAACCCGGCCGCACTAAGGCAGTCGATCATTTTGAACGTCTTAATTATTCAGTAAACTAATATTTTTCAAAGCATACGTACGTACTATGTAATTATTAGCGTATTTATTAAAAATAATTGAATAACCCGTTTACCCATTTCCATCAACACATTATATTATGAAAGAAATTGTATGCATTAATTTGCTTAAGTGCCGTACATTTCGTACCAATTTATTTTCTTATTACAAACAAAACGTAAACGATTTGTCCAACCCACTTGTGTACTTTAGATAATTATATGAGTAAACATTTATTATCCATTGTATTATAAATCGAGTAAAAATAACAATGGAGTAAGTAAACAAGCGCCGACCGATGGTAAGGCCAAGGTCGATAATCTATGCACTCGGTAATATTCTCAGAATATATTGATTTTTATTGATTAATTAATAAGTAGGATATCCTTCCTTTATAACAACTACTAGAAGCTTTGTACACATTTAATTTATCAGCTATGATGCCAGATTTATTGATTAATAATAATTGTATAGAGTCGCTTGGGACTTGACAAAAGACATCGTCTCTATTAACTTGTTAGCGTCACCATGTAGGCAAAGGAACTTTGAAAAATGGAAATATAACTGTTGATGCTTCCGCTAGTCTGCCTATTATGTCGTGGGTCAAAATTGATTCAGTAGATCATCCTAGACAAACACTGTGATACGTAATTTAATTGTATATATGTGCTGTACACACCAAACCGTCCATTATTTCTTTCATTTGTTCATCCAAACGTTGCCTGAAAGAGATCGTTCTGTGCAATAAGATACCTAATTGTACTATTAAAACACTATGTTCATCTGTTTATGTCTGTGTACAATAAAGTATATTATAATGATTACTTCGACAACGTCAGTGACACGGAGCCGGCGACCATTTTCGAGCGCGGCGCCGTCTGGCGTGACTTCGACAAGTACGGGCTCGTTGCCGGGCCGCCCACCGCTGCCGACGCTGCCACCGGCCTTTTTCTTGCGTCGCCGTGGTTGAGCGTCCGCCGGCCGCCGCCGCACGTGGAACATGATGGAGCCTGTGTGTTGCAAAAGAAAAATGAATTCTCACTATCTCATACATTGACTTAACTTCGAGATAAGTTGCTTAGAGCAAATATAATTACATACATTTTTAACACCCAGGCATAGAACAAACACTACTATGAATGTCCTGGATAAGGAGCGCTCCCAGAACTTTCGTATATGCCTTAGATAGAGATAGGATGTGCGCGGATAGTAATGACCGTCCGCGCACATCGGGCCGGTTGAAAAAAAATAGTTTGTCAAAATTTGATTTGCAAACTAGAAATACCTTGCAACATATAAAAAGAAATAGGTATACGTAAGTGCATAAAGCTTAAGCCATAGAAATATATGGTAGAACATAATACGTAAACTATGAGGAAAGCCTGGCATTTGGACAATACTGTTGTTATAAGATGCCGTTGATTATTTTTAACGCATCGGCATAAAACAATATCAATATATCACACCCCTAGATGAATGAATGATCACCCCTGATGAAACATCACGATTTATTTGCAAATTTAAATGAAATGTCAAATACCTCCGGGAAAATTTCAACAGACATGTTCTGAATTAATTTTTCCGAATAAGTATGCGAATCGTGGAACCTGATGCGACTATTTACGTTAATTTCGAAAGGTGTACATAAAATTACAATGTTGAGTTGATGTATTTTTGAGTCTACAATATGGGTGCGATATCATTTTCATAGTTTGGAATGAATATTGTTATTTTAATTTTTTCGTAATTTTGTTAATAATACCTATCACGGCTGCAAATTTATAAACAACTTGAAACCACAACCAGAGCGGGGATAACATAAATCCAGCTAAAAGGATCTAAATCTTGTTGGGTAAAATACCTACTATTATTTATAACGAGTAATTCATGGTATATAGCTTCATACATTTTGCACTGAATTTTTTTCATATTGACGAAGTTTGACGTTGAAATTTTAATCGTTCCAAGCCTGCAATGCGACTGTTGTGATTACGTCACATTAATTGACGAGATTTTTACGACTATTCCGCATACTCTAATACTATTACAATTACAAAATTTCCACATTATAGACCAATACAAATATAATCGCTACAGCCGTAACAAGCCGTCACAAATAAATCATTTAGAATCTAAAATTCAAAAGCAGCCTTTATTAAATTTGGTACATGTGAATAAATTTGTTACGATTTCGCCGTTAGAAGACGAGGAAATTGCATTATGTACGCAGCATCTCCATGCTCAAAAATAAGACGTTATAAACTTCGCCTCTACGATAGAATATTTTAATATGATTTGGGAACATTTTAGAAGAGCTACATTTAGTGACGTGTGGGGTTAAGTGCAGTGGAGGGTTGTGAAATTAGTAAGGGGGGGAGGGGGGGGAGGCGAGAGGCGAGCGCGCCTCTAGTGTCAACATCATTAGCGTGTATATTGTCGCTCCGCTCTGCTGGCGCTACGAGAGCCGCTACGAGCTACACCTTTCGTAGATGATTGAACAAAGCAGTTCAAGTCCAGATAATGTCTAATATAGGCGAAGTAAGCTTGCTTTTGACGAATTCAAATAACCAATAAAAATATTATTGTTGTGAAATTTATTTATGACATCATTATACGAAACAAACAATCCATCTTCCCAACCAAGCTCGTTAAAAATCGATTTATTAGACTGATATCTTGGAAACCTTCTATAAGAAAGATTAAAATACAATTATTTATTACACTTAACAAAATACGCGGCTAGTCTCCTTAAAATGATTTTAAATGTTGTAGGAAAACGCAGCGAGTGCTCTAAGAGGCTAAAGAATGTTTGGTAACATAAGCAACGAGGATAATATAAGGCAAGTGCAATTGAAATAAACTACACCTTGATATGTTATTATGTAGGCGAAGCGAGCGTTCTTGTTTAATCCAACATAAACGGTTTATACAAAGTAACGCATTGAAGTACAACGTACTATAAAATCAATAACAAAGTTGCATTGAAACGTAAAGCAATAAACTAACACCCACCACATTTTAGACCAATTCAATATTAGACCGCCAGTCAAGACGTCAATGGACTGTTTATTGATGAATAGTTTATATCTAACAAACATCATATACGATGTAAAAACAACGTGTGTTTGTGCACGTTCATAGTGCAGCAAATATCTCTTTATCTCTTACTTTATAATCCTGTTATTGGGGCCATATAAAATGTACATAAATTTTCGGAGTTATTGACTCGAACTTCAGCGGAAGCTCAGGGATATTACTCGCTAATCGAGACAATAAATACTTTCCTAAAGCTTTCACTGGCATGTGATATTGACATGTGATGCGATCAAGACAAAGCGCACGATACGAATTCGATTCCACGTATAAAGCAAACGTTGTTATCACGAACAAAGTTACAACATCACACAGTTTCATATATATAT
Organism: Heortia vitessoides; assembly: GCA_020976665.1. Taxonomy (NCBI): domain Eukaryota; kingdom Metazoa; phylum Arthropoda; class Insecta; order Lepidoptera; family Crambidae; genus Heortia; species Heortia vitessoides. The sequence continues at coordinate 14,176,429 of JACJUM010002819.1, read as the reverse complement.
TTCGCAGCAAATTACCGAGTACGACTTCTTTTCGTTGGTTTCGTAGGCGCGAACTAAAAGATCTGTTGAACAGCATATTTGAGAGTCGATTATTTGATCGCTTGTGTTTGATCCATCGCCTGGCTGTCGTGTGTCGTGCTTGTGGTACGTAAGTTCAATGCGGCGTTCTAATTGACACTGACACACCACCATAACGCGATTGCCGCCTGCCGATCACTCATCACAACTAACTTATATAGAATTAGTTCGTTAGTTTAGTTTTCATTATCACATATATTTTTTAGTCGTATCCGTTAAGACAGATTTAAAATAAATTTTATTTTTAGTAAATTTGTTTTAAATATTAAACCAATAATTACCCTAAACACCTCGCGTGTGTTCTATATGGTAGAAAGTAAGACAGTTAAATTGCCAAGTTCTCCTAATCTTCAACCACTTTAATTACTTCTCGAGCGATTTCCTTATTTTATTTTTCTCCTCCAATAGCTGCGATCGTAAATAAAGGATGCGATTAGAGCAAAAATTGTCACGTAAGCAAAGCACGACTTTAACTTTGAATTGGAAACTTTACTTTTTAATTGCTTTGCATCGGTATCACCAGTCTATATTTATAAATCAATAGCACATTGCTGCAGGCCAATCAATTTGTATTTTTCTCATTTATTAGTTTTATTACACGGTCCCAAAATTTCAGACACAATGACTTTTAGTATTTATTTAATTTAAATAGCCAACCATATAAGAGACAAGTGCTCGAATTGACACAACACGCGTTAAAATAAATAACTCCTATTGTATGACGTCCGTGAACATTGGAGTTCTAAGTAACATGTATTATTGTACGTGGTATGTGAGTTGAGGAGTGACACTAATTAATGGCGGTGTAAAGAACAATAGCACGATACCGGCCGCCGCTGGGCGGGGACCATCGACCGCACCCGGCCGCCGGCCGTGTCGCGTGCTTGCGTGACCGCACTGTCCTAAACGCGTCCTACCTGTTGCTCCTTCAATAAAATCAACTTCTACATAAATTATGATATGAGCGATTCCACCACACGTCTGTCGCGACCAATATTTTGACACAACCTATCACGTGTTCATATTAATGTTTTTAAACTTAACCGAGCCTTAACACAATAACTCGATTGGTATTCCTGCGGGGTTGATCGTTCAAATTGTAATGTTTTATTTACACTACGTCTTCTCTCGTATATCACGACATTATAGCTAACCGTGAACCCGTTTAAAGTATATTGCATTTACACATTCTATTGTAACGACGCAAAATATGTTTATATTAAATACAGTAGAATCCCGATTATCCGGATCAAATAAAACCAGGGATAATCCGTATAATCGAAAATCCGGATAATCGAATTCAAAACAAATCAAACAATATTTAAATTGTATCATTTTTTATTAGATATGTAATGGGCTTTACATGCATCGTATATACAAGTACTACGATATATAAAAAATGAGCCATAAGGATAGAAAATGAATATGTAACATAATAATTACTTATGTAATTTAAGATGTTGGTTGGAAATAACTTTTTATTGATCTTTGGCGTAATGAATCATATCTTTTCATTGCTGCCAAGTCCCTGATGCGCTTCAATTGTAACAACTGTATGGGATCCGATTCATCCTGTCTTTCAAACCACTTAAAAGCAACATCCAGAGCTTCAAAACCTTCTGCATGAGATGGTACGTGAGATACATCCCCAGTTTCAGTCTCTTCTTCATCTTCTCTCTCGTTACTGTTCAAATCCTCAATAATTTCTTGATCAGTTAATATTTGGAATCCAGGGTCTTCACTATCGCAGTTCAGCCACTCCTTGATATTCTCTTCATCACACCCTTCACCAATGCTAAGAATTTTCATTGCTTCTGTTATTTCTTTAAAATATTATTATATTTAATTTCCAAAATAAAACGTATACAAACAATGCAGTTGAACGCTATCAAAGCAACTGAAACAATAACAAACATTATCCCGCAAACAATCGAGAGCGGTAGTACACGGTCGGAGGTGTTGAAACTTGTCGTAACATGTCTCGTCGCGCCGACAAAATATTTTAAAATTGATAATTAGAGCCGAGACTAATGAGTCCGGATAATCGGATGTTCGGATAATCGATGTTCGGATAATCGAGATTCTACTGTATAGTAATCAACGGTAAACTTTAAGTATATGTATAAAAAAATCATGTAATTATTCATCATTGCCAAATGATTGAAAGTACTATAAGCTATACATATTTCGACAAAAAACTAGTACACTTGTAATTATTCTGAACTCAAAACGAGTTAGAAATGTAAGAGTACTACGTCTCTATCCGCAAACTGTCGAGCTCGGTATTCAACGGAATAAGTTTACTCAAGTACTTCATTTCCATAATGGATGTGGTAGCTAACGCTATGCAGATACTGCATTGATCCGGAACATCTAAATTTGACCTTGTCTTACTGGGGCAAATAGTAATAATAAACTAGTTGTTGGTTGTGTCTTCGCTCGCGGGTGATGTGGAGTGTTATGTTAGTGATTAGTTCGCTTATTCCATATGGTCGTAAAACATTCTGGATATTATAGTTTTTCAGCAAAGAGTATTTGCGATCGGTAGAAAATATATATATATATATATATTTTATACTTTTTACATAGATATCAATGTTCAAAAATTGCGAAGTTTTTAAAACTCTGCTTCGTTAATTATACCATCAAAATTAATTTACAACACAAAAGGTAATAAAGGGTTCAGCTAAAGCTTCGATCGGACACACTATCCTCCATTTTTTTGTAAAAACTAAGGATTGTCTAATTATGAAAGTATGTATTTATATGTATACCATCAAATACTGTGTTTAATCATGAAAATGTGTTCCCTGCGAGAATCGGATCATTACTTATTCAGAAGTACCACTTACAATAAAAGACGATTGTTATCTAAAGCATACGTAGGTAAGCGTGTATATCCTACATCCAATCCACAATGCGATCGGCTGACTGCCACGCCACTCCACATTACCCACAATTTGATCAGGGACCGCCAGCGATCACTTGAAATTTCGGAGAGCTTATTCTGGAAAGGTCATATGTTTTATGCCACACAATACTTTATGATATAGTTCCTAGCCTTATGACGATTTGCTTCATTTTAATCTTATTATATAAAAGCGAAATCTCTGAAATTGCTAGTGCTAGAAGTCACAAAATTTTCATACGTTTTCCTTTTAGAATGTAGATGCTCACTAAGAAGATATTTTACGAGGTTTTATTGAACGTTTTGCAAATTACTAAAAAATACTCATTATTTAAAGAAAATCAAATGTTGGTGTTCCGAGATAATTAACTAAATTTCTAAACAACTTATAAATGGGTGGAATATAGGGTGAAAGTTTACATGGTAAATCTATTACTTTTCAAGCTATCCATTCAAAACTCTCATAATTCTTTACTAAAAATTAAACCACTATTTCTAGATTTTTAAATCAACTAAAAAAACAGGCTTGTACCTTATCAACGGAATCGGGATTTTTGAACGGAATAAAAAACGGGATAAAAACCACGGTGACGGGATCAACGGGAAAAAAATGTAATATATACCCGTGTGTCGCAAAAGGCAACTAATGTGGTACATCCTATAGCACAATCCGTCGGTTTCGAATTCCCCCCGAAATAGCGTAGCTCACATACAACATAGCATACAGCGGGACAGGCAGTAGCATTCGCGTCGCGAAGCTACGTTCTGAAATTACCACCATGCCATGCTAGCCAAGCGCTGCAATGTTGGTCTTAATTCTTCCTTGGGGAAGCCTATTTCCTGCAGTGGACGTTCTAGAGCTGCGAGGTGCTAGTCACAAATATTTTATATAGCAACAGTCTTCAAAACAAAAAAACTAATTTGCGATCAATACAAGTGCTTTATACACTAGCTGGAAATTAAAGATCGCAATTTTTTTTTCTTGCCGTCGCTGTTTTGTACGGCAAATAAAAGTTAATCATTAAAGCTTAAGTAATCCACGAGTAGGTACGAAAACAACACTATTAAACAAGTTTTTATATTTATAAAACGTGTGGAAGTAGTTAGGTGATTTAGTCAAGTTCGTTAGAAAACTAAATTTTGTGTATAAAATAACATAAGTAATAAAAAATCTGAACTTAGAACGCGCTTTAACTTACGGCGTATGCTATAGTTATGTTCGAACTAAACATTATGGCGGTGTTACTGCCACTACTGTTAAATAGCTGTATGTAAACTATTTTTATTACTAACATAACAGAAAACTTAATATTTATATTTTATAGTGCTCTACTTTCAAATTCGAATTGCTACAATATATAATTCAAACTAGAATAACTATAAATTGCGTATAATCTATACAAGTATAAAGGGAGAAGTTAATTGACTGACATATCAACGGGCCTAGAATGGGAGAATGGCCTAGAAACTTGAAATTTTGCACAGGGGTTCCTTTTATAACGCACTAACTACGGATTATTCAAAATTCACCTCCTAATGGGGAAAACGCCTAATATACAGCAAAGTTAGTATGAAACTTTGCTGTATATTAGGTTCTTCGAATGAAATTAAGTAAAAAGGTCTTCATTGAAAAAAATGAAATACGTGTAAAATATTTATTTCGAAAATCATCCTTTAAGGAGGTAAAAAGGGGAGAGCAACGTTAGTATAAAATTTCTACAAATTAACGCGGGTCAAACCACGGGGCACTGCTAGTTATAAATATGCGCTGTCAATTTATATTTCATATTACCAAAAATATTTATCGATTACAATTCATACGCTACAGTAAAATTCGCTTCAAATCCTTCAGCTGTTTGTTGCCGTTTAACTGGAAACACTATCAAGAAAGATTTGACCCAAATAGAGTGCACATATAAAAGCAGTCGGTCGGAATAAAATAACCGTGAAGCTATAGGTGTACGTTTGTTTAGTGGGTGCAGCCAGCGGTAGTACCCGCCGAGAGCCACTCGGCAGATCCGGCGGCTGCTCTCGGTAACAAGTGAAATGCAGAGATAGCACTCGGCCCGTTGAGCCTATCTAAGTAAACAATGCTGCCTTTGTCAATCACCATGTTAACGCATAACCGGCGCTGCACACTGACAACACATGCATTCATGACGTATTCTCTATTAACTAAACGAAAATCTGCCTTTAAATTAGAATGCTTACATCTTTTAAAACATTAGTTTCAAATGATTCAATGCTGATTGTAGACTTGAATTAATCGGTTAATTTCGTTTATTGTATTCAGTCCTATAATATTATTTGTTTAATTATCTTTTGTTTTATTGCTAAGGAGTGACTAAAAATTTTATTAGCAGTTAAATTACCAACACACTGTTGAATAATAACTTAGATATTATGGGAAAATTTCAAAGTGACATAACTCTTTTATATGTCTCCAAGTTCAGAGAAAGCTACTTTCAAATACTTATAGTTGGTAGTAGGTAATTATTTATTTAATTTAGTTGAAGTCATAATCGAAAGTTTTCTTAACATATCAGCTAATTTTTTTACAAAGAAAGAGTGAACGTACGCTCCAGAATAATTCCTAGTATGTCATATTCAATTGAATATCAAATGCCCGAGAACAATGAGATTAACTTTGTTTAAGTACTGTAACATCGGTCGAAAAGGTCAGCTCGATAGTTTGTAAAGGCAACAGTGGTAAGTTTTGAGTAGCGAATAGGTCAAAGGGTCGGCTTACAAAGGATTACTCACAAGTTAATCGGGACAATAGGAAGGTCAATCGGCATGTGTAGTGTGTGATGATTGAGAATCGAGTAGGTGCAGCGAAGTCTGCCCGCGGACTGGCTGCGGCACGCAACCTCGGCGTGCGGGCTCCGCGTAAACAATGCTTACTTACACTGGCTAAGTAACCATGTCATTACATGCCCCGTAAGAATTGATACAATACGAGCTTCTATATTTACTGAAGTTATACTGCGACGTAACCTACTTCAAGATTGTATGCCCAAGAAATAATCGAAAGCATGTGATAACTTAATCCGCTATAGAATATCTGTATTCCATTCCTGTAATTCAGAGTTATGCTACTATTATAATTGCGTTTACGACTGAATGCTTTTAAGAATGTTTAGTAAAGTTTTTAAAAAAGTAAATGTCGATTAGAACATTAATACTTACAAATAATATTTACTTATTTTTTATGTCACTTCCAATCGATTTTCTTGTAGACCTGTGTTAGGTATATAAAAGGTTTTATTTGGTATTGATGAATTTATTTCATGGCAGTAAAGAATATGACGAAGGCCTAGTAATGAATTACACAAGTCTGCAAAAAAAAATAAGAGCTGTCTTGGTTTTTTTTTATAATTCTTATGTTTTTGGGTGTGCTGAATTTGAAATAACTTTTATTTTGTCCTAGCACGTCACGTTTTCTGGCAATATAGGTGTCTATGCGAAACAAGTTATTATCTTAAAATGAACATATATATTTTTTTAAATTAAGTAATTTTAATTGCGTTTCAAAAACTTATTTTCTCATCTTAAATACATTAATTAGTAAGCATTAAACACAAATCTTTTTCCCATTTGGTACATTTTCGCTTGTGGAAAG
>JACJUM010002819.1:14111734-14160200 GCA_020976665.1 Heortia vitessoides | reverse complement strand
TTCAAAGAGACCTTCCAGATGCTTTCCACAAGCGAAAATGTACCAAAAGGAGTCTCACTGGGAAAAAGAAATGTGTTTAATGCTCACTAATTAATGTATTTAAGATGAGAAAATAAGTTTTAAACGCAATAAAAATTACTTGATTTAAAAAAATATATATGTTCATTTTAAGATAATAACTTGTTTCGCATAGACACCTACATTGCCAGAAAACGTGACGTGCTAGGACAAAATAAAAGTTATTTTCAAATTCAGCACACCCAAAAACATAAGAATTATAAAAAAAAACCAAGACAGCTCTCAACTTTTTTTTTGCAGACTTGTGTAATGTAAGGTTTACACAAACTCTCATACACTGATCTGACTCCGAAATAAGTCACTTAAAGCATTTGTCTTACGCACATGAGACAACATAGGAATAACAGATATAATAATTAAATACATATTGAACACCTCAGGCATAGAACAAACACACATATTCATCATATAAATGTTTGTCCTAAGTGGGGATCAAACCTACGACCGTCAAAACTTAATCCACTACTCGCAAATCCTTGAGATAATAGTTTCAATAAGGTTCACTACGTCTAGGATTACCTACCGTTGCATTTGAAAAAATTTAGCATCGCCAGGAAAAAGTTCACAAGGTATACCGCATTTGTTCGCAATGTTTGTGTTAAAAATCCTTAAATCCGTGCGATATGAGAAAAACACGTAAATCCGACACCTCATTCGACATTTAAACCAAAACAGGAATAATTAGTTCTCTTGAAGATTATTCAAAAACCTTTACATTTCTTATTTTGCTATGCTAAGTTCTAACTTCGGTGTCGTGAAAGTATACGCAACGATCATATAAGTACGACTAGTCAGTCACCAGCTTTCCAACTAGTGCAAGGAAATGACTGGAAGTAATCACTCTAATCTCGTGATTGATGTAATGGTTATATGATTCATTTAAATTAATTTCAATGTGAGCATTTAATCCCACGGATATATGTAACATTATTAACGTCAATACGATTATGTTGGATTTTAAGCCGCTTTCAGTATAAGCCAGGCAAATGTAAAATTAACTTTGTAATCCTATACGGCTACCACATAATAAATATATGTGTATTATTAACAACAATTGATGTGTATTTTTAACATCCTTTATTTTTCATAAGTACTATTAATCATACAATCTTAACAGATTGTTTCCAGATATTTCTTTAATAAGAACTATTCTTTAAAAGATAAGCTCAGTAACTTTAAATAAATTATTTTTATGAAGTGATTGTCCGTTGTTTTTATAAAATAAAACTTTTTTACCCCTCGTCGATCTTTCGCTATTTCTTATTAAAATTCCCTCAAAGAACCAAAAATATAAAGAAAAACTAACCTGAATATTTAAAGAGAAATGCTACAGAAATATTACTCTTATAGAACAAGAGTTTCTCTAAATATATTTTATCTCACTTGAATATGTACTATCGGGTATATATCGGATCCCCTAAATTTGTGTAGCCCCAATTGTCTCGGCTAACCGTTACTGAGCTGTGAATTATTAACTAAAATGTTTACCTGCAATTTAATTATATTTTGTCCTTCCAAAATCTTGTGAACACATAAATAATCAAATCCTACTATTTATAACTATTTATATATAGTGCATTATAATTTGCATAAAACCGAATCTCACAAATGCCTAAGTGAAAAACCAAAGACAGCAAACATGCAAGCAAGTATGCAAGCAAGCATGCAAGCAGGCAAACATGTGTGAACTGATTGAACATTTAAAAGCATGAAATTAATATGCAGGCTAAAAATTCCAATGAGTACCAACACTTCCAATATTTATATTTTAAGGAATACTCATATTTTAAGAAACATTCACGAATAGGTACTACATAAGCTTAGAAGTATAAATGTTAAGTACCACAATCTCTCAATACAAAATATCCGTGGCCTATAAAGGCGCGAAGTGCTTTCAAGAGTAAACGTTTCGAAGGTGGAGACGTAAAAACACATGTATATACACATATGTACTCTGTGTTAGCATAGACGTACAACATACGTTTTAACATTACGCACAAATCTACCGAAAGTAAGATAAGCATTATTTATTTTGTTTGATTGTATAAAGAATTACAGATGTATCTCACCCTGTGAAATTACATTTGTAATAAATTACATGATATATATTTAAATAGTAGTAATAATTGTAATCTGATATATGATAAACCTGAGAGTAACTGGGACAAAAACACGTTTTATTGTACAATCCACATAAACATTTTGATTTCAATGTGGACTTATTTTTCAGCGGATCAACACATTAGACAGAGATTATTTAGCGTTCAAATCGCACTTAAATATAATATCTTACGGTATTACATGTTAAACCTGGATATTTTTAGTTAGATATAAATATTCATCATTATTATATCAGCCATAGGATGTCGACTGCTGGACATAGGCCTTCCCAACAAAGGGGAAATTATGCCCATACAACAATTATGGGCATAGTGCAAGGCAAACGTGTTGACAATCGCAGAGTGCAGATTTCGCGACGAGGACGCCGCTGTTCACCCCCGTTCTGTGAATTTGAGCTATACGGTTTCGAATGGATATACCACCATCTGTCGGTTTTGGGACCTCGGTCGCCTGTTACGACACCTCGTACAGAGGAAGGTACTATTCTACTCTGCCGGTACCCCACGGTCTCGGTAATATTAATTTTGTTAAATAAATTATAAGCATACCCTTTTAAGGATTTTGTTGACTTATTTTCCTTAGAATGAAAATATATTTATCAGTTGGTAGTGCAATTTCATCCGCACAGGATATATTACTAATTTTCTACTTCAATGGAATTCTGTTCAATCGAAGTGTAAAATATCGAGACACGATATTTGATATAACATGGAACGATTCTTATACATACTGTAGATAGTCCAAAGAAACACTTGGAAGTGTTTCTGATCTTAATAACATAATAAAGATTTCTGTAACTATACTAAAAAACGATTCTTCAGTTAGTCTTAAAAATTAAGTCATTGTGATTTTTTAGAGTATTCACTCTGGTAAAAGCCGATAATACCCCACCCAGCCCTGAACAATGCAGGGAATTTATGAAATTATTCATAGGGTAAACTTGAGCCCGATTAACAACGAATAACATCACATTTATTATTCTGGTACGTACCACAAACAAGCAAGTCCAACATAAATAACATTTTTGTGTTGATGAGGGGATACTCGAGCCGTACCGTATATAATATTTTGTGTTGTTGCCGGGTTAATATGAATGTTAATTATATATTAACCTTCATATTAACTTACAAAATATTTTTTTAAAGGGCTCTTTAAAAAATATTTCGTAATATGGTGGCAGGTGACAACGTTTTTCTACGATACAACATTAATGTAATGCCACTCACCGTTAAAACACTTTTCACGTTAACTTCGACTCATGTTAAAATTCGCAAATCTCAAACGGCTCTCAAAACAGTTAGGCGAAATTACCAACTCGCGTATCGATGCAATATATTGATTGATTCCGGCGTTCAACAGTTAGGACAATCGTACGGGCTTATTTAATGCGGATAAGTGAGCAGTAACCGCGGCGTGAGAATACAACGCACAATACTTCGTTTACATAAAGTCCAAAAGCTTGATGTTATTTTGGCGTTCAAAGAAACTAAATACTTAATATTTAGTTTCAAAGTTCTTAATAACCGAAAGTAATAAATTTAAATTATGTTTTTTTATAATAAAAATCCAGCCACATTTCATATACATTGCTCTGACTTGTTGCACCTATTTTACGGAACTATGGATACAGAGGTACCACAAATACAGTCATTTGCAAAAAAACGGGCACCTAGGAAATGAACCATTTCAAATGTTACTATTGGTTTGTTTGATAATTATAGGTAGTTTTACTTTCACAATTTTGTAAATTAATAAGCAAATAATCGTTTTCGTCAGTATTATCATAAAGTTTTTAAGAAATTTATGGGTTTTCATGCTAAGGTTCACTAGTAGTGTATGATCGCTAGTAGTGCATATGCTCGTGAAGTAAAAGTTAACAAAAATTTTTGATTGTTTTTTCTTTAATAAAGTTAAAGCAGATAAATGTTTAGTATCGAGTGTGACCCCCTCTAGCTAAAATCACAGCTTGAATTCGTCTGAGAATGCTAGCGAGGATATTCCGGATACTTGCTTGCGGAATACGTACCCACTCCGCGGTACTGATCTCACGCGTCGTTTCAGAACGTCCCAGACATGCTCTATAGGATTGAGGTCGGGACTTCGAGCTGGCCAATCCAAACGACGAATGCCGACCTCTTGCACATACGCTTCCACATCGCTAGACAGGCGGGCGCGAGCGTTGTCGTCCATAAAAATTGAATCTTCGCCTAAAGCGGCCAATGCGGGTTGTGCATGAGGAATTAGATCTTCCGCTATGTATTGATGTCCAGTCAGTGAGCCGTTTTCAATGAAGACTAACTCTGTACGATCTATTGAATTTATTCCTGCCGAAAACATAGCAGAGCCCCCACCATAAGGTGTGATTTCTTCAAAACAAGCCTCTGCAAAGCGTTCTCCTCGTCTTCATAATACTCGCCGACATCGATCTTCACCGAACAGAGATATCCTGGCTTCATCGGAGAACAATACCCTATTCCAGTCTTCTTGAGTCCATGACTCACAATTTCGAGCAAACCTAAGCCTGGCAACTCTGTGCTCACGGAGTAACTTAGGGCCGCCAGCCGGGCGATGACTGCGTATATTGGCCGCGAGAAGCCTCCTCCTGACCGTCCATAGACTAATTTTCACATTTATTACTTCTTCAAGGTTGTTCTTAAGGTCCACATACGAAGACTTGCGATTTCTCAATGCGCGACTCACAAGAAAACGATCATCCCGTGGTTGGGTACATGGTTTTCTTCCAGAACCAGGCCTTCTCTCAACGGAAACGGTGTCTTGATACCGCTGCCTTGATACCACTGCCAGGTCCTTTGAACTGTCGACGAGCGACTCACACTTAGCCTGTGACCCACGAAGCATTGGCTGCAACACTCTTCGAGCAGCGCAATAACTTTGGTAGCTTTGACCACCTTCTCTAATATTATTAAGACAGCTAAACAATAGATAGCAATAAATGAAATTGACAATTAAGAATATAAAATAAATTCATAAAAATTGACTAAGTTATGAAAACCGATATTATCTTTTGGAACTTCGCACCAAAAATGTAGGATAAATAGTGGTTTTCTGTAAAAACGAGCATCAAACGAAACTGAATTTAGAACGTAATACTTTAAACACCACGGCATTTTTAAAACCGGTCAGTAACATGTACAAATGATTGAAATCATTTTGGTACCGTATTTTTAAAGAAGAATTAAAATCAAATCCGCCCGTTTTTTGCAAATGAGTGTATAATACTTCAATAAACATTTAAAACCCAGACAGAACTAACACAAATATTCATCTTCTTAATATTTGTCCAGAATGGGGATCGGCACACACGGATAGTATCACTAACATCTGGCCCGTCGAATATTTACATTTCTTTAGATGCGGATAATCACTTGACAAGTTTTTGCACTTGTATGTATTAAGTGGGTAAGAGTCGATGATAGATTTTCAGTATTATATTAAAATTATCATCATTGGCAGTCCTCTGCTGGGCATAGGCCTCCTCAAGAAAGGGGGAATTTTGCCCATAATTGCCGTGCTGAGCAAGCGTGCTGACAATCGCAGAGCGCAGCTTTCGCGACGGGGATGGTGTTGCCCATCCCCACCCTATACATTTGAGCTACACTGGCTCGGATGGATATACCGCAATCTGTCGTTTCTGGTACCATAGTCACCTTTCACAACACCTGGTATAGAGGGAGGTACTATTCTACTCTGCTGGTACTCCACAGCCATCAGAATCAATGTAAAATATATCACTGTGAGTGATCAGTAAGATAACAGATATATTCCAGCGCGTACAGTGTGAATATATTTTAAGATACAAAATATTTATTATCATTTTAAATTTAACGTAAATTTAAGATTTTACAAAGGCGTTCGACAGATTCGTTTTCCTATAAAAAATTGAATTCCATATTTTGTGTAAATTTTAACTTGCATTTATGTGTTATGACGGGCCAGATGGCGCAGATGGTGAGATGCTATCTCGAGCGCCAAGGGGCGTAGGCTTGATTCCTACACAAAGAAAATATTTATGATAATATTTGTGTTTGTTTTATGTCTGGGTGTTAAAAATATGTATTTAAGTAGTATATTTGGGATTCCTCCGTTGTTTGTCGATCGTAACATAAGTGCTTTACGCGAATTACCACAGAGACAAGTCAATGTATGAGATATTGTAGGAATTTATTATTATTATTATGCAACAATCAGAAGAAAAGTTCTACAACGGGACAAACGGACAAACACGTGTCTACTATAATAAATATTATAAGAAGATTATTTTTTAAAAGAAGAAAGAACAATCTTGTCAGTAAACGAAAAACGAATTGCACACAATCAATAATTATCATGTGTGCAGTGAAACAAGTGTCACAATTAATTAAAAGCTAACCTATGCGGTATATTCGCGGCGAGATTATTTCGATATTAACTTACGCAATGACTACACGAGAGATCATCAATTAATTAATTTAAATCCCGGCTTGTCGGTAACAAGCCACCACTAACCAACTAACATTATTTATAATAATAATAAATTCACATTACATCTCATGTATTGACATCACTCCAGATAAGTCGTTTAAAGCACTTTTATTTCGTATATCAGACAACAGAGGAATCACAAATATAATTCTTACATTATGTATGTTCAACACCCAGACACAAACACAAATATCATATCGGGGATCGAACCCACGACCCCCTGGCGCACAAGATAGGATTACTACCATCTGCGTCATCAGGCCCATCAGTAATTAATATTATTTGAGGTAGGGCACCGGCACAGTAGAATATTACCACCCCCTGTACCAGGTGTCGTAAGAGACAACTGAGATATCGGACCCGACAGATGGCGGTATCCGTATCAGTATAACTCTGATGCAACAGGGCGGGAAGGGCAGCATGCTCGTCGCGAAATTCGCCCTTTTTGGGGAGGCCTAGCCGACTGCAATAATCTCTGTGCCAAAATTTATAAAGATCTGTTCAGAGCCGTATTAATTAAAATTATGTCATCTGGATATGAGTCGCGATCCAGTACTTGGTTATCTCTGAACTAGTTTGTCTTGACGAAAATATAAATTATTTACCCAATATAATAATGATATATAAACAATTATGTCGTGTTATATGCATGCTTCGATGTTTTAACGGGTAAATGTAAAAATCTAACTGTTACGAATACTATGAATAGCTTCACAAAAGTATGTCGTTTAAAAAAATACTGGCAGAGTTTTCGGAATCAAAGTGACCAAAATAGATGACATTCAAATGTCTATCTACAGATCGCTAAATTACAGGGGTGACGTTTTTGTAACCCACACGTAACAACATTAAGTACGAGAAATAAAGAACATATATTTGGATTTTAAATGGAAGAGTAAAGAAAAATAAAGAATACCTACATTGGATAAATAAAGAGTATTTTTTAATACACAGAATATGCTTTTTTACACAGACGTCAGTTTCAGCGCCGCCGGAAGGCAAGTCCGCTCATTATTCAGCGCAGGGTTATCAGGATCGGAGTGGGACTGACGGCAATCACAGGGGCGCTTTAGAGGCCGGCTATATTCGGCTTAACCTTAATATTAAATGTTTCATAAAGCACTATATACTAATAATATTTTTCCAAATAGATCTCGATCAAGTATCGAGGAGCGAAGTAATATTTAATCAATATTTCATCAGACATTTGAAATCCACTGCTAGACATAGGCCTTCCCAAGGGAGGAGGAATATTAAACATAATTGCCGCGTTGGGCAAGCAGATTTGCAATCGCAGAGTGCAGCTTTGCGACGAGGTTGCTGCCCATCTCTGTGCATTTGATGTTACATTATTTCGGATGGATAAGTCACCAATGATTTAAGCAATACTATTAGTAAATCTACATTCACTACACCTAAATATACGGGTGCATCGTATTATGTTACAACATTGACCGTTTACCATTTCATCTATTAAATTTTTAGACAAACAACGGATAAATCTAACAAAGCCCATTTCTTATTTATGGCGATCGTCGCCGCAATCGTGAACCAAGTCAATTAACTCGCTGCGGGAGTTGTAATGGCTCTCAGTATTCGCAGCTACTCAGTACTTACTCACTCAGTTTTTCGCATAAATACAATACAATACCGGAGATGAGTTTTACATGAGTGGCATTCACAAACATCGCACAGTCTGTTTAGGAATAGTCAGTAACAATTTGTCTGAAATCTAGAGCGCTCCTTTTAGTCGCTTATCGAGTCTAGTTGATAATTTGTTTGGATACAGTACTAGGAGTATTAGGATTGATATTTCCAGTGAGGTATAGGTTAAGTAGAAAACCAGGTGTCGTAAGAGGCGACTAAAGTACCAGAACCGGCAGATGGCGGTATATCCTTCCGAAACATTGTTGCATAAATACTCAGGGCTGGGATGGGCATCAATATTGATGCATACCCAGCCGAGAATACCTCATCGCGAAAACTGTGCTCTGCAATTGCCAACACGCTTGCCTCACGCGGCTCCCTTTCGTGGGGAGGCCTATGTCCAACAGTGGACGTTTTACGGCTGCTATGATGATGATATGATGATATAGACCGACCATTTGTCCATCCGTTGTAAATACCGCGATAGTATCATATACTCGTACATTATTTACAAACTGACCAAAACGGGTAATTTTTCTACTAGGTAAAGAGTGTCTTAACAAACCTAACCTCATAGTTTACGTCGACATGTTATAGATTCTAGAAATAAGTATAGATTAAGCCTTTTTTTCCGAATCGTGCATATTGTAAATTTGTAAGTTTCTAGGAATTTATTAATATTTGATACAACTGAATACATATATTGAACATAAAAATAAAACATATATTTGGTATTAAATGCAGATGAGATTGTGATGGCTCCTGAAATCCTTCTTTTTACATACGACCCCAATCCCCTCGAAACAATCCCAAGTATATTAGCATTTTTTCATTATTACAAAGAAAATTTAAACTACTATAAATTTTACTATACATTACGTATACATTCAGTCTTAATTGCTGGTATCATACCAGATATATTACCAAATATATTTGTATTGTTAGTCGAAACACAAAAACGTTTTCACGTGTCTCTGATGAGCAATAGCGAAGTGTCAAGCTGTGAATTTAACACGTTTAATCTTACGGTACAGGTAACATTGACTGAGTTTATTTTGAACCGTATAAAATGACTACGATAGACAATTTTACAATTCAATTTAAAACACGTAAGGCTTTTTGTTTCTGTCATACATAACTGTCATTTACGAAGTCTTCAATTACTTTTTATTGTCTTAAGTACAATTCTTCTTATTGTACTTCAGTCAATGTTATTTTGTGCACCGGAGTACAACTATAACAACTAAAATACATAATGTTTTCTTTAAAAAAAAAGTAAGGTTCTTTTTTGTTTCCGGTTTTGTTATAATAATTCTCTTCAACAAAACGCCAACCACCAAGAATTACACTAACATAAAAACATGTTGCCATTTCAATTAAAATGGTTTGAAAATTATAGATTTTGTAAGAACGTTCAACATTTGCATGAGATTGTTTAGCCTCTACGCATATTTGGAAAATTATCTGAAAAAACCTCTGTTGACTTTGCCTTGGAATCTGATCATGAATCATGGTTATAAGCACATCTATAGTAAAAAACTACGTTCTGACTTTTCAAATGGTTGCAATGTTTAAAAACAAACAATATACATTGTTGGGCTGGGCATAGAAACATAATTGTACTTACTGTGGTGGTGGTGCGTCATTACTATGGCGAGGGGGCATTCGTCGTCATCCAGGATGTACTCCGAGTTGTCTGTGGTATCCACCTAAAGAACAAATAGAACGTGAATTAATACGGCTTAGTTTAAAATTGGAAAGACTTAAGACTGGAGTCATATGACCGTAGTGATCGATTTTAGTATTTTTCCTTAAAATTTTATGTATTTGAGAAAGATGCATAAAAAGTGAACGTTTTTAACTTCCCTATACTACCACAAAAATATCAAGATTAAAATTTGCCGAAATGCTTCAGCCGTTTTCCAGTTTAAGTGAGTCAAACGAACAACAACTAATTAATATATGTATTTAAACGTAGACGATAGATCCATAGCGTGATCACCTTGTGATATTTTGTCACATTTCAAGGAAATTTCCCTGGCTCTCTCACCCTTCACATCGGAACGCAGCAACGCGAACGCTGATATTTGTAGGGAAAATAGATAAGAGTGAGGTACGGTGCGAGCCAAACAACTGTTGTATAAAGACTATTCTAATAAATTATGTTATATAATTTAATTTAAATATGTTTGCCTCTCCACTAAATATTTCCAAATAGTGTACGAATAAGTTTGATTGCCTCCATTAGAAAACACGACTAAATACAATGATCAATAGAACTCAGGTCCATAATTACATAGTACGCTGTAACACAATACCGAATCGACATATTGGATATTTCCCACGGCCCCAAAATGCCGAATGCCGGTGACACGAATTACACGAGACTACACCAGCTACCATTATTTTATTATTAATTATTATTGGCCGCTAGTTTTGTCTCGTTTCGATGGTTTTGTTGTGTTGAATTCATCACTGAACTTCGCTTATTACGTAGATCATAAGTAAATTCATTATTATAAATCTGCTTTTAGATGACTTTTATGGTCCCTTGGGTCATACGGGTCGTCTGTATTATCTTTAAATGTGCATTAAGCCACTTCCTTATTAGAAATATTAATGTTATAATTATTTTATTGTATATTTTAAAAGTGCTTGAAAGGGCCTACTTGAAAAAGTATATTTGACTTTTACTTTGATTTCAAAGACGAATATATATATAATCTTAACTAGTTTTGTAAAAAGCAAAGATTCTTTTTGTAAATGAATCATAAAATGAAACTCGATTTCATAAAATCTATCACTATTAGCAAGGTACGTCTAAACGGAATATCATTTATTTTAAATTAATTTTCATTCTTCAATTAGAACACTGTAAGCAAGATTAAATCAAAAACAACTGGACCGATTGCAAAAATTCTTTGTATCATCAGCAAGGAACATACGCTATATAGTATTATCGAATATTTACGTGTTATAACGTGTATATTAAGGAATTAAAGATATAACGTATGTTAACATATTTAAGATACGTCTATTTAAGACCGGCAATGATTGTCTTATGCGCTAAAGGTCGTGGGTTTGATCCCCCCTCAAGGACAAATATTTATATGATGATATTTGTGATACCTCTGTTGTCTGATGTCCCTAACACAAATGTTTTAAGCGACTTATCATTGAATCAGGTCAGTGTATGAGATGTGGGAATTTATTTATTATTATTATTAACTATAATATTACATATATAAATACTTTAACTGATTTTCATTTATAAAATTTTCTGTTAGTTTGACGTTTCGGTTAAATTGCAGCGACAGTAGAAAATAAACACATTTAAAAGCTGTTAAACTGCATTTTTATTGACTTAAGCTATATTTATTCCCGTAAATTAACGAACACGGAAAATACGCAGATGAGACCGCATATTTCAATACCTACGTTAAAATGTCTAAAAATATATAGATCGGAAGTGTCTCTTTCTTTCACTTTCGCGTATATATATTATATCATTGGAGTAGGGCGACCCAGGCGAACAAGAATAAACTACGTGTATAAAAGTACTAATGCGAGTAAATGAAGCGGCAGAGATATGCTAAGACCATAGCAAGTGGAGATCCGTAGTCTCAGCCTACCTTAATGAGATACAGACGTCAATTAATGTTTTTTCCTGGCTTAATACTCAGCTCTTTGCGAAAACTGATGATTACTTAGCAAAAATATTTAGTAATAACTTAAATAAAATTAACTGTATAAGACACCGTCACACGGAATATAAATTTAGAGTTAACCTTGTTTACCCATTCATACATTCAAATAAACTATCAAACTAATTTTACACAGTTTACAAAGAAGGTAATGAAACATATTAAAAAATAATTCAAGTTAATGCAGCTCAGCCAATCATGAAACATACCACAGCCGAACAGAAACATTTCCCGTTCAGAAAAAATACAATGAACTAGCAATTTAACGATTGAGATTTTTATTGCACTTTATGTGCACGCGTTCCTCTTATGGTGGGCATACACGATCCTTCCTATCGTCCTATATATACCTGAGCATTATTTTTGTAACTCTTCTGTTGCTTGATATCTGCAACACAAATACTTATTTCGGAGTCGGGTCAACGTATGATATGTCGTGTGGATTTATTATTTTTTGTTTAAAAAGGAATTCCTTTATTTAATGTTTATATTGAAATCTAGAAATAAAGTATATTTTCCCAAGAGCGTCCTATGAATGAATTTATTCAACCCCAACAGCTTGTGACTCATAGTTTTCTGAGTTGATATTAAAAGAAACCACATTTACATGCAATCGATACATCTATAATGATCACAGTGATGCTGAAATCCCAGTAGATATTGTATCTATTTCGAGAGACATAGCAACAAATACTTCAAAGAATAAAGACAAAAGCTGTTGAACATATAGGAATCAATCAACATCAACACATGGTCAAGAATTTGTAGGTATATTATCAATAAAAGAAGATCAACAACTCTTAGATCCTGCGGGTGTGACATTTAATAACTTCAAGTTCTTGGTAATAAGAGTAGAAAATAAAAATTTAAAGTTTCTACAAAAAACCGACTTCTAATTTTTTTAATGAAAATGAAAACTGGCTTGACATTTTCAGCATTGGTATATTATTTGGTGTTCATAGAACCACAGTTTCAAGAATATATCAATTAATATTCTGATTTAACTTCTGCAACTGCCAATTTAGTATTTTCGCCTGATAAAGCTACTGTATCGACGAATTACGTGGGCTAGTATCTGTGGCCATTATGTCGCAGTTCTTCAATATTTTTTACATTCTCGGCTTATACTAATTTATTGCCTTTTATCTCAGTTTGTGGTTGGAAACTAATATTATGTGTAATAGTTTCAAACCCGGTATTAGTTATTATATTCATTTTACAGTAAAACTATTGAATAAATTGCACTTAAATAATGTCAACAATACTATTTTAATCTTTGGTTTTATTTATATTTGCAAAGAAAACTAACAACATTTACATTTTTATTATTCGACAGCTTCCACAAATGTTGTAAACGCTACGCGTCGCCACAGTCGCGCACATAGCTAATATATACGAAAATAGACCTGTATGTTTGTTGCGTGCCTTTTCCTGATTAAACTTATCATGGAATCCTGGAAAGTTTCCGACGGACGCGATATACCGTGCAGTTAATGCGGCTTAAAGCATAGTAAGGATATCGGACAAGAGCTTTATTACAAATATTATACCTAAATATATATTTTTAATACTGATCCAATCCAAAGAATCCAAGAACAAATACAAATGTTTATCACATAAATTATTCAGGGTAGGGGTCGAACCCACTATCATTTGGATATCGCATAAGATAATGCCACTACCGACTGCGCGATCAGGTGAGTCATGTCATAGTATGTGTGCTAGTGTTACCTGCACGATGCAGAACTGTGCCGGGTCCTGCCGCGACAGGCCGTACTTGTCCAGCATCTCCCGCACCACCGCGGCCGCCGAGTCGCCGACCGACAGCAGCAGAGTCTTGTACGGCACGTCCGGACACAGCGACGACCCGTATATCTTTAGCGTGCCGCCTGGTACATACACGTTTCAATACATATATAAATATACATTTTTTCTTTTTTTTTATACACACTACATCTGTATGAGATGATTATCATTTATATATCATTATTATTAACCTGACTCCGAGGTCCGCATTGAGCACCTGTGTTACGAACATCAGACAAATTAGCAATAGCAAATATATTACTAAAATATATATATTTTTAACACCCAGACACAAAAGAAACAGAAATATCGTCATATAAATATTTGAAATGCGTGGGGATCGAACCCACGCCTTTGGCGCACAAAATAGGATCTATACTAACTGTGCCATCGGCCCGTCAATATATTTCTGTTTATGTTGAACCATCTCCTTGTTTTCATTACAGTCATACGAATATATTACACATTTTATAAGTTACCTATACAGTATTAAGACTGCAAAGACTTTTAATTCCTATATTTTATTATGATTGGAATCAACAAAAAAGTTAAGAAAGACAATATTCTTTAGATTTCTAAGTTCCCTGACTATTATATGTTTTATAAGGAACTAACTTAAAATATTTCAAGTAAAGATATACCCTGAATTGAACATAAAAGCGCACATATTATACGTAATAACTACTTAACCTCAATACTCAAAAAAACCCTTGTGTATTGGATCAGTAGATCAGTAGTTTTTGGCATGAATTAAAATGTAACCACAGATACATTTTAACTTCATTAACTAAAGTAACCCAGCGTTAAAATTACAGAACACCATCTAGGAAGATAATGGTACATTTAAAGTGACGTCAAGAATCTACATCCAACTACTATGAGCCGGAAATAGAACTAAACTGCAAAACTTTTCTATATTACAAAATTACTACACTAGAACAGCTTACAACTTACTACAGTAGTATCCGTACAGTAGTTTATTAGGACCCCGCCTATATTGACCAACCGCTTAGTATGAAGTATGCGTAAAGATTGTAAGTCATACATAATGCATTGTTTGTAATCATTGTTTGTAATCATACATAAATAGCAACTTAGTCGGATATAATAATTTTACTTGTGCCGGATATATTGCCATGTCGATTGTTATGACCTATTTTAAGAAACGATCTCTGGTTATTGGGACTGACTTGATTCCTAACATCTCTTATTTATACCCACCACTTTCTTTGCGACTACGTTGGGCGCGTGCCTCGTTTTGTCGATTCATTTTTCATTATTTACAGATGCTTAGTAAAGTGACTCCTTCATTATACTAAATACCCACCAAAAATACAACGTTACTCATACATATGTTTTAAGTCTTTGCTTTGCATAACCTCCGTCTAATATGACGATTTTATCATTTCCTTTCGAGGTCATTATATGCGAATTCTACTGTAATTAGTGTTCTATTGACATTCGTTAGCAAACATTAAAAAAATCATCATCACTCGTCTGCCTCTCATAAGATATCGACTATCCCAAGCACGCAGACACAAGAGAATAAATAGTACGTGAAAAACATAAAAACAAACGAACCGGTGTCGGGCCCGCCGTCTTTGCTGCGGAACTGCTGCAGCTTGCGTTCCAGCTTCTGCTGCCGGCGCCGGCGCATCACCGCCTCGGGGTTGCTGATGCTGCGTGTGAACGACGTCTCGGGCAGCTCTGTGGGCCGACAAACCACTGTTAAACCGGGTTCAGGCTCATATTGTAGACGTTTTTAGGTAGGGGAGATTTGAATGCGACTCTGACAGGTAGAATGTTGAATAGCCGCTTCCTGACTGACGGAAAATATTGCGAAGACGCCTTTACATTCATCGCGGGAATGTCTTCTATACTAACCGGCGGGCGCCGAGGTCAATCATCGCCGAAGCTGAGTAGATCGGTTTGACGTGAAGACGTCATGACACGACGCGAGCAACAAGCTGTCATAGCTGCCTTTCTAAAAGTCAAGGCCTAAATCGGCCTTAAGCACCTAAAACCTGGATTATTGTCACTATTTCAATCTCTGGGGATGCACAAAACGACCCTGTTGAGAAACTGCGGCATGTTTGAGCATTTGAGCCAAGGCAAGCTCGGGTGACGCAGAGGTGGAGTTAGCCACGGACTTCTCTCGGCTAGGTCAGGCGGCTATCGCTTTCCGCAACTTACTCACTACAACGATAAAGATGATTCATGACTTTATACACAGATCCTTTCGATTCTCTTCATATGAGACAATAATAAACATATACGCAAAAATATGTTATCAAATCTTTTTTGTACTACGGAGCACTACCGTTTGAATTTGTTAATAAGATTTATTCTTACGTACAACTTACTCACTACAACGATAAAGATGATTCATGACTTTATACACAGATTCTTTCGATTCTTTTCATATGAGACAATAATAAACATATACGCAAAAATTTGTAATCAAACCTTTTTTGTACTACGGAGCACTACCGTTCGAATTTGTTAATAAGGTTTATTCTTACGTAGTGGTCACTTTCACTAGAAAAATGTAAGAGCATTTAATTTCATATCAATAAAAATTTTTTGGAGGAAGTCTTCCATGCTTTGGTGGGTACGATATTAAATGTATATTACGACTGTTCGAAACAAGCTGGTTACCTGTATAGAGTTTTTCTGCCACCGGCCGGTTTTCGTTATTGGTGTCGGATTTCAATCTGGATAGTTTCTCTTTCTTTTTCAGTTCTTTCTTCTCGCGCTTCGAAAGTTTTCGTTTGAAATTCTGATCTGCCTTTTCGTTGACTGAGGGTACGATGTAAGGCGTCTGAAAAAATAAACATTATTAAAGCAATTCGGGGAAATACGATTACAGCATTGTACTTGCAATTTTTTTTATAAAATTCCCTGTTGATATTCCTCGTATTATTATAAGTGTGTCAGATTTCACATAAATACTAATTTACTAAGCCTATACAAAATAATTACCATCTTAAAACTGAACAATACTTTTTATTATACTAAACAGTACAGATTTAGAAATTCCTATGTTTAGTTTTCCAGATCTACTGTAAGTCTACTTTACATGACAATATGATACTTATTTAAAAATACTAATCGCTGATTTCTTTTTATCCGTCATGAATCTTTCTGAAACCCTTTTTTATATAGTCTTGTATGTGAATTATCTTTCTTTAGTTCGCTGATTATCTATTATTTTATTATAAATTAATTATTGCAATTAATTAAAAGTAAAAAAATGTAGAAACATGAATAAATTATATAGAAAGTAAACCTTAAAAATTTTGTGATTATTTGATTTGGTATCGGTCTGGTATCTTTCTCGGAAACATATTTAGCCGAGGAAAAATTAAGTTATAACCCCAATGTCAAAAGTCATCACAATTGGTTCCCCAGTTAAGCTAATTTAGCATAAGCATTTATATTACTGATAATAAGACTTTTTAATGGCTTTAAAACGTGGTTCATTAAACGTTTGATATATTTCGGTGGATACATGCGAAATGTTCTCATACATTAGTATGAATTCAATGAAACCACTACAAAGTAACAATGACAAAAGCGGTGTTTATTAATCCCGCCTCTTTGTCACTAAGATACTTACACCTTTCACAAACGATATTCGTGTCGAGGTGACGCCTTAGTAAACCCTTACCTTTATTGATCTTTCTCTTATTCGTTTTGCGAAGACAGTAACAGCGACAATCTCAAGTATTTACTTGAACCTCCAATGCTAGAGTATAGAATAGGTAAACTATTACTCAGCCTTCACGCGGTACTGTGTTCGTATGCGTACCGATAAATCAGTTAATTGGCTTGAAAATAATCAATTGTTTGTGGTATAAAATTTAAAAACGTTTGTGTACTACCAACCGAGTAAATTTTCGTTGAATATAACCGGCTATTTGGGATGAAAGCGAGCAAAATATCCGCTTCTAGACGAACCAATAAAATGTTCCAACCATATTTTAATAGTTAAGCTTGCCACATTCATCGCAATGCTAGTTAAGCTGCATAAGCAGACATATTTTTGAAAATAGCTACACAGTCAAACCTTTGAAATGAACATGCAATATCTAATCTCATACCCTACTCCCTAAGAATAAGTAAGCTTTATTTACGAAACTATTGCAGTGCAACGGCAGAGTAAAATAGTAACGCCGCCTGTATCAGACACATAACAAGCGACTTAGATAAGGGAACCGATGGCTCGTATACCTGCATGTAGAATCGCGATCAACACCACGCTTTCTCAGCGCCGTAATTCTTCGCTAAAGTCCCCTAGTTTCTAGAAGCCTTAGTCTAGCAGTGTATGTTCTACGGTTGCCATGATAATAACGATGTAAAAAACTCCTGCACAGTGTTCAGTTAACCGATAAAGTTACGACATATTTGAGTAAAGACAAACAAAATGATTGCTAAATTATTCTACTCTTTGTTACTGTGGGCAACAGAAAACGCTTAGTAAGCATTTCAATCCGTCCAGCGAGATTACCAGTCTATGTCACTCATCAAACTATAAATTACGCATAATATTTGTAACTTGAATTTTTTTTAATACTGATGGCTCATTAGAAGTCGGGTACGAAAGAACTAAATTGTTATAAAAAAGTAAATTGTATTTTTTACAAATTTTTATTTAGCTTAAATAGCAGTCGGGTCTGGAACTTAAAAGATATTTGATGAAATTAACATAACAAATAACGATCGAATTACAATGTACTTTAACAGAATAATACTTACGTTGTAAAATATGTATATATTTTAAATAGACAGGCTGTTAGTACTATATAAAGTACTAAACAGCAACAAGTTACTAATTAAAAATAGGAGTCAATAATGCCCCGCAATCCTTCGCAATAGCCGAAAAGTATTTTCCAAGTTTCTACGGTGCCAAACACCTACCCAAATCTATCCCTTAAACACCTATCCGAAATTGTCTACCAGCTCTGCAGCGAAGGCTCTATGTTATAAAAATATGAACCTCTTTGTCACTAAGGCACTTAAGCAGAAATCGCCCCTCGCGGTCCTCAGTGTGCCAGTTGAGCTGCACTAGCAGCGGCTTCTCGTGCGGCTCGAGCCGGCGCTCGTCGTCAGGTCCGTGCGTCTCCCACAGCGAGTACGAGCCCAAGGATAACATGCGCATGTCCGGCCTGAACTTCTCAATCAGCGTCTCTGTGGGCGAACACATATTTATTTAGATCAAAAACAGTACCAATGGTGCCGTGCCGTAAGGTATCGGCTACCGCGCAGAGTAGAATAGTACCTAACTCTGTAACAGGTGCCGTAAGTGGCCACTAAGGTCAGAATCGATATGGCGCTTTATCCATTCGAGACAATGTAGTTTAAATGCATAGGGTGGAGATGGGCAGCAGCAACTCCGTCGCGAAAGCGGCGCTCTGCGTTTGCCAAGACACTTGCCCAGCGCGACAATTATGGACAAAAATCCCTCTTTCTTGGGAATGTCCTATGTCCAGGAGAGGACTTCCAATGGCTGTAATGACAGTACTGATTTTTAGGCAGCTGATATCGAGGTCCAAGGCTAAACAATGTGAACGGTTTAACTAATACTTTAAATTTATAATTTCGCGTATTTATTTAAATAGGTAAATAATCCAGTGACAGGCGATTCATTACCACCTAGTGAGTCGTTTACTTCAGTACTGGCGGTCGAGCACTTATCCCAACAATAAAAATAACTGCAACGTTAAACCCCTTCCCACCGGAACTAAATAACTACGATTATTAATAACTGGTTTGGTTCTCATACACATCTTTAAACAAGCACATCGCATTTTTAGTTTGAAAATCAGTTTAGGTAAATGCAGTGGTGGCCTAACCTCGATAAGTCATTAATAGGCATTGGTACTCTGTACAAAGTAGTATGTGAATCTTGGATGCTACGAGACGCCTATGTAAAATCAAATGCCTACTCGACAGACTATAACATATAATAAACCTTTCTCTCAACTACTCAAATGTGGCTTTAGTTTTTTAAAACTAGTTGTCCATATATACATAGTTCACTGAAAATTATAAAAAAAAAAGAATTGAAATGAGTGCTTCATCATGAGAGATAAATCTTGATCAGCAGTTAGCAGTTCTTCCAATATAAACCAAACAACGTGGCTTAAAGCTAACAGAGCAGGAATGAATTTACTCTCTGCGATTGCCAAAATATCCTCTAAAATATCCTAATAAATAATATTAAAATTTAATTAGGCCCAACAGTAAACGTCAAACGGCTAATATGGTAATAATAAATAAGGAATAAGGGACAGGGTCGCACAGAGTTCAGATATTATGCTGCAGAAGCTATTGAATTGCACATACACATGTACTTTAAGCCTCTACTGCCTCTTAAACATATAGCTAATTAGATAAAAAACTAAGCTACTAAACTAAAGGGGCGAAATTATGCACTTATGTTTAATGTTAATGCCATTTTAGGAAAATATAAATAATAAAAACTGTTTGTATTAAATTGGAAATATTAATTATAGAACGCGGATGTTTCGTTTGTTGCAAGTTTATTTATTTAATCGGATTTAAAAGCATATTAAGACTTTTCAGTTCACAAAGTAAAAAGGAAAGTATTTATACTTTCTTATTACTAATTGGCAGTTTCCGCGCACCATCTCAGTAAGTTTTACTCATAAATATTTTATAAAAATATATTAATTTAATTATTCCATGCGATCTCGTGAACTAGATCACTGAACTTTAAATTAATTCCGTTTATGAAGTACTCAAGGCGGGGATCTCTATTGCAATAGCAGTAAAGTTCAATTTGAATTATATATAAGATATTGATAACCCCTGCTGTCAATTTCAGATACGTCTACTTTATAGCACAAAATTACTTACCAAATTTAGGTTAATAGTTAACGACTCAAATGTTTGGCTGCTCGAGTTTAATTTACGATTACTTTGAAGATATGTGTTAATGTTTGAATAGCACAGGTCTTAGTTAAACCTCACCTATGACATCGCTGACGGTGGCGTCGGACGCTACACGAATACATTTCGTAGCTATTTTCTGGCCTGAATCTTGGAAGTAGAAACGCATAACTCCATGGAACTCCAGATTCTGTAAAACAAAAACGCAACATTTTAAAAGATAACGATGTAAAAGAAGTTCGTTGGAACAGGTACGGCGATCTGTTATCATTCAGATAACGATTCGCTAACAAAGACTTCTTTATGTTAAACAGTAAGTACGTCCAGTGTGACTCAGATTAGAAACAAAAAATTGTGAGCACGATTGTTGTTGAAGTATGAACTAGAGTTGCAAAATTATAAAGCAAACGTTTACAAGTCATAAAAATATGACTGTTTTTAAATGAAAATTACTAACAATTATTTAATTTTAAGCGCCGACACAAGTGGAGGAGGTATATTAGTCGTTCATATTCATACAAGTAAGAGCAATTGGAAGGTTAAATGGAAGATTAGATAGTGCGCTGTGAATGAACGTAGCTATCAAGGTCGCGTCTCTCTGCATATCTGATTTGATAAACTTTCTACCGGCTGCTCAAACCAAATGAAAAATTATATTATTGCTAGCACATTCTAAAATAAGAAAAATTAAAGAAATTTAAATTAAAAAAAATGACAGCCTCACAATACAATCCGATTCTCAATTTATCATATATAATGATAGAAACTTAACAGTTGAAGATTCATTATTAATAGATATCTCAAACATAGAGAGCGAATTGTGAAAAGAACTAGGGATTTTATCAGATTAATAGTTGTTATGGTTTTAACCTCAATTCTAGGCGGGAGGTTTCTTTTGGCCACATAAGAAATGAAAGTGACCCGAGTGACGATTTCCCTTGTGGCGGCCTCCGACGCAAGTATTACATGTGCACTTCCCGTCGTGGACGGTGGTCAACAATTTGTTTACTTTGTGGTAAGAGTGAAGATTTGTCCGAATGATAACTCTTTACAATGCAACAATTTTATATATGCTTTAAGATTTTCATATTTTTAAGTATTTTGTAAGCATAGTCATATTTCCATGTTTTCTTCATACATTTCAGTTTTTATCAGATTTACTATGAATAATGTCGTAATGATAAAGGACGCTCAAAGTCATTATTACATTTGCTATAAGACATCAAAAGCTGACATTAGCATAAGCAGTACGTATGTGAATAAATGAACGTTAGTGGATTCGGGAATGTTGAGTAAAAAAGAAAAAATGTACTGGACTAAACTGTCAATCATCGATTTATCATAAAAATCATTTTTTTATCAGATATATTTGTAGAACAAACGACACAGTTGTAGTTGAAACACGTGTCTTGTGTTTCATTTCCGCATCAACCGATATTCTAATTATCTTAGGACTGGACGATGTGGAAAAATCCTTAAAATGAGCTTACTTCGTTTGGTTCGCTAAGTTCGAACAGGTCGAGGCGGTTGGCGTTCCACTGCTGGATCATGGTGCGGAGCGCCTCCCGGTCCAGCATGCGCTTGTCCGCAGCGTCCATCTTGTCACCGCATCCAGTCCACCTGTAACGTAGGATCCTTGGTTTAAAATGCATACGTTGTAGTAAAACACAACAGTGTTAACATAGTTATGATTTAGAAATACATGTTCCGAGGAAATAATGATGCAGCAACCTTATTGATATCATATTATTTTCTAATAATTATACGTATTTCAGTGTACTGAATAACAGTGGCCATATACAATGTATAAGTAGTGCATACGTGTAGTAGTACATGTATGGTTGCTGACCAAATTTTGCATAAACTATACCACTAATCAATATCCATAGAATTGTCCCTCTGCAGATAGCTATTTCGCATCTTTGTAAATGCATGAATACGATCAACTGGTTAAAAGCTAGCACCAAGTTATTTTAAAGATACTAATGTGAAAGAACTGATCAGTTATAGGACAATCCTTACTTGGACAGGTCTACTACTCACAAGGAGTTTTCTCACATCCATTAGTACTGCCCTACATAAAATTAAGACCTTTCGGTAGTGAGTTGCACAAGCGATAACAAGACCAGAGACTTATTAACGTACATATTTAAAGTTATACGGCGGGTTACCGTGGCGATTGTCATTTTTTTCTATTTACGCTCGCGTCTACTTTATTATGATTCCTATGGCTTCCTTGACGTAGACTCGACTCAGGTTTACAGTATCTGACCGTACAACTGGTAATATTTAGGGAATTTAAAAGTCATTAGACTTATCAGACACTGTTATAAAATCATATTCCGAACCATCTACTCTATGACTCATCGATTCATCATCTTAAAATAGAGCAATTTAAGCACAATGGATAGCTTAGTTGTAGTTTGGGATCTATGTATAATAATAACAGTAGGTACCTACTATTGATACCTACGGCTGATATAATATCACGCTGTCATATGTTTGAATACCGATTATATACACACTAATTTCGATAAGGTGGATAAGTGATAAGCCAAGAAATTTTTTGCCGTGATAACTTACATTATAACGTTCTGTAAGGTGTAAATTCTAGTAAACCAGCCCTATAATAGTGTCATACACTGAATGTAGGAAAGACTAGCACCGGCATATTGCTAACACCAGCCATTTTAATACCGTTGCTCGCGTAATAAATAATAATGAAAGTACATAAAGATGGTACAGGTATCCATCATTATCGTCTTACGAAACGAACGGTGAAGTGAAACATCGTGAAACTGTTGAACCAAACAGCGGCTATGGCAACCGTTTGTTGATGCTAATCAAAAAAAGGAGGTCACGAAGCTTGAGTTATCAACTACTTTCAATTATGAACAAACCCGGGCTAAATGGCCATGTTGGTTCGGATTTATAAATTAAACACGGTGATTACGTAGTGTTGCATAATCATATTTTATTGAGATTTCACTAAACCATTCATTTGAAAAAAGCGCCGATTTTTTGCTTTTTTATTCAGTATTTGTATACTTATTTTTTTTCTACTATTATATAATCACATACTTACTAAAACAAATTGTTGACTGATTGACGACCTTAAACTATCACCGAAAGATTAGAAACGAAATCATGTAAGTGACGAAAGCATTGTCATGTATGATACAACAAAAACATTTCTAATCTTAATATTTATCATTTAATTAATTTCATATATTCAGCTTTATAATCAAATGAAATTAAATCAAACAGAACAATATTTTAAAAATTAAACAAATTATCTTTTTTTTAAATATATATATATATTAGATTCTCATATAATATAGTCAACGGTAACAATAAAGCAATACAAAAATATTCATTCAAATGCAGTGTAAATGTTTAATCATTTTATTGTTCATTGTCACCGCTTTATCAGTGATATAGATGACGGGCACTCGCATGGATTGATATCAAATGAAAAAACAGCTAAGTTAGAAATGATTGAAGTGGGCGGTTCTGACGCGAAGCATGCGCCGACGCACCTACACATGCGCCCGTATTTATAACGTAAACATATGGCCCGCCGCACGCCACGCACCGAGCCAAAACAACCAGCACCGGTGGTATCGTAAACTCCCTAAATATCGGTGACTTTGTACCTAATCAATCGATGCAAACTTAGACTGCCATCTATAATTCAAACTAAACACGGACTAACCTTCGCTTGAAGTTTTACGGCTTCAGAATCAATATTGCTATTACACTCTGCTAGTGCAGGAATGATAGAGATTAGCGTTTGTGAGTAATAATTTGATCGAGGTGATATAAAATATTTCTTTCATGCCCTTGTTACAAGACAATTGTTGCAAAATAAAAGGCCTTACGTAGCGACGTATTAATTATTATATAATGTATAGTAATGTATTCGATATTATATCCTATTAAGAAATAATACCTAGAGTAAAGAAATCCATCTCCGCAACATAAATCGCGAACACCGCGCTGCATTCCATTCATGCGATAGGTGCTAAGCGGGTGCGTTTCGCGTTACTGAGAAACGTATTCCTATTTCAATTTTCATCCGAAACCAGTTTATTAGTGTTAGCCGTCAGAAACCGAACCAGCCGTCAGCTTTGTTATGGTTGGGCTCGCTTCCGCTATAACTAGATGCAACTATGAACAGCATACACTTGGAACGAGGAACCACGATTCGCTCAAAACACGGCTCGTTGCCCCGTAAAAATAAACAAGCACCCGTTACCGACTGCAACGAAATTTGCTGCGTACACCGATGTAATAAACATCGATCGGTAATCACAGAACTAAGAAGTATCAAGGACATCTGCACCGTATGATGTAGGAGCATGTTCGACTATAATTTCAGTGGCTAGAATAAACGTAAAGGAGTTGTCAATCGTGCCGGAACTTCACGCTTGGTCGCCGACCTTGCCCCTTCCTGTAACCAGCGTACCAACGATCTCGCAAACCAAACCATACCAGGCATAACGCATAGTACAGTTAATACAAACAATTACCACATCAAAAATATATTTACTCTAAATTTATTATTTATCTTTTACGATTGCCGATCTTGCAACTAAATTATGTATACTTGAGTTATGTTAGTCTATGATGTAACACCTAGTTTTAGGCTATATATATATATTGTGAATGACATCCATAATACATATTCCTCTTTTTTAAGTCCTCGTAGTTCTAATGATAGTAATGGTATGTAGAGTAAGGCTAATATCGACTATAGGTCTCAGAATATAGGCAGAACACAAAGATAAACATTGTCTAGTTCCATTGAACAGGTTAATTCCGTTTAAGCGCAGCGTGGGAAAGTGTGTTGTTTTAATGATAATATGGGTGCAAAAACTGAGCTCGAGCACCGACCCCCGAGGCAAGTGCATAGGGGCGTAACAAGTGGACCTACCCACGACCCCAAGCCGCCGCGCCCTTCCCACCTCGAGTGCACTACACACGATTGTTTATTGGCATTCCGACGCACATACAAAGTGTCAACGCGGAGCCGGAACACTTTGGAAATACAAGCAAAACTATTAGAAAAAAACAAAACTGCTTTTACCTTGAAAGAATCTGATGCGACAAAGAGGTAATACAAAACGTATTTTAGTTTAATCAAAGTGGTACATAAAAATACGAAAGAATGTTGACAGCGAGCTCGTACATGTAACATTCAAATGATTCTTTTCTAACGGTATTGAAGTAAACTGGCGGGCGCGCAACGTGCGCGACAAAACGCGGATGTGACATTCATAATCGCGTGTCGAGCCTCCAGTTACTGCGCTGACGTGAAACTAGATGTGTGCGATTCAGACGATTACAGCGAACAACGCACACCAAGCCTGAGAACTTGGCTCTTGGGCTCCCATGTCTGTTATATAATACGACTGTACTGTTATAGTCTGACACGCAATACTAATTGACGGTGCAGTCATCTTTACGTCGACGCTCTGTCGCAGCATTATCTCCGGAGCCTGCTAACATTTTAAAACCGGCTTTTGTATCAACGGTGTCCTCTTTGAAAATGGACGAGTTTTTTAAACACCTTTATCAATGTGGGGAGGGTGAAGTCAGACCGATGGTCTTTTGCTAAATAGCATTTATACTTTTCATGCAGCTGGCTCTATTGAGGTTATTGTCATCTCATTTTAATTTTGGAAGAAAGTTATCGTAATTTAAGTGTGTTTTACCGTAATTTTATTTTATATGTTTGTTTTAGAGTAATTAATACATAAAAATAAATAGTAAAAAATATATAAATACATAGTATAAGGAATGCAAAGCAATGGCACGCCGATCCAAAGACGTAAATATGACTCACATAAAAGGCACGCGAGACTCGGTGTCGACCACCAAGCAAGCTCCACCCTGACAACTTCTTGTACTTGCAGGGCTGTAGAAATTTGCATTTGTTTCATATGGTCGGATGCCGTCATTATTAAATGAACACAGCTTTATCGCGGGTGGTATAGGGAAGGGAGAAGTTATAACGGTCTATCAATTCGAAAGGAAGCATTGATAAATATGAGTAATTTATTAATTTACATTCGATATTTGCAATAATATGCACAGAGCTACAGAGTACGAGGTGCACCTGCTCGTAACTTGCGGACATTCCATTGAAACGGGACGTGACATAATTCGCGTATTAAATTACATCGTAACGAAGTTCGAGTATCGCATTTTATCTGACGGAGAATGTTATACGGGATCAAGTTAAGAGAAAAACTAAATCTGTCACATAAATATTAAATGGCAATAGATTAGAGAGCCGCTCGTCGGCGAAGTGATAGTAGGGCAATGTTGGTAGATGGGTTTCGTTCCGGTGCGTCAGAGAAAGGACTAATCGTTGGCACTCGGCCGATCGTACGGCGACTAGAGCCACGTCTCCAGACGCTCTTGTCGACGGAGTAAAGTGTGACGCACACACTTCACCGGCATTCGCGCTCTAACAAATGACCGTGACCGGACGACGCGTTCACTCTCAACGAAAACGGGATCGCGGGGCACGCCATTTAGTCGCTCATCGATGGTTCGCGAGACCTAAATAACGAGTCATTCTTTAATATAAAGGGGCTAAGCGTAGCAGAGAAGCCTGATATATTATATCGACCACGGGAACGTGCGAGGGTCGGTCCGAGCCTGGCACGGGGCGAGCCATGCAATAGCAACCGCTTCACCTCACGCAGGATCCCTTCTATAGTTAACCTGACACGGAAAATGTCATTTGGCCTAATTTTTTAACCATCTATCAAAAATATATTTCCGGTCTTTCATTCGTTTTTCATTTCTGTTTGAGAATGACATAACCGATATTTGCAAGAATTGCGAGAGAAATATTCAATTAGAGCATCGCCGAAATTCGTAAGCAGTTCGGATAAAAAACAGATAAACTCGAACAATACCGATCTTACGCCATTTGGGTTTAAACAAAGGTAGATGCAATTACCGACCATTGTTTACTGAATTAGTATTGCAGTCAGAGAAATGTTAAATAAAACGTTATTTCAATAGGTATCGAGCAAGAGGGACGCCTTACATTCAATTTTATTATGTTTTGAAACAAAAAAAATTGAGGATTGTTTCAAATGTTGAAACATGCTCAAACTTAGTAACCTAAAATATTCGGTATTTAAATGTAAATTTATATCAAATGTTCTATTATGCACCATAATATGTTTGATTTATATGATACTCTAGTTTAAAGAGTAAAGATGTCGAGCGTGGCCGCCTGCGGGCACGTTCCACTTCAACCTAATTCAATTAGAAGCAATAGGCTCCACTGACGTACTACTACAATGCAGAGCCAGAGCCCCTTCCTTCCTTACCTAGCCCTAGGTTCATATCACATTTTATATAAAACACAATAAAGGTATCGCCTATCACGCAATAAAGTGAAAGAAAAATTATTAAACAGACACATAAAAGAGTAATTTAAAAAAATATACTTATAATTTATAAGAAGCAAGTGGTAACAGACGTGGTAATTAAAAAAAACACTCCTCCACGATCATTATTTTACTTATCGTCTTTGTAATATATCAGAGTATCAATTTTTAATATAATCGCAGATTGATAAATTCGTAGCTATTAACATTTCTATATCGTCTCCGATTCTGTGCCGCCACGAATACCGCGTGGTGGTAATAATAGTAAAGAAATGCGATCCGAGTCCTGAAGAGACAAACGAAAGCACCGACGAACTGGCAACAAAAACTGGTTGGTGATAAATGCCATTTTGCTGGCAGACGGAATCGTGAAAGTTGTAAGATAGAACTCTAAAGATGAAATTGCATTTATGACCAACATATTAATGCTAGCTATGCCACATTTCTAAAGCCGCACAGAAAAACTGTTATTCACAAATTATTTTATCGTTTATCGATAACTGTTATACATTCGTCTGGAGACATTAGAGGTAAATTGAAAGTAGTGTCGCCGACACAGGTTTAGAGTCTCACAACGGCCAAGTGTCCGCCGCAAGCGCTGCGTTGATAAAGCCGTCTCTTGAGGTGAAACTGCCATGAGAAAGTAAAAAGACGCAATCAGCGAGAGAAAAGCGCACGGAAACCCAAGGGCCGGGCGTAGCAACCGCCTTAATAGACTGCTTAAAAATTCAGGACACAGAAAGCACTGGTAAGACTATGACCCACTGACTGTAAGCACAAGTTTACACAACCAAGACATCTTCCTCAGATACAGTTTTAAGAAAGTACTCAAAGATTTCTTTATGGGAACCTTTAATCAAGAACATTTATTTGGTTACGGAATTAGTAAACAATTAACACGTATGCTTAAAATAAAATTACTTACGTGTATATGAAGTATCACGAATGCAGTATGAATACACAGGGTGACTGTAATAAACTAAGCCATGACTGTATCTGAAAAAATAAAATAAAAAATATAAAGATCGAGTCAGTTTTTCTTAATAATTTTATATAGTAAAATAAAAGCCTGTTCGGAATGAAAGTTCCAGAATGAAATATGGTGTGCCTCCACTTCTGGCAGAAAAACTAAAATTCATATACTTAAATAATCTTGGCCATAAAATGTTGTTTTGCCTTAAAAATTTCCAATTGATTTGAATATATTAACTTTAATAGTTTTTTGGATATTTTTACTCACAATATATAAGTATCATAATCGAATGCCGGTGCTTCTACTATTTTCATATAATACCTATTTATTACCTCATAAGAATAATAAATATAAAAGTACCAAAAATTGTGTTACTTTGTAATTTAACAAAAATAAGAATCAAAAACGGAATGTGCAACTTAAGGGAGTGAGTATTTTTATTCGGAATACCAATTTTGAGACATAAGATTGCGTAGGTTGGCATGTTACAGCGGATTCTATGAGTCACTTATTGAGGCAACGACCGCGCAGAGGTACCATGGGCCAGATTGCACATTTTTGTGTGCCGAACAAAACCATCATAATGATCAGCATTACCTATACGATATGATACCTAGAGAAGGTCCGATCGACGACATGTAAATTTTTAACTTTCTAACTATGCTAATTCTATCAACCAAGCGATAGCGCAATATTCTTTAAATAAAATATATTATTCACATCACAGAACAAAATATAATACAAACAAGAACTAATATAATGCTTTAATCTTCAACTTTATATATAAATCTTTCCTTTCACGCAGATTGTTCGGGATGAACTCTAAAACTATAGAACCGATTTTATTTAATACTATGTACAACTGTACAATCAACAATCCAACTTGAGGGATAGGACAGTTTATACCTCATATTATAGTCACAATATTCTTTAGTGATAAACATATACTTAAATATACAGTTATAACAAGACTACGCCTGACTTAGTCGCATATCAAAATTTTTCGTGACGTTTGTCCGGGATGTACTCCTAGAAAACCTATAAACCCCAGAAACCAATGCGTTTACCTGCGTCTCTGCAAGAGGCAAATGCAACGTGTTAAAATTTTATAATGGATTACAAAAACTATAAAAAATAGTATATGATTTGCTGCATAATAATAAGTAAGTATACGGATATATATGTGTATTATAAGAGGTATCTGACAACCTTTGATCATATTGCCCATGAATCTAATTAAAATGTAAAACTCGTACGAGTACGATACGAGCTGGCACTCATACGCCTACCATTGGTAGTTATATTCTGTATGGTAAAATAAAAACGTATTTTCTACTAGCATATAATGCTGGCACATGTCTGAGCAAGCCTATTGTAGTTTTAGGGCTCAATACATATCTAGTACAAATACCAACAATAATAATTTAGTCAAATACTCTAACCAGTATTGAACCTTTTCTACTTTTAATACAAATGTAGATTATATATTCGTTCTCTCCGTTGATGCCGCTTTCAAACGTATGTAGGGTCCTAGTTATACTAATTTATAATGAAATTTATTCATATTTATTTATTTTATATCTTATTTGTATATTGCACTTATTTATAATGTATGTAGCGATTATCATTACTATATACTAGCGACCCGTCCCAGCTACTTACGTATGGACAATTATTCTTAACATTAGCGTTAAACATTTATGAATTGGCTAAAACTGATTAGTTTTTTAAATCTTGTGCCCAGGATCTAACTCAGCATAATAAATACATAGGGGTAACTTTTATAAAGTAGGTGATCACTAAGAAGCGATTTTTGGAAATTCACCGCCTAAAGGGGTAAAACAGGGGTTTAACAAAGTTAGTACGAAACTTCGCTGTTTTTGAAGTTATTCGAAAGAAATTAAATATAGGGGCATATAAAGATGTTTCATTAACTTTTTTTTTAAATCTTCCCTTAAAGGGGTAAAAGTTAGGTTTTATAACAAAGAACCCGCGGGGCGCTGCTAGTCAATACCTCAAAACCTATAAATAAAATTGAAGTGTCTGTTTGTAATATTAAATTAACGGCTTTTTAATAAATGCATATGAATGTATACTGGGTGAGATATAATAAAAAATATATTTTTTGATTTGTCTGTCCGACTGAAGTAATCTCTGAGACAGCTGAACCGATCTTGATGGGATTTCACTGGCAGATAGCTGATATATTAAAGAATAGCTTAGGCGATATAACATCACGCTACGGCTAATAGGAGCGGAAAATCAATAAAAAACGTGGCAAAAACGGGTGGAAAATGTACGTTTTGACAATTTTCGTTGCGTGCGCTGCGTAAACGATTGAAGATACGCCAAAATATGTAAAAGGGGATTTTTCATCCGCGAAATGTCCGCAACAGTATATATCTATCTCTATAGGTTATCTCACTACCAAAGTAACTATTCTGAGCGAACGAAATCGCGGGCACAGCTAATTATATTTTTTTTCTGCACCCTCATTTTATTTATTTTCTGTTTCGGAAAATATTTTGGGTAATATAATGCCGGTTAGCATTAAGTCCACTTTTCGTACATTGTAATAAATAAATAATATATATAATAATACAAATCAAGAAAAAAACGTTATGCATTGATTTTAAGTCTAGATTAAATCAATGCATAATCTTTTTTTATTCACCAAACTGGTGTTGACGAAAAGATTTCCGATGACGACAACCAGGTGATATCGCGAACAGCAGGTAGTATTTTAATATTTAAGGACTCACAAAGGCATGAGAGAGAACTAACGGAGCCAACGAGACGCGACAACTTTCCGCGAACGTAGCTTCGCGTGTTATCACAGACCAAATTTACAAGTCAACACCGGATTATTTCCATAATTCTGACAATTAAGCGGAGTTAATCTTAAGCGAACTAGATGTTAAACATCACAAACAAGAATTACAGCATCATAAACAAGAATTTGAGTAAGCCTGCCGTAAGGCACCATGGCAGGCATCGTTCCAGCTCAAATTTTGTTTTATTCTTAATTTATTAAAATGAGTACTGCGATGGTAAGACAGCTAATATCCATGTACTATTTTAATCCATTTATATAAATAGAATTAAAGTATTCGTTTGTATTATCAAAATAAAGGCAAAATAAAAGAGGTATTGAAAGTATATATGTGTGTAAATGTACACACATCAAAAAACTAAGCTTTTTCATTCTGTCTGTCCGAGGTAAAATCACAAATGACTAGACCGATTTTAACTGGACTTTCACTGGTAGATAGCTGATGTTATATGGAGTAACCTAAGCTATTTTTACTATTTAAAGTATGCTCATGGGAAACTGTGTGACATTGCTTATAATAATATGAATATACAATGGCGAAAATATCAAATGATAAGTTTTACTCAATCATCTTGAATTAGCAAATAAGCTTTATATAGTGGAAGTATATAAAGCTTTTTTAGTGGAAAAATATTATGATCAACTTGGGATTACCTAGGATGTTTTTACAAGAAATGAGATTGATAAAGTTTTTTTCTATAATGGTAGTTTTTGAGGTCAAATAGTAACCTATGCTTTTTAAAACAATGAAACTCAAAAACACAGTGTTACATATAATATGGTCATAATTAACATCATTATTCAAAGTAATGACACCACCAAAGTACTAATTGTATACTGCAGGAACTGCATATTTAAAAGAAAAAAAAAATGACAAAAACTTCTAAATCTCTATGCAAAGTTTAGGGTTATAGGTCCACAGGTAGTAGTAATAATTTTAAACAGGGAGTATGATAAATGTATTATCTTTTTTACTTCTGTTAATTATAAAAAGTCTGGAGAAAATTATCATTATAAAATATCAATGAAATGATAAGTTTTTGAAATACAATCTGCATGAACTTCACTTAATATCATATCCTACAAGAAGTTTTCTGAGAAATAAAATTAATGTATCTTACTAGTTCAATCATTCCACATCCCAATTTTTATTAAGAACCATACAATCATTTAGTAATTAAGTGGTAAGAGGTAGCAACAGACAAACAGACACACTATTGCATTTATATTAATAGTATGAACTATTAGACTGAGTGTCACTATATTTTTTGCCACAATTACAAATAAATAAATTAAATTGAATTCACTCTCACAATCTTTTATGTTAAAATAAATACATTTCTTTTATAAACAGCCTGATGGGGCAGTCGGCGGTTATTCTGTCTCATACACCAAGGGCCGGGGGGTAAAACCCCACCAAGGACAAATATTTATATGGTTATATTTGTGTTTGTCCTGTATCTCAATGTTTAAAATATGTATTTAAGTATTATATTTGTGCTTTCTCTGGTGTCCACTACACAAGTGCTTTAAGTGACTTCCTTCAGGTCAATGTATTAGTAATGAGGTAATGAGAGGTATTGTGTGAATATTAATCAAATATTAATCTCACTTGCAATACATCAGTCTAGCAGACCTAGTGTAAGTTTACTGTATGTTGAGACTTGATTATATATGTAGAGCAAAGTTCATTGCTAAAAGCCAGTGTATCTGAAAGTTCCACCCCGAGACCCTCAGTGAAAAGAACATTCACCACCTGTCTCCCAGAATTTTAGATAATATTATTGTTGTATAGATAGCTTTTGAAGTACCTATTGTAAGATCAATGGTGCATTTTAGTGTCATATTTTTGAACACTCTTAGCTATTACTCCTGTGTTGGGCATTTTCCATAATCTTTGTATTTCTGCTTTAAACGGATAGAATTTACTTTGTAGAATTTAATTTAATATCATAATCTGAAAGTACATTGTAAAAGTTGTTGATTTTGATTGTTGAAAGTTCTTGTGAGAACTAGATGGAATTTTGGAAGTTTGTTTTAAGTCATAGATTTGATTATGTTATATTGATGTAGCAATAGTAATTGTAATTTATAATTTGTTTTTGACTTTGATCTAATAAAAGGGCATAATAAGGATTAATAAAAGTGGAGAAATCAAGAAGTGTTTCAGAGTTGAAGCAAATGTTAATAAGTAGTGCATGGCCACATTACTGTGAAACAGATGTAAAGTAATTAAAGTTTTTAATTAAAGGTAATTTAATTTTTTTAATTTAATTTAAGGTAATTTCATAATATCCAAAAAATGTTTCCAGTTATTATCAAATTTATATTTAATGTTGCTTACATTGTTACATTTTAGATGTGTAACCTCTTTACAAACATGTGAAAATAACAAAAACCTAATTTCTTTTCTTGAGACTTCATCAGGAAACCTAAAATTTGTTAATTTAAAAGTTTTGATAATCTTAATTTATTTTATGGTCAACAACAATTTCACTTATCATCTCATACTGAACTTCACTATATAGTAGCTAAATGTGATTATTTCAAAAATATCAGAGAACAGTGACCTAAATAGATACACACAGAAAATAGACAAAAACAAATATTAATCATATATAAATAATTGAAATATATAAATTTAATCTGCTTTTATCATGTTACTAATAATTATTATATTATTCATGTGTTTGTTTAAGTACTGTCTGGAATTACTATTTTAATTTGTCTTCTACTGATTTGAAGCAGAGACATGATAAAGAAATAATGAATTCTAAACTGTTACAGCTAAATAACAGTCTAGACTACGATAAATTAGTACTAAACCAATCATTTGAATAATGAAAAAATATTTTAGGCATAGTGTATAATTGACAAATTACAAATTTAACTAGTAATAATTCCAGCACATAACTCTAGGGTACCCAAACATGTGTATAAATCAGATATAGAATGTATAAGAAAAATATTTAAATAAGTATAATTGATATGCAGTAAGCGACTATGAAAACTGTAGATAAGGCAGATATTTTCTAAATTCCCTCTTTATCTTTGTATTGCAACATTATAAGAAAAGTCGTTATAAATATACTACTTATAAACAAACCATACAGATTTATTATAACAACAGCAGTGTGTAACTACGAAATGCATATTATAGTTATAATTTATAGTTACGAATTCCAAAAAATAATTACATACCTGATACACGTCTGAAACGTGTTACTTCAATACCGTAGACCATCAACAATGCAACAACACTCATCACTTTACAAGTGATATTTTGTAAAACAACTTCACAAGTAAACTTTGTCAAAAACTTGAAGGCACTAACGTTATCACATTTCAAAAGATCTGTTCATAAAACCGTGTGAAACTCACTTTTTTAGTATTCATTAAACACAGATTAAATTTAGAAGCAAGCAAATAACAATTAAATGAAACCAAACATAAATAGAAGTACTTTTTAACGCCAAATACTGATGCACGCACGATAATCTTCGCACACGAATGACGCAGACAAAATACCAACCATTTAAACTGCCAGTGTTGCCATCATTGAATTCTATAACCTAACAACCTAAGCTACGGTAGAAAATAAAGGCTCAAAAATAATATCAATCAAGGATATTCCTATTGCTATAAAATTAGCTACTTCAATGTCAAATATATGTTCATTCTGAAAATAAACACAAATACTAAGATAAAAAAATTATAATTTCTTTTAAGTAAATTTCAAGCTCAGCCGCTACAATTTTAAACTAAAATATTTGCATCTAGATTAATATCACCTGCGAAATTATGGATTAATTCATGACTTTTCAAGTAACTATTTTGTAAT
Organism: Heortia vitessoides; assembly: GCA_020976665.1. Lineage (NCBI taxonomy): Eukaryota > Metazoa > Arthropoda > Insecta > Lepidoptera > Crambidae > Heortia > Heortia vitessoides. Next base: position 14,124,385 of record JACJUM010002819.1, on the reverse strand, counting down.
GCTACAGCGATAGATAAGCATGTACAAATCAGTAAAACGTTACAATTAATTTTGAAATCGTATTTATCGTCGTATGTTGTTAGACAAAATTGTATAAATACGTCTGACTTAAATAGAAAATAATTACAGAATGGAATTAAATTCGATAGCTTAAATTTAATCTTATATTATTAATAATTAAAAACTACTAAAATATAGGAAGGTTGTACTTGGTAACACGGATTTTATTTTAAAAAGAATGATATTCCTATTCGTATTAGACAAAAGAAATCTCAACAATGTCCCTTTTCTTTTCTTGTCTTTTTCAAATTGATGTTAAACAAAAGGCATTTATATTATTGTGTAAGTGACAAAAAGACGTTACAAATAGTTTTTAGCACGCGCCGCAAAATTTTTGTTAAATGTGGCGCGAGATTCAAAATATTTGAAATTACTCGCAAAATGTAGTGGACTGCATGCATCCGGGTAGCGAATTTACACTTTGTTCGTAATATATTTTCGACGATAATGAAACTTGCAGATGTTACACATTTGTCTTGGGTTATTTGAAAATAAATTAGCTATTTTGTAACGAGCCTAATTCTAGCTGACTCTGACATTAGTTTAACGGGGAGAAAGACACGAGGCCTCTCCTAGCTCTCTCAGGCTTCGCCAATAGCATAACTTCTATGAATGCCTCCCTCCGTCGCCCACTTACTAGCACTCTGCAATTACAAACACTACACTTACTCCTTAACGAGCGCGTGCAGTCTTTGCCCCTCGAGCCATAACCTGGTGATAGCACTAGTGCAGCCGGGCTCACTGAGTCCTCCTATTTTGCAAATAACTTACCTGTCCTCCACGATGGCCACCTAAGATGAGTTCGAGGCTCAGAGGCGTCCTCGAGTGATCGCAATCGGTTTTTAAGATCTCGCGAACCACACTCGCCGGCGAGCGTGGAGTTCTACTCTATTCCTAGCTAATGTGTATTTGTGCGAAAGATGATAGGGCGTTTTCTAAAAAGGTCTTAAGAAAGAATTCAAAGTTTGGATTTGAAGTGGTAGGCAAAACTGGATATATTATGTACTGCCGACATCATCAATTTCACTTGGGGTCAGATTACATAGATACCAGATACCAGAGCTCCCCTCGAAGAATACATGTCATATTTTACTAATGAAATTACTAATTTTCTAGTTTATTCTAGCTAGGGCAGTTATCATTACTTAAGTATGTATGTAGTAGGTACATATACGAAATATTCATTCGCAGTTATGAAAATGGTTCGATTTGCAGACTGTGACAAGTCAACAATCTGCGAACATTATTAGTCCCTCTGAATAGGTATATATGATTTTATATTTCAGAAAAATATAATAGAAAAAAATGACACACAAGTTCATAGATTTATTTATATTTCTCTAAAATTGTACATTCACGCACATACACACAGTTGTCATAGAATTGTAATTTTCAGTCTGCTCGAAAAAAGTAATAATTTACAAATGGCACTACCCACACTGATATTACTAAAATTGTAAGCATTTTCAAAGTTCTTATCAAAGAATAATTAATATTAGATTTTTTTACATAAATAACAAATGGGAAATAAATAAGATAGTAAATCAAAATGAAAATATTTATTATAGAAAATAATACTTGACTAATGTCAAAATTTGTAAATCTACAAAGTGTATGAATTAATTTCTTAGTATAAATCAAGAGATTACAAAGTAGGTACCTATTAGAATAAATCTACTAAAAGAATCTTACAAATTATACCTTATAGTTGTACATGTCTAGGGAGAGCTAAGTCGGACCAAGATTTACTCATGCAAGAATTTTGTCTAACAAAACATTCAAAATAAATGCCATTTAATCACACGAAATACATTTATTCTTACTTAACTAGGTATGCATGTGTTTTTAAATCTTGAACTCTCACATGATTAAAGTTTGGATAGACAATCTTGGTTGAGAATTTTGTACTGCCAAGATAACCCCTTATTTATTATCAAATCAAATTTTTGTAAGCAAATTGTTACAGTGATGTAAACATCATCTGCGTGATAAGAAATTAAGAGTGATCATGACAGTCCAATTACACTAAATGTGTGTGTCAAAAATAAAAACACATTACTCTAATCAGAGCTCTCTTCAGATGCATCATCTTCCTGTTCTTCCTCATTAGAAGCTGCATCAGCTTTGGGAGGGGGAGCATCCTTGCGCGGTCGACCACGACCTCTCCCCTCAACTGGAGCACTCTATAAGGACAAAATTTATGTTTTAAAAACATATTTAAACAAGTTAATTTAGAGTCGATGGTATATTAAATCTCCATGAACCTTTGTTTTCGATGCACCCTTTTTCTTGGAACCCTTAGGTCGGCCTCGTCCTCGTTTAGCTACTGGAGCTTGTTCATCATCAGAAGATTTTGTAGATTCTTTTTTCTTCGCTGGAGCTGCTGGTCTTCCTCTTTTCTTGGAATCTACTTTTCCCTCCTAAAAACATCAAAATTGTTTTTATTTTTTATTAAGATTAAATGATAGTGTGGATTGAACTAAAGTAATGGTGCATTTAACTCACAGCTTGTGTGCCATTGGATTTCGGCCTACCGCGGCCTTTCTTCTCAACAGTTGTAGAGCCATCGTCAGACATTTCAGTCAATTAATTATAAGCCTAATTAGGAAAATCTGCAACAAAAATAAGCTATTAATATTTTACTAACAACTCATTCCTAGTTATGCATACATCTCATATTGATGCCACCATGTTCTATAGTACATAGCTTCCAATGATATCGATTATTAAGTATATGCATTATAACACAATAGCAAACCCTTTCCCATTTTGAAGGGTGCTTCATAGAGAAAGTTCAAAGAAAAGAATGAAGGAAATGTCAACAACCGCGTAAAGAACGACGCGAAGCTTCTAAACCAATTATATTATATATGTACATGACGAAAACAGCTTATACTAATAGGAATACAAGGCCCAGTTGAATAAGAAAATAATCGGAACAGAGTAGCTAACTATCAATGTTAAATACATTTCTCAAAGATTAATTCTACTGAAATTATTGTTGGTAAGAAGACCAAGCCAATTTAATGGAGTCGGCTTTACATTGAGTAAATATAAAACGTAATATACGCAAATGAAACCTTTATGCATTTTAAATCATAAAAATTATTATCATGTAGGGCATCAAAAATATGAGAATTACGGTATTCAATCTAAATTAAATATAGAAAATTACTTACAGATTGTTTACAGCGTTCGTTAGCGCAATGTCTAAAGAATATTATGGCGGGCGGCGGGCGGCAAAACTACTAAAGGGAGCATTTGTTTGGCGTCTTTGTAGAGGGCGCCACTGTTATTTTGGATCTAGCATTAGTCGAATGAATCATTTAATGAAAATGGGTTATTTCATCTATTAAATTATTTAAATATTCCTCATATACTTATTTATTTATTTGTTTTTTGAGAGTATTATTGGATACACACCTAATCCTATAAATAATTGAAATAATCCATTTCGCTTCACTATTTAAATATTGGCGCTTATATACACAAAGGATTGCTACTCTTAAAATTTCTTATTGGTGTTCTATTGTATCTGCATAAATGTAGAGTTTAAAATAAGAATGCATTTGATATGATAACAACGAAATGTTGAAATTATTAAAATATGGTGCTTGCACTAGTTTAAAGTAATTATGTGATGAAATGAAATATTTCTCATAAGAAAATCTTAGGATCTTTCGGGGTCGAGAGTGCCAGATCAAAAAATGAAAAATATGTGAATTCATTATTGACATGTAAGGTTATTTTATAAAATTATTAAAATATGTTTAGAATACAGTCATTTTCTATATAATTATTAAATTAAAGCGTAGTGTTTGGGAATTAATTATGGGCATGGCTGTAGAAAAATACTTCTACGGTTTTTTCACACTGCAGTCCAGTTTTGCAGGATCCAGTAAAAATCTGGTCACGCAAAACTGGACTGTCGTATGAACACGGTTGCATCTTGTTTTTTGACGCCGGTTATCTGAAATGGACGTGAATACTTTCCTAACATTTTATTGGTTTTATCGGCGTCGGCAGCGAAATAGAAAATTCTGGCTTGATCCTGTTCTGGCCCAACGCTACGTCTACTCCTGGTAAATAAAAAAATAACTGTTTATGTAATTGTTGTTTATTACTTGTAGAAACCGCTGCCTTGACTAGTAAGGAATAATTTAACGTTATGCACATGTTTATTTCTCAAAGATTAATTAAATAATATAATGTCATATTGATAGAATTAGACTCGAGAGAGAAGATTTGATTAACCGGACTAATTGTTTTCGATGGGTATTTATTCGAAAATCCAGATAATTGAATGTATGAAGAATAATGATATATGTTGTTCTAAAATAACAAATAGATATCAACAAAAATCAATGTTGTGTTATGAAATCACCTTTTATTTTTTATTATTTTCTTTTATTACATGACATAGAACTAAAATACTGCAGCAATAATCATTAAATAAAATGTTTAGGTACATATTTATGAACAATTTGTTTAAAGTATGTATTTGGTAATTTGCATTTTGTAATCATGAAATAAGTAGGTATGTAATAAGTTTAATTTGTTTTAAAATATTTGGTAATTGTCATTTGATGTAAACAGCTTTCTTTTCATTGCTGCTATATCACAAATTCGTTTTAGCTATAGCTGTAGTAAACTCACAGCATCAATCTTTGTTTATTTTTCAAACCACTTGAGAGCTGTTTCTTGGGCCATGAAATACATCATGAGATGGCCCTGTATCATTTTCCACATCTATATTTTATTTTGTTTCAACTTGCATTTCCTGCTATTCATTTGTCTGCAATTTGTTTTTTATGATGTCGTCATCAGATATAATCTGAATTACTGTCACAAGTGACCCACTCTTTCATATCATCATCATCTCAATCCAGGCATGGCGCGGCGAAGCGTCCGGGCTAGCGACCCCACACGGCGCGGACGGGATGTGCAAGTTCAGACATGTTCATGCTTGCTAAAACTTGACTTGTTAGTAGATATAAATTGGTTGCGGTTGGTAGTCCAGATAACCGCAAATCTGGATAACTGGGGGTCGGATAAACGAAGTTTTACTGTACTTACATACAAGGTTGCTCACAATTACACAACATATATTTTAATTAAGATTTCTAATTTACAATCTCTATTATGATTCAAAAGAATTACAATATTTAACATATTTTTTCTGCCTATTATGTACAGCTAAAACGTGAAAGCTTGACACTCTAAAAACAGTTTGAATCATTGACAAACAAGTGATTGAACTTCCCATAATGTGCTGTAATTAGAAGATATGATTTAAAAGAATACTTACCATTGACTAGCTTTAATTACTAAGTAATCATGAGTCGTAAATTATGATGGGACTGATTATTGTAGAGTAATGAACTGAATTTTGACAGCTAAGAGAGCTAAGATATAAAGTACATACTCACTTATCATTAATATATTGTTTTGATTATCTGAATCTACCATGTTTCCTAGATTTTTACAGTTCAGAATATTTACTTAGGAATTATGTAATTTTCTAAGCTGATTATTATATACAGTTGGACACTTGTCATTTTTATGAAATCAAAATATATAACCTATACATTTTGTACCTATATGGCCATATTTCATTGGAAACTCAGTTAAAATAAAAATCCACTTTTTGAATTTATCAAGTTACATAGAAATAATAGGATTTACTGAATGTTAGTAGTTTTATTTTGGATAGATTGGATTGGATATTGCATAAAGGTTTACATTAAATGCAGAATTCATATTCCTAATGGCCAACTAGAGATCCAAAACATTTTTTTCGCAGTATCACAGTACAAATTATCCTAAGTAAATTAGGACCGCTTTATGCTTACTTTTTTTCACAGATTAAAAATCTACATCATTTTGGTCATGCCTATTGTATAAAACAAAGTTGCTTTCTGCTGTCTGTCCCTATGTATGCTGAGACAACACAACAGATTTTGATGCAGTTCAAGAGGAAGATTTATATGTATAATAACCTAACTACCTGAAAAATATAGTAGAGAAACACTGATAATTTTACAGTTTTCTATTGTGTATGTCATATAAACTACTAAAAACAAAATAGGGCCGGCCCACCATGGTTTTGTGCTTATTTGTTTACAAATTTAATAGATTTATAATATTAGTTTAAATTAGGGTTTATCCATGAAGTAAACACAGAATAACGTTTTCATTGTTTAATTTGATTACATTACATGAAAATACACTATTTGGGAGAATAAATCATTAATTAGACTATTCATTTAAAAAATCATTAATGTATTTCCTTTTTAAAGTAACTCGTCGGAAATTAGTATTTAGTAGGACCTCCTCTACTCCGTATGCTCTCTCTAAGTCTATTTGGAACACTCGATCAAAAGAGTGATGTTTTCATCAGGTATTCGTTCCCAACAAAGTTTTAGGGCGGTCCCTTAGACTATTAACCTGGGTGTGGGTTTCTTTGAGACTTCTTTTCAATTGATCCCATAGATGCTCAATTGAGTTGAGATTGGGACCCATCGGAGGCCAAGGCACAACTTAAATATCGGCATCAGAGAGTGCCCTTTGAGTGAACCAAGCGGTATGCGCACGAGCGTTGTTGTTTATGTAAAACTTTAAAATTGTCCATGGTCCAGTCCAAATGCTCACATGCGAACCTCAAACGTGATGCCCGATGAGCCCTTGTTAATTTTAGGCGGATAGCACGTATCCGGGAACGTCTCACTAACTGTCCCAGTGGATTGCCTTAGTCGATTTTGCATGGTTCGGGCGGTTATTTTGCGGTCCTGACGCGCTGTTTATCGGATGTAGCGGTCTTTTTGTGCAGTTGTGGCATGAATTCTCCCTGATCCAGATCTTTTACGGTGGGCCCTATTATGTTTTGAGTAGTTTTTATACGATTATATTGCAAATACTGACTGAACCCAAAGATATTGATCAAAATAATGTAGGTACACCTGAAAAAGTACAAAAAAGTCCGCTAGATGTGTATCTCAGAGATATTACAATAACCATTTTTTATCCTCATTGCACCAGTGCGAAGACGAGAGCGATTGTTAGTAAGTCTGTTTGTTACGCTTTCGATATTTAACCGCTAGTACAAAATTGTAATTTGAAAAACTCTTAAGCTGCTTTTTATCTTCGAAAACGGCTCTCCCTTGACAAAAGTAATTGGTATTCTCGATGGTTTTTAATTAGCAGTAGTTTAGAAGTCAAAGAAAGACAAAACTTTTTTTATGTTTTTAACAAAGATTTCGACATTTACTTTTTCAAAGTGCCAGAGTAGAAGAGACGTAGACTTCTTTTGCTCTTGAAAAAAGTAGAGTTCCAAAGAGATCTTGAAGCGGCTAGTTATTTGTTTCTGTTATTTTTTAATGGATGTAAGTATTTCATTTGTTTCAGATCATCTTTGAATAATGAAGGAACCGGTTGAACCTAACAAAGAAGACTGTTGCAATAGTGGTTGTTATCCATGTATATTTGACGTGTTTGAAAAACAACTAATACTTTATAAAAAATATACTGAAAGTGGTGGAAAAGATAAATTGATTCAGTCTAAGGAGAATGGTTTATCACAGTTGCAATATTCTGAGTTTATTTTAATAGAAAATATTGAAATATGCAATGACCACAATCTATTACATTTTAGAAAAAATGAAAATCATCTGAAGCATTTAGTGCACTGGAATCCTGGAGATCACATTTTATTCAAATACACGGATCCTGATTCCAAAAAATCGACTTGTCGGGCTTATACACCTATTAGACTAAAAGAGACTTCAGAAAAAGATAGCGATTTTTCAATAATTGTAAAAAGATACGAAAATGGTGTGGTGTCAAAATTGTTATGCGCTATGGTTCCGGGAGAGTCGACATTTTTGCGTGGCCCATACGGCTGTTACGAAATCACACCTAACAAATACAATAGAATAATAATGATTGCACAAGGAACGGGCATTGTACCATTCATTTCGATTATAGAAAACATATTAGATAATGAAGATGATATGACAAAAATATTCTTGTACTATTGCTGTAAAGATTGTGAAACAATTTTGTTTAGGAATGAATTATATGAAATGAAGTCATATTGGAACTTTACATATAGAATATTCATAAGTAATACCGCATTATCTAGCCCTCTCAAATACATGGAACCAGTAGTGCTGCATAAAATGAGTTTCGATTTTTTAGATTTGACGCCGTTTACAGGAAATGATCAATTTACGATATGCGGCTCTCCACAATTTATCGAACATTATAATGCAAAATTAAAAACAGAGCGATCGGTATCTGAAAACAATATAGTTTTGTTCTGATCTTGAGGTATTGAGTAATATAATTTATACATTGTAAAGGGAAATATGTGATGGGTTTTAAATTTATTTCGGGAAGAATATAAAAAAGGTATTTAAAAAATAAACTAGTACATAGTTAGGTACTTACTTTTTATTAGCGTTTAATTATTTTGTCTTTCCCATCCATCTACTTTAACTCCTTTAAATATAACTTGGTTAGACAGATTGTCATTTTAGTAGCATCACAAGTTATTTAAATTGACCGTGTTGGGCAAGAAAAGTGGCATTCCCAGAGCGTAGCTCTGCGACATCAAAAAAAACAAATAAATGTATGAGTATAAATTTGCTAATTATAATTTTAAACAAATAAACGTTGAACCTGACAACCTGTGTTATAAGAAATTTAACTAGTCTGCCGGCACCAGACGCGGGACTCGAGCCACCAGAGAAGAACCTGCAAGAAAAATTGATGGTGATATGGGTTTCAATAACACCTAATCGTAGGTACGATTGGAACCCATACCGACGTCGTCACTAACAAACCGATGTCTTAATAGTAGATGTTATATATAGAAATTCAATTAAATCCCAAGCAGTTTCATCATTATTAATCTTTCAAGCTATAATAAGCCTTAAGCAATACGTATCTTAATTCTAAATTTATTAAAAAGCATATTTGTAATTCTACTTGGGATTTTATTATAATTGGCATTATAAGCTTATTTCAAGTATTAATACTATAAATGTCACATTTTTTTTTAAATTTGAAATAAAAAAATATACACTCATTAGCAAAAAAACGGGCGTTCTTGATTTTAATTCTTTAAAAAATACAGTACCAAAACGATTTCAATCATTTATACATGTTACTGACCGGTTTTAAAAATACTGTGGTGTTTAAAACAGTACGTTCTATTTTTGTTTGATGCTCATTTTTACAGAAAACCCCTTTTTATCCCACATATTTGGTGCGAAGTTCCAAAAGATAATATCGGTTTTCATAACTTTTAGTAAATGTTTATGAATTTTTTATATTATTTTTATATTCTTAATTGTCAAAGCTTCATTTATTGCTGTTTAGCTGTCTCAATAATATTAGAGAAAGTGGTAAAAACTACCAAAATTATTGCGCTGCTCGAAGAGGGTTGCAGCCAATGCTTCATGGCTCAGAGGCTAAGTTTGAGTCGCTCGACGGTTCAAAGGACCTGGCAGCGGTATCAAGACACCGGTTCCGTGGAAAAAAGGCCTGGTTCTGGAAGAAAACCCTGTACCCAACCACGGGATGATCGTTTTCTGTGAGTCGCGCATTGAAAAATCGCAAGTCTTTGTATGTCGACCTTAAGAACAACCTCGAAGAAGTAAGAAACGTGCATATTATCCTATGGACGGTCAGGAGGAGGCTTCTCGCGGCCAATATACGCAGTCATCGCCCGGTCTGCGGCCCTAAGTTACTTCGTGAGCACAGAGTTGCCAAGCTTAGGTTTGCTTGAAATTGTGAGGTCCTCCGATGAAGCCAGGATAATTTTCTTTAATTAATGAATTTATCCAGACGAAAATGTTCTGAAACGACGCGTGAGATCAGTATAACCGGCTTCGCAGACCATCAGACAGTGATTTCAGCTAGAAGGGGTCACACACGATACTAAACATTTATCTGCTTTTACTTTATTGAAGATAAAACAAACAAAATCTTTGTAACTTTTACTTCACGACCATATGTACTACTAGCGAGCATACACTACTAGTGAACTTTAGCATTAAAATAAATGAATTTTATCAAAATTGTGTGATAATACTGACGAAAACGATTATTTGCTTATTAATTGAGAAAATTGTGAAAGTAAAACTACCTATAATTATCAAACAAACCAATAGTAACATTTGAAATGGTTCATTGCTTAGGTGCCTGTTTTTTTGCAAATGAGTGTACTTGGTCTACAAACAAGCATATCAAGATAGTTAACGTCACTAAAGCCTATAGACTCTTAATATCACAAGGATATCACTAACGCACTGTAAACCTTGTGACTTCAGGATATTATGCCACATACCCAGTAAATTTATTGCCTCTCCCAACCTTTCAGACCGGAACACCGCAATGCAAGTACACACTGCTATCTGATCAGTTATATATATTTTTTTTGTTTTTTTTTTTTTTTTTTTTTTTTTTCGGATGAACCTAGTGCTGGACTACTCAGGCGTCAATTCCAGCGCCACCGAACAAGAGGGCGGGGCCTCTCATAGATGAGAGGTCCGATGCCCGTAAAATAATCTCGCGTGCCCCGCGGCCACGGCCGCGCGTCAGCGCGGCCGCGACCGCGCGTTAGCGCGGTCGTACTGGGCGACCGCGCGTTAGCGCGGTCGCACTGGGCCGCGAGGGCTCGCGAGATTTAAGCGGGACCGACGGCGTGTCCGAGGGCGCCTCTAGAGGCTCGACCTAGGCTCGGCCGCCGTCGTTACTATGGATGAATTAAATCAATCAAAAGAGGACGGACAGATTGAGCCCGACAGCCCTAGGGCTGTCGGTTAGCGCTCGTGGGTGTGGGGGCTTCACGCGTTCGCCGGCGAACGCGGTGTACCGCTCTGTTGTACGAGTGCATGTGTAGTGTAAGTGATCGTGTTGTGGTGCCAGTGAGAGGGCGAGAAAGGACTGCGATTTTCGCGGTTGTGCTGTCGGGCGGGTCGTCTAGGACGTGACGCGGTCTGCGAGATCGGGCGTGGACGTTTTTCCGAGCGACGTATTTTGCGGCCTTGGAGATTAGTGGGTTGGGGTGGTTAACGGCCCCATCGAAGAAACGGCGCGACGCTTCTTTCATGTATTCGCGAATCGTGGGAAGGTCGAGATCGTGATGTAGGCTCACGTTGCGGACGTACCACGGGGCGTCGGTAGCCCTGCGCATGAATTTATTTTGTACCACCTGAAGGGTTTTAATATGACACGGGGCCGCGTGAGCAAACACGGGGCTTGCGTAAGTCATTACTGTGCGGATACAGGCCTTGTAGATAGTTCTCTTGTGGCGGAGGGACATCTTACTTTCGCGGCCGATGTAGTAGTTTAATCTACCTAAAATGTAGGCGGCCCTATTGCTGACTATTTTAATGTGAGGTCCGAACGTCATGCCGCGATCCAGAGTGACACCTAAATATTTGACCTTGTTAACCCAGGGGATGGGTCGATCGAATAGTTTAAACGCCCCCACTTCGCGGCGCATACCGTTCGCGCCGTGTCGACTTGACCTCGAGAAATGTACGGCTGCACTTTTCTCGGGGTTTATTTCGACACGCCACTTGCGAAACCATTCGCCGAGTACATTCACCGCGCGTTGGAGGCGCTTGTAGCTACGGGAGGGGTCGCGATTACGGCCCGCATCGTACAGGGCCGTATCGTCCGCGAACAGGGCTAACTCTACGCCCGGAGAGCTGGGCATATCGCACGTATAGAGCGCGAATAGGATCGGAGAGAGCACGGATCCTTGGGGGACGCCGGCTGAGATGGGGTGTCTGCTGGAGTAGGAACCCTCGACTCGATACCTGAACGATCGGTTCGAGAGAAAATCTTTGATGATGAGACATAGTCTGTCCGGCACTCCCTGAAAATGGAGTTTAAATACTAGGCCGTTGTGCCAGACTTTGTCGAAGGCTTTCGCGACGTCAAAGAACAACGCCGTCGTCCCTTGCGGTCGGCGTCGCTCGTTGAGGCGCGAAAGGATATGTTCCGTGAGGCGGTGGAGTTGATGGACACATGAGTGCCGGTTGCGAAAGCCGAACTGTTCGTCTGCCATAAGGCCGTTGTCGTAGACGAACCCTCGCAATCGTGAACAGATGAGGCGCTCATATAACTTGGCCAAGGAGTTGAGCAAGCTAATGGGCCTGTAGGAAGTGGGATTTCGTGGGTCTTTACCGGGCTTGTGAATGCCAATGACGGCGGCGTCCTTCCACGCGTCGGGAAACACGCAGTTGGACATGGCCGCGTTAAAGATAGTCACAAGCAGGCAAATAATATGGGCGGGGAGAATGCGTAGGACGCGGTTTGTTATACCATCCGGACCGGGGGCTTTGTTTATCTTGAGATCGCGAATGACGTCACGGACCTCAACTGGCGTTATCGGGTCTAGCGGCGGTGCCGTCGGCGGCGCGAGTTCTAGCTTTTCGACTTCGTCGTCGACGTACTGCACGAAGGACTGGTTAGTGGGGAGTGTGCTAACCGAGCACTGCAACTCTAAACTTTCCGCTAAGCACTCGGCTTTTTCGACGTCTGTGAACGCGACGGCGGCGGGAGCGGCGGCGGCTA
>JACJUM010002819.1:14033890-14106734 GCA_020976665.1 Heortia vitessoides | reverse complement strand
TACGCTTGGTGAGATGGCGAGAGTTCCTCGAGCAGATCGCCCCACCGGGAATTCCGCACTTCGTTAATGCGCGCCCTTACAGCGTACTGAAGGGAGCGCATATGAAGGCGGTTTTCCTCGGTGCGGTAGACGAAGTAGGCCCGCATAGCGGCTTTTTTATCTCTAATGAGTTCCTTGACATCCTCGGGCAAGATCAGACGATGATTTCTCATCGCCGGAACCTGCTTGGACGCACCCCTGACGGCGTCCGTCAAGTGACTCGTTAGAGCTTCGATCGCGGAGTCAGTTTCCTGTCTGGTTTTGATCGTTTCCGGGATAGATTTCAGTAGGGGAGCGTCAGTAGCTGCGAGTGTTTTCCCGAGCTTCTTCCAGTCCACCACTGTCACCGTCTCCGGAGCCGAGCCTACGGGGGGACCTAGTTGCAATTTGACCGGCATATGGTCGGACGACAAGTCATGAACGGTTTCTATAGAATGCAGCGTCAATGCCACATTCTTCAGAAGCGCCATGTCGAGTATGTCCGGCCTGTGATTAGCCTGGTTAGGGTAACGCGTCGGCGCCGAGGGAGCCACCACGACGAAGTCGAGCTTATCAGAAAGGTCGCACATCCTCGTACCGTTTGGGGTAGAGGATACGCAACCGAACCGTATATGTTTACTATTGAAGTCGCCGGCAATAATGACGGCTTCGTCAAGAGCAAACAGCGCTGCGAGATCCGCCTCTGTTAGCTTCCCCTGCGGGGACAAATACGCTGATACTATAGTGACGGGGCGATGACCGGTCATCGCCAGACGGCAAACCGAGACTTCGATGTCTGTGAGCGCGGGCGGGGGGTCGACCGGGCAACATTGTAAAATCCGCTTACAGTAGATCAGAGTCCCACCGCCCGGGCGGCCGACTCTGTCGTTCCTAACCGTCCTGTAGTTGGCTATGTTGGGGGTCCGCCTACTGGGCTTTAGGAAGGTCTCTTGTACTAGGAGGATATCCACGTCGTGATCGGACAAGAACTTTGCTATCTCCGTTTTTTGATCGCTCATACAGTTGGCGTTATAAAACGCCAACGTAAGCGAGCGGGGTTTAGATCGCGCTGACGTCCCTACCATTAGTGTTTAACGAAGGAGGCCAGGGTCTTAATTAGAGCCGGATGCTCCATCGACGCCTGCATTAGTGCCCACTGCGATTGGGCCACAGATTTGAGGGTTTTCGCTTCGGCGAATTTGTTTAGGAGGAGCGGTATCTCCTCAATGAAGGGTGCAATGCCGGCCGAGAAGGCCATTAATTCGTCTAAGTCCTCCGGCGAGAAACCTAGACCAGCCATCGGGGGCTTGGTCGGAGGCGGGGCCGAGCGCGGTGTCGAAATTGTTGATTTCACGGCTGACGGTCTCCCTACTGTATTGCCCCTCGCGGGGGGGTTATTTTTAACTAGGGAGGCTGGCGCTCTTTCTACGGTATTGCCCCACGCGGGGGGGTTATTTTTGACGACGGCGGGCGCTGCCACTGTTTCGCGGGTGCGAAGCGCGGGGAATTGCCTATCATTCTGTAGGTTGGCCACGAATGGGCGCGAGTGATTGGACTGGGGTCCGGAGGGGGCCCGCGAGCCCTGAACCGGCCGACGACCAGGCCTCGGCGCTCTGCGCGGCGCCTTGGGACAACCGCGATAATTCGCGGTGTGTCCCACCTCGCCGCACAGGACGCAGGCCGGGGGGGTCGGGGTTCCTGGCGCGCGGGAACACTCAGCGGTCCCGTGGTCCCCTAGGCACTTTACGCATCTCGGGCGCGCAAAACATCTAAAGGCCGAGTGGCCGTATAGCTGGCAGCGGTGGCACTGGCCTATCTGGCCTCGCTGTCTGGGAGCCTCCACTCTTAGGGAGGTTAGACCGCAAACCGAGCGGACGTCGAATATTTTCTTACCCTCGGGGGTAAGGTCCAGTATTACTAGGACGAGGTCCAGTGGGGACGCTCGCCCGCGGCCTAGATGGAGGCGGTGGACCGCCAGAACCGGTAGGCTCTGAGCCCTAAGATCCGCGGCCACCAGTTCCGTGTCAATCTCCTTGGGGATGCCCCGGATGACAACTCTGAGTTTGCGCTCCTCGGGGAGCGCATAGGTGTGGAAACTAATGTTCCTCGATAACAAGTAGGCCGTCAGCGCTCGGTGCGCGTCGGCCGTCGGGACTTGCACCCGAATTCCCAGCTGGGTAGCGGTTGCCCTAGAGTATGGTATAGACTTGTCGCGCAGGGCTGTCGACAAGTGGTTCCAGGACGATTTGTCCTGGATAATTACTGGCGGCGGCGCCTTTTCCGAGCGCGCGCGCGGTGCGGGCTGAGCGGAGGCGGGTGCGGGTGCGGGGCGGCGCGGGGGGTCGTTGACCCTCTTTGATGCCTTCGGGGGCGGCGGGGGGGAGTCGCGGATGGGATTCCTCTTACGCCTCTTTCCAATAACGGTTGTGAACCCGTCATTGTTAACAGTCGCCGATCGCTCGGCCCCATCTGATTCAGATGCCGACTCGAATCGGCATTCTATTTCCATATCGGAGTCGTAGGCCATCCTCCTGCGATCCTGGAACCTCCCTGAGTTCGACCTCATCGAAGAGGCCGGTGATCGCGACACATTTCGCGGTGAGAAGAATCGCGGGGATCCGCGGGGGGAACGCGAGCGCGAACGCGATTGCGACCTTTGTCGCTGACGGCGGGCGAGGCGCGGCGAGCGGCGGACCGGGCACGGCGGCGACGGCGAACGCGAACGCGATTCTTGTTGCGGTCGTGACACGGGCGCGGACGCGGCGGAGCGCGGGGGGTGCTGAGGGCGCGGCGAGGGCCTGGCTGAAGGCTCAGCTCTAAGCGGGGGGTCCGGTGAAGCCGGTGAAGACGCGATTCCGGCCGGGGCTGAGGGCTCCGAGCGGAGAAAGTGCGGCGCAACGGTCGCGGGGATGTCGCGTGAGGCGCGCTGGCGCAGGTATTGCGCGTATAGCTCGGGATTTACGGCTTTTAGGAAGTCCGCGAGTCCTGCATCGATATTGGCCATTACGCCGAGTGTGGGAGTGAGATTGTGTGAGTTAATGAGTGGAGTGTTGGACCTACTTGTCTCTTTGGTATGCCGGACACCAGCTCCCGGCGGTCGCAGATAGGCAGCGCAGCGGAGCTCAGCTTCTCGGTTCGGCACCTCAGGTTCAAGCAGGATCCACTTTCTTCAAGCACACACTTATCACTATGGGCACGTGTGGTCACTTTGGGCCGGCGGTTGTAGCGGCAAATAAGGTTTCGGACTTCGACACTTTAATCTTGATTCTTGATGTTGTTTGTGTTTGTGTTCGGTCCCCAACTCTCGACGGGCGCAGGCAGGCGGCGGACGGCGCAGCGGAGCACAGTCTCTTAGTTGTTTTGCGGACTGTGTTGGCGGCGAGACAGGTGGCGAGCGTAGTGACGACGACGAACAAGGAAGGCGAATGACGCGCGCGGGCGCAGGCAGGCGGCGGACAGCGCGCTTAGATTGGGCGTTGATGCGTTTGCAGGCAGAGATGAAGGCGATGAAAGCGGTGAGCACAGTGACGACGAACAAGGGGGCGAATGATGCGCGGGCGCAGGCAGGCGGCGGACAGCGCAGCGGACACAACCTCTCGGTTCGGCGGCTCAAGCGGAACTCTTTCTCCACCAGTTATATTTTTGACGTGACAACGTCTTATAAATTGGTTTGCCGGGTGACACTTCAAGAAACTGCGTTACGCTCCGCTCACGTTATGCGCTCACAATGAGAGCGAGTGAGAGGCACGCGTCCCTCTCACTCGCTCTCATTGTGACGTGTGTTACGCAAATGTATTGCAAGTTATTGTATGTATATTTGTATATAAATACGTATGTATGTGTAAAGGTAAAAATAAAATTTTGTTAATATGAAATTCAGTGCGAGATTCTTTGTATAAATTAATGTTTTCAATATAATTCTTTGTATAAATAAATGTTTTAAATTGTTACTATTATTTCTATTTACTATTACTATACGAATGAATATTCACATTAAAATTATTTTACCACTCAAAGTCGTTGTCACGTAAAACTTTCGCCCGTATACCGATTTTACAGGCAACCAATTTTTATAGCATTATAGGGACTCGACTTAGTCGTTGTTTTAGTTAGTTTAGTTATTTTGTCTTAAAAATTTCTGCCGAGTCAAAAAAACATTTATGTCAGTAGCATTACCCCAAATTAGAATACTATATGACATAACACTGTGAAAGTCTGGATTTTTTATGGGTTTTTATGTAGGTACTGCAAAAGCTTGAGAAATAAGTCTACTTAGAGACTGACTATATAAGGTCACCATTGCAATTTATCATCTAAGTTATACCCAAGGATACAGTAGTTATTGCCAGTTCCAATTCCTCATTATTAATTATAATACTTGATTTTGTGATGTTGCCTGTCCGTTGCATTTGACACTAGTACTGTGGGCAACAGATAAACTTACCCAAATCAGTTTTTTTTACAGTCAATTTTGAACTCAAAGGCTCGCTTTTATAGATTAGGGTAGGGTAGGTTGATCTGTTGTTGTGTGTATTAGCTATGTGCGCGACTGTTGCCACGCGTAGCGTTTCCAACATTTGCGGAAGCTGTCAAATAAAAGTGTAAATATTGTTATTTTGTTTTCTTCACAAATATAAATAAAACCAAAGATTAAAATAGTATTTTTGACATTATTTAAGTGCAATTTATTCAATAGTTTAACTGTAAAATGAATATAATAAAAACCGTGTTTGAAACCGTTAATACACATAATATTAGTTTCCAACCACAAACTGAGATAAAATGCAATAAATTAGTATTAGCCGAGCATGTAAAAAATATGGAAGAACAGCGACATAATGGCTACAGCTACCTAATACGAGCCCACGTAATTCGTCAATGCAGTAGCTTTATCAGGCCAAAATACTAAATTGGCAGTTGCAGAAGTTAAATCATGTAATATTAATTAAAATATTTTTAAAACTGGTTCTATAAACACCAAATAATATACCAATGCTGAAAATGTCAAGCTAGTTTTCATTTTCATCAAAAAATGAGAAGGCGGTTTTCTGTAGAAACTTTACATATTTACTTTCTACTCTCGTTACCAAGAACTCGAAGTTATTAAATGTCACACCCGCAATATAAGAGATTTTGTCCTTCTTTTATTAATAATATACCAACAAATTCTTGACCATGTGGTGATGTTGATTGATTCCTATATGTTCAACAGCTTTTGTCTTTATTCTTTGAAGTATTTGTTGTTATGACTCTCGTAATAGATGCAATATCAACTTGGATTTCAGCTTCACTGTGATCATTATAGATGTATCGATTGCATGTAAATGTGGTTTCTTTTAGTTTTAACTCCGAAAACATATAGGCTTGGCATCCTTTATGGGTCACAAGCTGTTGGGGTTGAATAAATTCATTCATCGGACGCTCTTGGGAAAATATAAAATTTATATTTGATATTGAGGCCTTTATTTTTGCAGTTAACAACGCAACAACAGCCATTGCCCATTATTTTGCTTTGATTTTGTACTGCAATCAACACTTGACAGCTGATCATCCGCATTTGTTTCCAATTTCTGCCGTTTTGTGCGCTGCGGTCGTTATCTGTCCGCCACTACTCGCTTTGCACATAGCCAATAGGGGACGGTATTATTCTACTCTGCTAGTACCGCAAGGCTTAAAATAAAGATAAGCTGTCTGATCAAGCTATATGTATATGTATGACTTAATAAATTGTATAAAAACATATTAGGTTGTATATTGTATAATAAATACGGGCCCGATGGCGCAGATGGTAGTGATCCTATCTTGTGCGCCAGGTATCGTGGGTTCGATTCCTATCCAGAGAAAATATTTATGATAAGATGATATTTGCGTTTGTTCTGTGTCTGGGCGTTAAATATATGTATTATTTAAGTAGTATATTTGTAATTCCTCTGTTGTCTAGCGTCCGTAACACAAGTGCTTTAAGCGACTTCCCACGAAATCAGGTCAATGTACGAGATGTGGGAATTATTAAATACCATAATATATTTTCTATTTTATATATATTTTTACTAGCATTTGTTAAATTTTGTTAAACTTTTTAGAACTGATTTTGTTGACTTTTATAAATAATCTCATTAAAGAAATATTTCTTAGAAAGACATTAATTCAAAGAATATTTTTTACGTAAATTACTTTTTTATAAATAATATAATTGTGGTTACGTTAGATTTCAAAACGTAATTAAAACTCCCAACTAAAATTGAGGGTGGCTATGCTTTTAATGAAATCTACCGCTAGCATCGTAACAAACTACCGTACTTTATTTTTTTTTAAATGGCAACATCAGTTTCGTCAATATGGATTTTTTTCGCGCCGGCGCGAAACGTGTTCATCTTTCCCGGTTTCCAATTTTCGATCGGTGTTTGCGATATTTATTTTACAATATAATATGATTGCTATAGTTGCATAAAATATAGTATTTATTCTTATCAATGATACTAGTACAATCAATAGATATGTCGACTTATGTCTTAACTTTTATATTTGTATAGTAAATTTTAGTGCTATTTGGTGTCCGATTTGTAACAGAACTTGGTGAAAATGGGTTCATCAATCGTGTTGAGGAGTTTATCCGTTCTATTAGGGGTGTTTTTTATATTCGTCGGTATAACGAAATTGTCTCCATACATATCTAAAGAATTGCATAAAGATTTGGTGAGTAATTATTTACATTATTTTTGATGTTTACGAATGTTGTTACAGTTATTGAAAGGTCGCTAGGTGCATGCATCAAGATTTTTGTTGCGGAGCGATGGAGCTTGCTATTTTAGTTCTTGGCTTGCCGCCTAATACCACCGCCGAGTAAACTCGTAGTGAGTTGCGACAGTTTGACTTGAGGTTGCGACTGCTGTGTCGGGCATCACGCCCGCGCCGCGTTTGCCGGCCAGTACTTCCTCTCATCAACCCATACATTACGCCTAACAACTAGGTATACGTTATAGCCATCTACATGATTGAATGCCCAATTGCTATGGTTAACTAACTTAATAACATTGACGGAAATTAACACAAATTAATGATTGGTCATTAAGCAATTAAAAACTTTAAATGGATGTGTTGTTCATTGCAATCGACTGAATACAATTTGGCTATTGCAATAAGATCAATAAATGTCTAATTCAATTTTATCTTGTATATTATATAGGAATATTACTATAAAACTGTAGGAATTCTGTGCGGAATATGTGGAAATCACTCATTCTTTCACATCATGAGTTAAGTTAGTTAGCGTGCATTAAGGGTTTAATTGTAGGTATATTTGTGTTGGTGCATACTCAAGGCGGTTACTTGTTTTATAAACAATTACTTTAAAGTACAGTCACCATATCTACTATTAATTCTTATTTTTAATCCATACAGAAACTAGAGAAACGACCAAGCATGACATCACTATTTTGACATTAACCATTTTGAAAATAATATCATTTGATCAAATTAGATTTGAATGTATAGTTAATATTAAAATAATACCTACCTTAGAATATTCACCCTATGACAAAATGCGATAATATGTTTTAATATCAAATATAGACTTACCTAAGATAAACCTAAAGTAATCTTTTTAATAAACGAAGTCAGCGTGTGTGCGTGTGTGCATTCGGAAGGTTGAGGTGGATTGTTAGAATCAATAAATTCTTTGGTATATTGGGTTAAATCATATAAGAATTTGGTATGAATTTAATATTTTATTGGATAAAATTATTAATATTTTATTGGATAAGATGGAGAAGAAATGTAGGCACATTGATGATAATTATAATGATAGGAAGAAAATGCGGTTGGATCGGCAACATAAATTAATTTCTTTGTTACCGCTAAAAAATCTTACGAAGCTGTAAGTGGATCTCTAGAGCCTTTAAGGCATTTTGGTACATCTAGAAAAATCTATGTTTGTATACCTATTGTACAAAAGTTCGTTCGGCGTCTTTTAATTAAAATTACCTCTCTTTTTTACAGAGAAAAGAATACGTGGGATATGCCAAAGTTTTTCCATTCTCGGAAATGCTAGACTTTAAGCTTCCTTCAAAATGGTATCGAAGAACTGTGGGGTCCTTAGAGATTATTTTCGGTTTATTTCTAGCTATAATACCTAGTCGTAAGTATAAAAATTTATCTAATATACTTTTTAAGGACAATGTTTTCCATACTTGATGCTTGAGATAAAGTCAATATAGTAATAATACAACATAATCCGTCCAAGCATAGTTGGGACTAAATCCCTTGTAATTTATGTTACGTTGACTGCATGATGTGTCATATAAAAAGACATGTCGGTAATGGAAATGCTTGCCAAGCAAGATTGTATTTGTTCATGACACTTTCAGACAAGTTTAAGAATGCAGCCAATATAGGTTTGTTAATGTTGATGATCCTTGCCGCGTATTCGCACATCATGGTGGGGGAATCGTTCGATCGCTGCGCGCCTGCGCTGGTTTTTTTCTTCATGCTGAGTGGAAGACTCGTCGTATGGTAAGAATTAAAACCTAATTTCTTATACATCCCTAGGATTTTTTACTATCAGGTGCGAGTTCAGTACGACTTAAAAGTTGTTCTACTCTCTTTCAAGGGTTTAAGGTCTGCACTTGGCCAGAGTTCTAGTCATTGCGCTAAATGGATTGTCGGTCTATCTATCCGAAACATTCAACATTTTTTTTCAAAAACAATTAGAAGTTTATTGATAATAATCCACTTTTATTTTATAATTCAAACGGCACGGAAAAGTATAAAATGTATGTATTATTATATATTATTATACGAATACATACACTTGTCCCTTACATAACTTATAAAATAAAGTCCACCTTCTATTTGAATACAATACTTAATATTCCGGCTCAAACTTGGCTGTTTTTTGGAGTCCATTAAAAAGATCATCTCATTTTCATAATTCTAAAGTTATTTATTGCGCTCGTTTGATCGCTGCGGTTCACCGTGGGCAGATTTGACGTCACCGTTGCTCTGAATTAGCTGCGAGTTTCGTGGCATATACATACATACGTTTGCAATGTATTAACATTAGCGATGCCACAAAATGTTTTTTTATTTAAGAAATGACTTTTTTAGGTATTCTTTTAAAACGTTTCCATATTGCTTAGTCAGTGGTTAGAATGACCAATTACCTTGACCAATTTCTTTGCGATGTAAACAGTGGTTACGACACTAAACTCGTGCTATCTGGTGCTCGTACACGGTTCTGGCACCGTGCCCGGAAATCCTCGATGAATCGGCGACCGGACTGTTTTGTCGCACATATAAAACTCGTTCCAGTTGATTTGACTTGGAACATACAATGTTAGTATCCTATGTGCTATATACGAATGTACTGAGTTATTCTGATTTTTGCAGATTGTTTACTTTTTGCTAGTTCTTAAATAGACTCGTCCTTGAAACTTAAAACGCATTGATGTCTGGGTCATGTGTTTCATTCTCGCTTCCGGTCCTAGGTAAATCTGACTCAACATTAATTCTGTTAAGACAGATTTACCACGTTGCCCTTGCTGATGAATGGCATGCAATAAACACCGGACGTTATTTCTGAGCAATATTAAACCAGATTAATTTCTTGATTTACAGGTACCAGACCAGTCGCAGGGAAGAGATTGAGAGAGCAGCGGCCACGCAAAATGGGAATGGACTCAAACGGGACTAGTCAAGTTATTAGATTACCTATAATGTTCTTCCTATTTAATTAAACTGTATTAATCTATTTCAACGCCCGAAACATATTTGACTGATCTAACCACGTCACGTACTGTTTTAATAAAACTTTATTACTACATTGGGTGACTAGTTTATGTGAATTTTAATTATTTGCTTTAAATATCGATCACAGCTGTGATTTTCCTAGTTGATATAAATATTTTCTAGTCAGTACCTAACGTTGTATTTCAAAACGCCGAACGTCTGGTATCTAAAATTAGATTATTAGAAATACCATTTAGATAACATCTTTAGATAACCTCGTTTTGGGAGAATGTGTTGCTAATATGTACCCAAAAGTGATATTAATTTAAGCAACAAATACTAGGTTCATTTTGTATGTAAGTGGAGATTTAATAGTAATGTAAGATTACAAGTAACTGCTATTGTATTAACGTTGGCAGCATCAGATAATAGCACTAATACTAGCACAAGTTAGAAAAACGTAACAGCACTTTATTGTTACATTACATTTGCTCAATAAAAAATAATGTCACTTTCGCTTCTTAATATTTTAATGACTATTAACAAATTCCTATTTTCAAACATAGAATAAACATTTTTGTTAGCCTAGCCAGCTCTTAACTATTAACTTCATAGGTTCACCGATATGAATATACGTACGATTGATGTTATAGATTTTATACAATATAATTTGTTAATAACACTAAATAAATTGGTAGGCATGGAAGATGTATTTTATTCTTCATTACAAAGGCACGCCTCGTGCAAGTTACAAAATTATCTTTTTTACATGTATAGAATTGTTCATATTATATCAACGAAATAGTTTAAATTATCTCAGTAACCGTAATAAACTATACCAACATTATTTCTAGAGATGGCGTGCTGACATTGCATACATGCGCTTAAGCCTAGAATAGTTAATTTAGCCGTTATGTGGTGTGATTCGTGACGTGTTTGCAGTGATGTGATTGGCCAATGAATAAATGGGTGGGACAAACGCCCCTCTTTTATTACCTTCTTCCGGTTATTTCAGATAAATGCAGTTTATCTGAAAAAAATTGATACTATTTTCTCTTGAAAGTAAAAAGAAAGTGGTTCTATAACTCAGGATGACAGTTGTATCTCTAGCTTATTTATTATGAAACAAAGAAGACAAGGCAGACATTTTGATTTTAGCAAAAACCGTTCTTCAATAGGTACCACATATATATGATTACAATTGTAATGGTATATTTGCTGTACTTTTCACAGAAAAATTTAATGAAAATGATTTTGTGCAATGATAGTGCGTGTGATTATTAATTTAATACCTTAAGCCAAGCGTATTTTGACTATAAATAGGAAAAGAAATATTTATATAATCATAATCAATATATAGGATTATATAATCATATCAATAAAAATAAATATATACATCATTTAGGTAATTAAATAATGAAAAATATATTGCAGGTGAAATAAAGCATCAAGTTTATTTTTTTTAATTATATAAGATCGCTTAACATATCTGTACAAAAAACATGTGTCCAACAAAACTGTTGGAAATAACTTTCATCTTAGGTTCTATAATTTACAATATCAAATTCATACGCTCCAAATAAAAAAAAACAGTAATTTATGAAAATTACGCACCACTTTGAACTGTAAAGCATTTTAGGCTGGATCACGTCCAGTCTGCAATAATTCTAGAGCATTTTTAAGATTGTTGATAGCTGTTTTTGTATCATCATAGTTAAGGGCACTGCTTGCCCATTTGCAGTACTTCTGAGCCTTAGAAATTTGGTCTGGAGTTAGCTGAGCTACAGTTGTAGTGCTGTCACTATACAGTGGTGTCTGTGGCTGCTGTGATGGATCATATGGCACAAACCCTCCAGGGTTGGGGTCAGGTGTGTATGGAACTGGTGGTAGTTGTGATGCTGCTCTTAGTGCTGCGTTTGGATCAGGTAAAGAACTGTTAAAGCTTGTGGGGACTATAGGTGGGGTAGTGGGAGTAATTGCTGTGAATCCTGGTTCCTGTGTGTTGCTGGTTGGTTCTGGCTGAGCCTCATTTGTTTCGCCTTCTTCGTTTTCTTCACCTTCAGTTGGCATAGGACCTGAAATTTACATTAAATTAAAATATTGAAGGTTAAATAAATTATGTCATATCATTTATTTTTATATTCTTTCA
Source organism: Heortia vitessoides (assembly GCA_020976665.1). NCBI lineage: Eukaryota > Metazoa > Arthropoda > Insecta > Lepidoptera > Crambidae > Heortia > Heortia vitessoides. Next base: position 14,094,841 of record JACJUM010002819.1, on the reverse strand, counting down.
TACATACACTCATTTGCAAATAAACGGCCGATTTTGATTTTAATTCTTTTAAAAAAATCGGTACCAAAATGATTTCAATCATTGTAAATGTTACTGGCCGGTTTTAAAAATACCGTGGTGTTTAAAACAGTACGTTCTAAATTCAAATTTTCGTTTGATGCTCGTTTTTACAGAAAACAACTTTTTATCCTACATTTTTGGTGCCAAGTTCCAAAAGATAATATCGGTTTTCATAACTTTTTGTCATTTTTTTTTCTTAATTGTCAAAGCTTCAATTATCGCTATCTATTGTTTAGCTGTCTTAATAATATTAGAGAAAGTGGTAAAAGCTACCAAAATTATTGCAGCTAATGCTTCGTGGCTCAGAGGGTAAATGTGAGTCGCTCGATGGTTCAAAGGACCTGGCAGCATCCACCAGACATCATTCTTGTGAGTCGCCCATTGAGAAGTCGCAAGTCTTCGTATGTAGACCTAAAGAACAACCTCGAAGAGGTAAGAAATGTGCATATTAGTCTATGGACGGTCAGAGGGAGGCGGTCCGCGACCCTAAGTTACTCCGTGAGCACAGAGTTGCCAGGCTTAGGTTTGCTCGAAATTGTAAGTCATGGACTCAAGAAGACTGGAATAGGGTATTGTTCTCCGATGAAGCCATGATATCTCTGTTCGGTAAAGATCGACGTCAGCGAGTGCTACGAAGAAGAGAACGCTTTGCAGAGGCTTGTTCTGAAGAAATCACACCTTATGGTGGGGGCTCTGTTATGTTTTGGGCAGGAATAAATTCAATGGATCGTACAGAGTTAGTCTTCATTGAAAACGGCGCACTGACTGGATATCGATACATAACGGAAGTTCTAATTCCTCATACACAACCCGCATTGGCCGCTTTAGGCGAAGATTCAATTTTTATGGACGACAACGCTCGCGCCCTCCGGTCTGGCGATGCGGAAGCGTATGTGCAATAGGTCGGCATTCGTCATTTGGATTAGCCAGCTCGAAGTCCCGACCTCAATCCTATAAAGCATGTCTGGGACGTTCTGAAACGACGCGTGAGATCAGTACAACCGGCTTCGCACACCATCAAAGAGCTGAAGAATGTGATTACCGCGTAGTAGGAACGTATTTCGCAAGCAAGTATCCGGGATATCCTTGCTAGCATACCCAGACGAATTCAAGCTGTGATTTCAGCTAGAGGGGGTCACACTCGATACTAAACATTTATATGCTTTTACTTTATTAAAGAAAAAACAAACAAAAATCTTTGTTAATTTTTACTTCACGACCATATGCGCTACTAGCGAGCATACACTACTAGTGAACTTTAGCATTAAAATAAATAAATTTTATCAAAATAGTGTGATAATACTAACGAAAACGATTACTTGCTTATTAATTTACAAAATTGTGAAAGTAAAACTACCTATAATTATCAAACAAACCAATAGAAGTAACATTTTAAATGGTTCTTTTCTGAGGTGCCCGTTTTTTTGCAAATGAGTGTATTACATTATATTATTTTATAAATAAATCTATATAGCATTAAGCTTCCAAGCAATTTTTTTTTAAACATTTTAACTATATTAATTATTGGTCTGAATAAAATATCTTGGTCATTATAAAAAATTGTATAATTAAATTCTAATAATAGGAAATTTGATTTAAATAAGATTTTATTCTCCATAAAATATAATTTTATTATATAGATTATCATCAATATCTATTGAACACAAGTGTATATAATATGAAATGTATTTAAAAAATATTAATGGCGGGGTATTTGAGAGTAATAAGTGGACCCCGGACGTTAGAGACCTCACATTTATTTAAAAATTAGCCAGTAATGCTATAGAACTGACGAAATAATAACTTCAGATTCGGAAACCAGTGTAATAAAAACAAGATGAATATCTAATAATGAAGCATGAAAGTAATCATTAATTTTTTTGTTTAAAATTGTTGAAACAAAACTAAAGTTTGGTCACTGACTTTTAAACAGTAAAAGTTGGCTGTATGATGTACTAATCATCTTACAGCACACAAATGCGGTAGATCAACACTGCCTCACAAAACTCATGCTCTAATATACCACACCATTAACAAAATATTTTTTTATTATACATCTACACTAATATTTTAAAGAGGAAAGATTCGTATTTTTGTATATAACGAATAAACTCAAAAAGGACTGGACTGATCTTAATAATTCTTTTTTTATTGGAAAGCTACATTACTACTGAGTAATATAGGTTATATTTAGTACTAGATTAATATAGAAATCTTTAGAAATTCCTTTTAAAACCAATTGAAGGAGTAAAAAAATTTGCCATAAAATGTCTTTTATCACATACGCTGCGAAGAGTATTAATGATAGGACAAAAAAAATGTTCAACAATATTATAGAATATATCAATTTCTACAAAAAACTTCGGGAGACCATATGTCGAACTATTATAGTTACATTACTATAAGTACTTTTTTACATAAAAACAAATTGATGGAAATGCCAATAAAAATCAGACCATGTTATCCATACCATTTATAATTTTTTATCAAAATAAGAAATTATGTCTACCTGTGCGAAGCCGGGACGGGCCGCTAGTTTTATATAAAATTTATACATCTGTGTTTAATGGATATTTTAATCTATACAATAAAATTCTATAATATATATATATATATATATATATATATATATATATATATATGAATAAATACCAAGATATCCAATTCAGATTTATAACACAGTTCAACATCAAATTTGATGTATAAAGCATTATCACATTTTTTAAATAATCCATACTTTCCCAATACAAAACAATTACCTAAGTTTGAATATTATGTCTCAATTTCAAGTACTTCGATCATGATGTTGCAAAAATCTTTTATAACAGTTTTTTTAATTATTGTAAAAAAATGTTTTTGGCGTTATTATAAAACTAATGAATACATGGATGAATTGTATAAACTACATTTTTAAAAGAAAAAGACACTCAAGAATTCTGAACATGTCAACATGGAAGAACTCCACATATATTTTTGCTTCAGGAAAGAAATAGGCATGTGCCCATTTCGTAATCCATGTTGGATTGGCTTCAGCTTTTTCAGTTTAATATAGATTGAGAAGTTTTGACTGCTTTGGGTAAGTTGATCTGTTACTGTGTTCATTTTATTAGATTTTTCAATGACTACCATATTGAGCCCATGGGTACCTACAGTTTTAGCACATGTTATTGTAGTCACACATTCTTTACTTACTTTTCGTCCAGGTACAGATTTTATGTTATAAGAAACAAAAGTTTTGTTAAGTATTACACACCTTAACAGCCCTGATTTATATGACAGGTTAATATTTAAATTTGCACTTATAAACCTTTTGCAAAAATCCCAATTTAAATCATTCAATGCAGGTATCATTAGAAAGTTTCACTCCTGGCATCAAACAATGACTTTTGAAATGTTCTAGCCATCTCTTGCTTGTCACTTTTTTTCACATTTCACAAAATGCATCATAGAATATCTACAATAGTAAAGATTACCATTGTGTTGGTTTACAGGGAGAGTCTGGTTAGCCACTGGCTGGATTATTGGAGGTCCACTGTATATCAATAAAAATGTATGCTATCTGTGCACCAACATTTGTCAAATAATTGCATTATGCAAATACAGATGCCTTAAGAAGTAATTTCAATGAATTTATTTTATTGAAAACAAACAGCAGTGCCATATAAGAAAGTTTAGATACTGGCATTATTGTATAAGATTTTTATTTTAGTATCTGCAACTATTTAAGAGCACACATAACTATCAAAATCTACTTATAATAACTAGCATAAGTATCTAAAGTTGTGGAAAGTAATAATATATACAAATTCACATCAAGTGGTGCTTTGTTTTGTTTTTTGTATTTTAAGATTATGAACATTCATTATCCTAAAATTATACCTGGGACTGGGGTCTCTCCATTCTTGAGACAATTGTGGATGTAAGCAGCTTTCCATTTAGCATACTTTCTGTTTTGTGCTGCTTCATCAGTTAATTCTCCAAATGTACAAAGAACATCATAGATCATTCCAGCAGTGTAAAAAGCCTTGACCACATTCCTGAAATTAAGAACCTATTTTTTAATATTCCTCTTATCAAACTGATTTAAAAAATATAAATAAAAAAGACTATGAGAAGAATTTATCAATAAGAATCAAATGTTTCATTCAATACACCAATTTGGAATATTAACATTTTACTTACTTTCCATAATTTTGTTCTCTATCTTGCTTATCAGCATATAAAAATAGTTTTAAAGCATAATTTTCAAGATGTGCTTGAGCAGCTACCTCATTTGATATAGAGTCGTTATCTTTGTGAATAAGTTTTGCTTCTTCCAGCCAATCCATAATAGCTGCAATATTTACAAAATTATCATTCAAAGGCATAAAAACATATGTTGATTTAAAAATACTAACAACTGTTTTGGGAAAGAAAAAATCTTCCGAGTATTCAAGTTTCTAAATTCAATCAACAATAGCTTCAACATAAGGTAACATAATAATAATGACTTGAGGATTGTACTAAAAAGAAAAATGCATACCCATCAAAACCTTGGTCTCCTCGGGTGTTTTCTTAGTTGTAATTTTTAAACCCACTTGCAAGGCGTGTAGTCTACACCAATATGCCACAACTGGATCCCTAGTATCATGTTCAACTGCTGTCTTCAAATAGTGCTGGATTGACTTCAGACTCGGAGGACACTCGGGAATAGACATCTTAAGTTCTTTTCAAATTAATGGTGTTGATAAGATTATTTTAGTGGTATTGTAATTATGTGCAATAATATGGTTAAAACAGCATCGCACATTAATGGTATATAAACGGTTTCTGACTTTATAGATAGTTTTATATTTTTGTGACGATCCGATCTATGACAATTTTTAACGAAAATCTACAAAGCTGTGTCCAATGACAAGTTTTGCGATGAAGTCATATGAACGTGTCTAACTTTCCAGAAAGAGACAACAATAACACGTAATATAACCAATACAAATCAACTAAAAAAAACTTCATACGCAGTTTATTAAAAAGAGCTCTACGATTGGTTAAAATATACTCTACACAAGCATTAGCAGATAGACACTTCTCTTTGTACATAACGAACCAAATGTCATTATTTTTATTCAAAATGTTGTTGATTGTCAGTCACTTTACAATGCATGTGTTCGGCTGTACCAAAGTAAGTTATTCAGATGTAAATATTTAAACTTGCTTATATTTACGCTGTCCTTTCGCTTAAACCTAACTACTCTACGGATTTGAATGCGGTTTTCAGGAATAGATAAAGTAATTGAAGAGAAATGTTTACACATACAGAATAAAATGAAGAAATGTTTGTACATTTTAAAAAAGAACAGGTAAAACGAAAACATCTACGTTTTAAATATAATGTCGTTACAAATTTATTTTTAAATTGCATGCTTTGGCTAGACATTACGAGGGAGATTAAATGAATCTACTAGGAATCGTATTCCTTATAAAGAGCGATAAATAAATCCGCGATGATAAATATACATTTCCATTAAATAATGTATATAAAAATACATTATTTAATGGAAATGTAACCACAGTATTCATATCTTTTAGGTATTTCAAAAAAATTATGGAATATTTACAAAGTTATTTTAAACAATACTATATTACACACTGCCCCGTTTAGTATACATACGTACACATTACGTAGGTACACGTGAAGTCAGGGTAGACTGCTGGTTAATACTAAATGTACAGAAACATTCGCACAAATATGGCAAATATGAAAGAAAGCAATCGATAAAACTATGAAAATAAATTTATGTAATTCCGAGCGTGATGTCCACTTTGACAATATATATAGCAGTTCATGAATAAATATTAATTTACAAAACAGCAGCGAATCAGAATCCGATTCAAATGACAACGAGGATTTAGATAGTGTACCAAATTTTTAGGTTTGTATTTAACAACAAAAAATAAATCAAAAAGGAAATTTGCTTGCCAATTAAATAATCACAATAAAAAAAATCTCTTATTTACATCAATATCTTTCAACAGTCGCGTCACTCTAACAGCTCTCGCTTCCCTTGCATTATTTCTTTCATAGACGCTTGTTTATTATTGGTACTTCAGACCTGGTACTTCTTTAATACCTCTTTTACTTGGTTAAAATAGGTATGTTTGGCTAGGTCGTCTTATACTAACTCTTCCATTTACTTTCGCTCTATATATTTGTGCATTTATTCTACTTTCATCCATCAGTTTTAAATGTCCAAACCATTTCAACATTCCTTCCTCTATAGTAGTCACATCATCTTTTACATCACATCGATCTCTCTACACTGTTCTTTAATCTATATCTCAAACTCACACCATACATACTTCGAAGTAATCTCATTTATTCTTCAACAACATTTATTCTACTCGCGTGCTTCTTCTGCCATACCCAACATTCACTACCATATGTCATTGTTAAAACCAACATACCTCTATTAACAGCCTATCGTGCCCTTTTTGACACATTTTGGCTGCCTATAAAAACATAGAACGCTCCATTGACACTATTTCCCGCTTTCACTCTACGTTCAATGTCTTTTTCATACTTCCCATCTCTAGTAAAATATACCTTTCCTTTTGAAGGAATCTTGCATAATCGTTATCATCTCTTGCCACTCTTCAGCTGACGGTGCTAACAGTACTTGATCATTAGCGTAAAAAAGACATTTGATGAGTAACCCATTCGTGCTTAATTTTACTGAATTTCATTATATATATATAATATGTTTGTCTATATTGTCGTTCCATTTAGAGAAATGGGAAAAATTTTCCCTTTAATAAAAGGCAATGCACGAATTAATAACACCTGCCTAACTACTAAATTTCTAACACAAGTCGTTATTTAAAGATCATCTTGGCCAGCTTACAGCCCCAACTTTAACCCTATTGAGTACATGGGACACCCGAAAAGGCGAGTTCAAGCGAAAATAGCTTTTATTAACGTTAGAGTTTAAAACGGCTCTGATAGACGAATGCCACAATAACCCTCAGTCTTTTCATACTTTTTAGTTCACTCAAAATCTTATCTATATGTATGTACTTATCTTAATTCCGCTGCCGCTGTATGCATATTTTTTTCCATTTCCATTCATTTTTATTTCGAACACGCTTTCAAAATTTCCCTTCCATCAAGTGTTTGCTTTCACAGTCTTTCATAACGCTAACCCTGGAAGAAGTCGAATTTAGCCTGGCTTGATGTACTGACTTCCAGAACAGCTTATTATCCTTAATATTATTAAATAACCCCCATTAATCTTTTATTACTTCTTACTTTTGCGCTACTTTTTCTTTCATACGCTTTTTTTTCACTTACTTTCATATCTCTCATTTTTCTCGCTTGGATAATAATTAATACCTTGCGTTCTACTTGGTTCTCACACCTTCTTTAAAATTTGTATTTAAGAAGATTATGAAAATTTCGAAAATTGTATTTTTAAACATAAAAAGGGAAAGTGTATGTACGGTAAGAAAAAGATAAACCTATCCAAATCTGTTAATTATTAAGAAATTTATATATAGTGTATAGTATTTATATATAGTATTATATATAGTAATAGCGATTGCGAAGTTTTGTCAGAATTAGAAACACACTCTGACATTAATCAAAAGGTGGTTTATCTATTACCGTGTGTATTTATGATTTTAATATATCAACGCTGTATTTGTAAAATTAAATATCATTAGCATATTTATTTATTTTTCATATACGATAAGTTTTGATAAATAAAGTAGCACCTTCTAAGACTAATGAGTATTTCCAATAACAATTTTTTCTTTACCTAAAATAGCATTAAATTTTTTATTTTATCAATATGGGTAAAATGATAATTTAGGCCACAATATAAAATTCAATTGTATCACTTTTTGACATTGACAATGGCATTAGCTTGCTTGCACGGTGAATGAGTACCGAGAAATTACGACGATGTCAAATGTGGTTTTTACGATTTTATTGTGTTGATGTGTAAAATACTATATTAGTAGTAGTAGTAATAGTATTGGAGTTTTACTGAAATTTCAAAGATAAGCAACATGCCTTCAAAACAAAGAAAAATTGCCATGATGGGCTATAGATCTGTCGGTACTGTATACATTCTACTATTATGTGCGTCTTATTTTTATTAATATGCAACTGAATTATATTAAATTAAAAAATATTATTACAGGAAAATCATCCCTAATTATACAGTTTGTTGAAGGTCAATTTGTTGACTCGTATGACCCAACAATAGAAAATAGTAAGTGTTTATTTTTGCAGTATTGTGTCTATTCGCCTAATTTATGTTAGACAAGTGTATGGATTTGTAAGTGAATTGAGCTTAAAAGAAAAAAAAACAGATTTAATAAGTATTCATTCGTCAAAATTTTTCGAATTTTATTAATATCATCTTTGTTTTAGCTTTTACCAAGTTCATTCGGTTAAACTCTACAGAATATGAAGTCAAGTTAGTAGATACAGCAGGCCAGGATGAATACAGCATATTTCCTTTACAGTATAGTATGGATTTTCATGGATATGTGCTGGTTTACTCTATCACTTCAAGTAAAAGTTTTCAAATAGTACAAATTATATATGATAAACTCTTAGATATGGTGGGCAAGATACAGTAAGTATGCATCTTTGATATTTGTATATATAGATACAGTCAAAACCGGATATAGTATTATTGAAGGGTCCATATATTTCTGATAGTTGTAATAAGCAATACATAGCATAAGTAGTTAAATTATCATAAGTACATATATATCTAATATAGAATAAAATATTGTTTTCAAATGAAATGTCAAAAAAAGAAATAAAAATGTTTATTAAGAAATAACTGGAGATTTAAGATATACTGCACTATAAGACTTACACTAGTTTTACAGTAATCAGTCATTTTAGTCTGTTTTTTTAAGCCCGCTCTCAAATATTTTCTTATGTTATTAACATCATTAGTATTGAAACGGGTCGTTAAAGATAACGGGGAATTAGAAAGAGGTTCGGGTAGAGAGGGAGAAAGAGAGTAGGTAATAATTTAATAGTAGGTAGGTAATTTCTACAAAGGTTTTGGTTAGGGATAATGTGGCAAATAATGACTATCATGACTCAATTCAGTGGACTGAGAAATTTAATTTTTGCAGAGATATAAATAAGATGCTAACATGTTTCTATGATACGATTAATTATGGCATTAGGAAATATATTCCCATGACGATAAAGCGCCAAGGGTCATATCCTGTATGGTTTACACCTAACTTAAAGTATCTACTAAAGCAAAAGCACAAGTATCATAAAAAGTTGAAAAAATTTGGTGACCTACTAGACAAAGTCGAATTTGAATAGTAATTAATTATTAAAAGAATGCAATAATAATTATGTATTTACAATTGAATCTGAAAGCAAGAAGAATCTGAAATACTTTTGGACATATATAAAAAATTCTATGACTTCAAACAGCATTATCCTATCTAATACTAATATTCCAGACATGTTTGCAGCTCGTTTTTCATCAGTATATGAGGTAAATGGAAGTGAAAGTTATGATAATAAATATGGAAACTCTATTGATATTTCTGAGTCAAACACTTATTTAATTGACATAATAGACCCTATTAAGTTTACTTCAAAAGAAGTTAAAAAGAAATTGAGAGGTCTTGCGACACAAAAGGCTCAGGCCCTGATGATATACATCCAATCTTTATGCTGAATTGTGCAAATGCACTGGCATTTCCTCTTTGTACAATTTAGAACAGATGTCTTCAGACAGGTGTCTTTACGGATGTATGGAATCTGGCTAGGGAGGTACCAATTTTCAAAAGCGGTAAAAAAGAATATATTGTAAATTATCGTCCCATTGCAATAATCTCAACAATGTTAAACTTTTCACATCGGATTTTATGGAAGCAATGGATTAAGGACTTCAAGTAGATTTAGGTACTTTACACTAACATTTTGAAGGCGTTCGACAAAGTGAATCATAGTATTAAGAACTCTTGAGAAAACTGGTTGCATTTGGAATAACAGACAGTTTGCTTGATTGGTGTAATTCTTTTCTGATATTATCTAATCATCGTCTATCTACAGTTGTTATCGAGGGTACCGAGAATGCTATAAAAGTCGGATCTTTTTTTAGCATTCTCGGGGGTACCACAGGGGTCCCTTCTAGGACCACTATTTTTTAGTATTTTGATTAATGATATAGATAGTCTTTCAATACAGCAAAATTTACATTTTCGCCGATGATCTCAAAATTGTTAAGCCAGTATTGTCAAAAATTCATTCTCAAAATTTACAAAAATATTGAAAAATGGCATGAAATACTTGAATGCAAAAAAAAATGTAAGCATACCAGAAAACGTAATATATATATATATATAATGGGATTGCTTGTAATTATAAGAACAGTTAATATATTTTTGAAAACACAATTATTGTTTATAATTTACTGTTACTTATGTTAGGAATCCAATATTAAATAAATAAACCGATCGGTTGTTGTAGACTATGTTGATATAATCAGTTTTGACTGTATTATTAATATTGTTCAGTTTATAGATTTCAGCAAAAAGTATCAATGTATATAAGTATTATGTATATGTTAATTTAGTTATAATATTAAAGTAATGTATTAAATTCACAATAATTTTGTAATGTTTTCAGTGTACCAATAGTTCTAGTTGGAAACAAAACTGATTTACATTTAGAAAGAAAGATTAGCACTGAGGAAGGAAAAAGGCTTGCTGAGAAATGGAAAGCAGCTTTTGTTGAAACTAGTGCTAAACGCAATGAGGTAGGTTTATAGCTTTCAGTTTATAGCTTTTCAGTCCTGTTTAGTTTCTAAAGATAGGCTACTCATAAGTTAATTTTTTTTACAGTCTGTAACAGATATGTTTCATGCAATATTATCAGAAATCGAAAGATCCGATGGACATATACAGGAGAAGAATGCCTGTGTTATTTCTTAATGAACATATATTAGTTAAAACCATTGAGCTTTCTACTTAAGCAAAAATTATGGAGATCCAAAGTTTGTATGTGTACAGTTATTGTGAGAGCAATAATAATCCTTGCAAATTATATTTAATAGTGTACTTTGTAGGCATAGTGCTTGACACATGTTTAAAAAAATATTTTAGTTATTATAGTAAAAGCTCTTTATTCGTGGGGTATATGTTCCATAAATATGCAAAGAATATAGAAACCGTGAATATGGAATGGTAATTTATACGGAATATAAGATATACATACCTTGATGACAAAATAAGTAAACAAATTTATAAAAAATCTATTTATTTGTAGTTTCTAACTATGTTGATTAATTGTTACTCTCAGGCTTAGGCAATGAGTTTAGAGTATTTTGTATTTTTTTTGTTTGACAGTTTTTAAATACTCCCTTATATCAGACTGATATTCAGCCTTGGCATTAGCAATTTCTATCTTAAAAATAATTCTTTGTTTCATAGATGGATCAATTTTTGATGGATCAAAAACTCATCTGCTGAAGCCTCTTCTTGAATAGGCTGTGAATATATCACAAGGCTTGGATTTTGGGTTGGATACCTATTGGAATCCATTTTACTATTATGTATGTACTCACTGATTAGATCCGCGAATAAAGAAATCTTTAGCAGCGAATATAGGTACTGGGTCGCATTTGTTTAATCCGCGAATAGTAAAAATGGGAATAAAGGAAGTGCGAGTAAGGAGCTTTTACTGTACTTATTTTGTTTGCCCAAAAAAGGTGTAAACTACTTATACACTTCACACTGCTTTTATCTGCAGAACACAGATTGCTGGTGTTTTAGGTATTTGGATATCACATAAATGTGTCTGGCTGCACAAAAATATTTTGAACCTTTTTCATGGGAAGTGAAGGACTACAGGTTAAATGTATAAGATAAACTATAAGATTAAAAACCATGTTGTATTCTTATATCTGCAGAATGAGATACTGGCCTGAAACCATTGTGCTCATGTGACACAGTTAAGTTTTAAGCATTATTATAGTTTACTAATTTAGTTGTAGATTATTAGTGCTGTTTTGTATTTGTAAAGGTTATATGATCCGACGAAAGTTGTATGGGCATGGTTATAAGTTCAACCTATATAAATCTTTCTTATGTATTGTTAAAAAAATCACTATAAATGTAAAAGATTTGTATACGTTTAACTGATACCGTGTTTATACTGATCTTCCTGTGTAATAAACTTAATTTAAATTACCCATGAGAAAGATAAATGTTTCATGCTAATTTACGAGTGTGCTATTATGATATTTAGGTCCTAGTGAGGTTTTAACAAAATCGACCAAATATTAGTCATCACATAAAGTTCAAACTAATAGATAGGTCACTGTGAGTAAATCTATTAGTTTAATATTAACCAATTCTGCTGTAGTGGCAATATATGAATTTATACGGGTTTTAGCTACAAGAATAAAAAATCTTGCATAGATTTATGGGAATCCTTGATAAGTATTCATTCATCAAATTACTTAATATTGGCAGTTTTATGTAAACTATGTTAATATTAGATGATTTTTGATATTCTCATATTCCATTTATTGAAATATCTGCTGAGTTTCAAAATAAGGCAGGACCATTTCAGTCATTGTTTCAATAAAATATTCAATCATTTTTTTAGTTCAGTGGTAAATGATAAAATACATCATTGTTTCCTGCTTGTATTGTTACAAATATTATAGTGGTTATAAAGCGAGTTACTTGAACACTTTCTGTTTGTTGTAGTAAACTACAAACCTTTATTTGTATCTATTTGTAAAATAATGTAAATTGTACATTTGTATTGTATTATATAAGAAAAGGGATTTTTTACAGATAATTAACATAGTTCTAATAAATTTTGCATTTAGTATGAATTGTTTTATGATGATTATGTGTTATTATATTGTAAGTATGAGATGGTCAATATTTTGGTAATTATAGAAAATATGAGTTGTTTTAAAGGACTAATATTCATAAATCTACTATTACCAGTTCAATGATACTTTTATACATGTAATTGTGTTTATTTGTTCCTTCCAAAAATTCATATCTCCAGTGACAATATTACATATTATTTTTTTCATGAATAAAGTGACTTCAGTAATGATAGTCTTAAAATATTTACAAAATACATTCACATAGCAGTCCGCTTCTGATTTCTTAAAAATATTATTATCGTACATCATACAATATTTATACAACTATGTCAGAAAAAGATAACTGTAGAAAGCTACAGTGTTGGAATTATAGATTTGTAAAAGTAAATCTAGTACCAGACTTAGATTTACTTTAGATAAAAGTATGTTATATTATTTTAAACCTTTTGTTGTGTATTTATTAACTTTAATATTTCATTAGTTTGTGTATTTAATTTAATGAGGTAACCACAGTTAATCCCATACTATAAATGTGTGATAATGAAGATTGAATAAAAACGAGTATCTTGTAAGATTTTTAAGGGACTTACACATCTCTTTGTTATTACTCTGAACAATCTATCAATCATGTACAATCATTAATCTGCTCGGAATATCATCATATACCTTACATATTGATTTATGTTAATTCTTTAGCATTACACTCGTTTAATAATTCTACTCTCTAAATATTATACGAATTAAAACGCTTGCATTCTTAGGAATGCATAATCGGTCAGGCCGGGGCGATGGGTTGCGGATTTGTTTATATCAATCGAAGTACAAACGTACAATATTACTTCACTCTTACGTCCCGGATACACCACATTGTCCTTCCCTACCCTGTCTGATTCCCACATTTAATGCACGTCGCTGTCTTACTGCTCAGGATTCACCATGTTATCGTCTGATCTTTCCCTAACAAGAAGCAGCGAATCAACATTCTTAAAGATTAAGTGTAGCAGTTTGTTATTGGGTGTTAATAATTGTATTTTTTATAGAACTATTAATGAGATTTTAGAATTAAGAAATTTATGTTCCACAAAATATACTTATCGTTTTAATTTATAGCCTCAATAACTGGTATTCAATTTTGGGGTCGTATTTGAGGAACCGCGATTTTTAAATACAAAATTCTCAACCTGTTGTTTGCTTACCCTGTTATGGTGTTCAGTCTAGGTTGCATCTTTATATATTTGTAAAATAGAAGTGAGGCTAATTTAAGTCGAAACGTACAAATATTACAAATGCGTAAGTAACGTAACGCTTTTACTGCTTGCCGGATAAACCTATTATGAAAAATATAATAGGTTTATCCGGATAGCTTATACTTTATGGAAGAATATAGTTTATAACAGCCATTGGAAGTCTGCTGCTCGACATAAATCTCTCCAAGAAAAGAAAGGAGGCTTTTGCCCGTAATTGCCGCGCTGGGCAAGCGTGTTGGCAATCGCAGAGCGCATTTTTCGTAACGGGGATGCAGTTGCCCATCCCCGCCTTGTGCATTTGATTTGTGCTGCACTGTTTCGGATGGATATACCGCCATCTGTCTGTTCTAGTACCTTAGTCGCCTCTTACGTCTCCAGGTACAGTGTAGGTACTTTTCTACTTTACCGGTACCTCACGGCAAATAGTTTTATAGTTTAATATATTATAGTTTCATAGATATCCCTATAGATTGAACCCCGGAAAACACAAATGGTGGTCAATGATTGATTTGATTAATTATAAATTTTAAAAAGCCTGCGCTGATCTGTTTCTAGACTGCAAGACGTAATATTACAAAAAAGGGTCGTGTTTTCTATTAAAATTAGCAATGTGCCCAAAAATTGTCTACCAGATCTCAAAATATCAGTTAATATCATCTAATTTTATTGGCGGGCTATGGTCACATTTTTTATAATATGACACAAAACAAATGAAGGGTTAAGGAAATTACACAATGGATCGAAACTGTTTTTTTTTTATTTTTATTAGAAGTAGTCTTAATTTTATAACAAAAATATGTTTTTACAATAATAAAGATAGCAATTGAATTTTATATAGAACTGATCCCACGAGTATCTAGAACATGTTTTTCTTTTAACACTGCCATGTACTTTGACTTATGATTTTAAGTACGTACGGCAATAGACGAACTTGTAATGTCGAACATTGTTCTAAATTGTGAATTTTGCCAGAATCGAATAGATTGATTTGTTGCCGTTTGTACGTAATGCAACTGATCAGCGTACATAAATCTGTCAAATTATTACAATTAATTTTGAACTTAATTTTCCCCTGTTAAAAATTAAAATAACGGATAGCTCATTTTGACAGATTTGTAGAGGTTGATCTGCTTTGTTTACTAGGTATTTTTATGTTAGTGTAATATTCTAAAAATTGTCTCAATACCAATCTATGGTCGAAACGATTTACTCAGCGTGATTAACAAGGTGCATAACAACGTCTTGTTATTACCGTATTCAATTATGTACCTATAGGTTTACATATATTTCAAGAAACTCCTGTTTATATCATTGTGTATGATTGTGGAAGTTCAAAGAATATTATCTACAACTTGAAAAAACGGACTTGCAATTCTATGTGTTCAATAGAAAATCGTTTATAATGCCGTTAATATTCATAACTGTTTTCCATATCAGATTTAATGTTATTTTTCTGTCACTATTAAAAACAATCTTCGTAACTTAAAATCTCTGGTTTAAAATTTAAGGCTCTGGTTCATAAAGTACTTATTTAATTAACCTTGCTTTCGAAATTAGCTTGGAGTAATTGGCTATTGAGCAAGACATTATGCTTCTGTTAAATGGTATATAAACTATTTTCAAGTCAGTAGCCTGTATGCAAGTTACTAGGCTTAATTCTGCTATAATTTATGCATATAGTTTTAAGCTGAATACTTACACTGGCTGCTAAATGAACGTCAATGATGGGGGTATTATTTCGTTTGTGCAAATCGGGTAATCGTTTATTAAAAGCATTGCGGCATTTCGAGTAACCTTAAAGTAATGGTTAACTATTTGGTTGAACTCAATGTGGTCGTGTGGTGAAAACTAACAGACTATTTCAGCTACATTGTATAGGCCAGGTTTTTATTTATTAATCTGTCCAGTATTTTCTGTTTCGTCTTTTTTTATACTATATAACATTTAAAATCCCTTTCAATTAATAATTTCCTTGTGCCTGCACCCAACAGAAAAGAAGCCAATTAGGTATGTGTCTGCGATGTTTTTATACATGTAAATTCTTTTGGACTCACGTTTGTGTTGTAAACAACTCCTTCCTTCGTTGAAATTCATTAGGCCGCCACTGTGTATGTAGGACTGTGCGAATCTGTGTCGTGTTAAGTCGTGGATTTTGAACTAGAAATAAAAGTAATTGGGACTGTTCTAATATATCACAACGTTTAAAGAAACTTTAAAAAAATAATTTAAAATTGTGTTCTATTAAAAATTTAACTATAGAACTTATATTTTTGTTTTATAATCTACCACTGCAGATGGCACTCATAACAGAATTTATGTAAAATTTGCCAGTTCTGTTATATTTTAACATAATTAGTAAAAGAAGGCACAGACATATTATTTGTAAATATTTTGTGACTAGTTCAAATAAACAGCTTCAAAGAGAAATGTGTTTTTTTCCGAATGTGTGCCCAGGTACCTAAAAAAGGTCTCTTTCATTCCGGGCGGCAGAAGTCTCCCGCGAATGCTGAATTTGAACGGCCGCCGCTGGGTCACGAGGTCACAATTAGGCCACCTGTGGGGCTGGCGCTGACGTATTGAGTAGTTTCGGTTAGTCCGAAAAAAAATATCCAATATAATCCGGTATAGAGTAATATACATCCATACATCCTCATAAACTTTCATGTTTACTATATGAGTATGTGGTGGGGTTTGACATACCCACTTAATAAATTGGCTATAACTATCATAATATCGATAAATTGAGTTCTAATCTTGTTTTGTGATATTAATATAAACAATAAACAGCTTTTAATAAAAAAACTTTAATATTTTAATATTTTTTATATTATTATTTAGAAAAAATAAAAAGTAAATGAGTTTTTTTTAAACAAAAATAGACATTATCTTCATAAACCTCTAAAATAAACAAAAACAAAATTATAATTATATTTTAAACAACAACTACTAAATTAAGGCAAAAACTTCAGTCTTTGAATTAGAAATAAAACTTAATCATAATATTATGGAACAGCTTAGGAACTAGGGTCATCATCACAACAATGTTTGCAGAAAAATATTGCATACCTACTCTATACATATGGCCTTCCCACATGTTGTTCAAGAGTGCTTTATCTTTCGATCTTTTTTCCTTGGACAATCAGCACATCTCCTATATCGCCCAGTACTATTCTGGAGTGAAATGACCTGGTTCTTCATTAATTTGTGAACAGATCCTTTTTCGAACATAGACTGCAATGTTTTTTTGGTCTTTCCTTAATCGTAAATGTTCATACACCAGAGCTAACCCTATATTACGGATAAACTCTGTTCGCTTTATGTATTCATTTTTGTTTTCCCGAATAATAATATTAGCGTTAGGAGCAGCTATGTTTAGTATCCCATAAAAGATGGTCATCGGCCACCGCTTGCTGTTACGCGAAACATCGTAAGTAGTGCAGAGTTGACAACATCTACTCCTGCTCTTGTACCATTATAAAATGTTATAATTTCGGACTTCTTTTTATCTCCCGTGGTCTCATCAATTCTATCATCATGGTAGAAAGTGGATATAGCCATAACCACTTTATTCTTTTTCGGGGCGTAGGACACTAATGTAATGCCCTTCTGGAAACAGAACAATGAGCTTCCTGATTCTTTTCCAGTTTTCAGTAAAGCGGACGGAATAAATTTTTTGTTCTTTCGAACTGTTCCTGTAGATGTACCTAAGCCTATGGTTAGCCAGTAGATGTAGTATTAATTCGTGACTGGTAAACCAGTTTTCGAATATCAGGTTGCGGATGGACTATGATATAAGGCTGAACAAGTCTTTCCACAAGATCAAACGGTTTGTTGCTAACTGCATAAGGTCCACTGGGTTGTTTCCCTGCATACACTTCTAAATGTGAATATGTAGAAAGATTTTGCATCTACAAGAGCTTCGAGTTTTATCTCTGAGGCTCTGACGACTAGATCTATAGAGTCCAGCAATATATAGCAAACTAACAAAAGCGTAGAATTTTCGAAGCTGTTGTCTCTTTCATATAGTACATTTTTGTTCGATCATTACAATTTGTTTGCCGGTTAATAAATTCTTTATTTGTGTATGTCAAAACAGAAGTTCTCTTTCAAATAATAACCTAATAATTAAAAAAAACTATTTTCAATTTTACTGAAATAACCACACACCAACTATGTGGCGTATTACGTACCCGACAGGAGTATGCGCACGTATATCTCAAACGACGGAAACGACGCTACTATGCCCTCCCGCAGCTCTTTAGTTCCAGCTATGCGGCGAGACAAACCGTTACAGCAAAAATATAAAACAAAACGATCGTCGGAGTTATGCGTGGGGTATGTCACCGGGTTAATCGGTCAATATCTCTTTAATGAAAATTGGCACGTGATTAGTAGAAATTAGGAAAGGATATAGACAACTTATTGACGTGACAACGTCTTATAAATTGGTTTGCCGGGTGACACTTCAAGAAACTGCGTTACGCTCCGCTCACGTTATGCGCTCACAATGAAAGCGAGTGAGAGGCACGCGTCCCTTCCACTCGGGCATGGTTAGCCCGCCTAAGAGCGAGAGAGACAGACATAAAAAGTGAAAGGCACGCGTCCCTTCCACTCGAGCACAGTTAGCCCGCCTAAGAGCGAGAGAGATAGGCATACACACCGGTTCATGTCTTGCGCTTCTATTTCGCTTAGGCGCCTGCATACAAGTTTACACGTTGCCAGTTAATTGTAAAACGATTGTGTAGTGTTAATGTGAAGGTAATTTCGTCATAATTCTTTGTATAAATAAATTTGTATAAATATATTATTTCATCCTTATTCCTACTATACGAATGAATATTTACATTAAAATTATTTTACCACTCAAAGTCGTTGTCACGTAAAACTTTCGCCCGTATACCGACTTTACAGGCAACCAATTTTTTTTTAATCCTGAATTTAAACTGAAGGCCACACTACAAGGCAAAGCTACAAATTGGTGGTAGGGAAAACTGAATTTAACATATAAAATGTGTCATTATTAAGTTTAAATAATCATAGCAGCCGTAGAACGACCACTGCTGGACAAAGGCCTACCGAAGGAAGGAAGAGATTTGCCTAAGATTGCCGCGCTGGACAGGCATAGTGGCAAAGTGTAAAGTTAGTGTTTCATAAAGGCGTCACAAAAGACAATTAATATGTGTGATTTATTGAGATCTCATACTAAAAGTCGTAAACTAGTTAACATCTTGTCAACACTATAATGTAAGTATTAGTTAGACCTCAATCTAATAATCCATAAGGAGGACAGACAACGTGACTAAAACCGCAGGGTCGAGCTGGACCAAGGCCGCATACAACTGGTTCTATTGGAAATCACGTGTAGAGGCCTAGTCCAGCAGTGGACGTTCTGTGGCTAATACGATTATGATGAATCTAATAACTCCCTTTTTTCCTTCTACATCTACTATTTCTGAATATGCCATCAGCATTCACCAACACTAATCTGTCTGGAGAGATAACTTGTATGATCGTCATCTCATCCTTGGTGAAGGGGCCCGAATTACCGAGTCGAACGAAGAGTTGTCGATTCCGTGAGGGGACCTCTCTTGTTTCTGGCAGAGAACATTATCTGTAAGGTTTAGTGCAGTATATTATTGATCGGTTCTTTTTCCCGCAAGGACCAGGTGAGTAGTCCCACACATATAGGAATATCTAGCTGCATTATGGTCTAACACAGATCACCATGTGAAAAAAAGGAGCAGATATTTAAAAGAGTAGATACTTTAATTATAGAAAAACTAAGGATTGTGATTGTTAAAATAATAGTTTGCTGCAGAATAGCGGTTCAAGTTACTTTGCTTATATTCGTTTTATTAGAAAAAGTTCTCTGTCAATTTGACATTTCATGTCAACAACTTTTATTGTGAAAATGGCGACTACCGGAGTTGGATTTCGATGGTTAGATATATTAGAAAAGGATTTTGATAAAGCATGTGTCGAATTGGATACCTCTTTAAGTAAGTATTAATATTTTTGCAGTATCCTAGTACCCAAAGTTCTCATGAGCCACGTTCGAAGGACGCTACGCTGAGAGACGGCAATCTTACGCATCATTATTGTATTTTATGAATTTTTAGCTAATGAAGACCAAATAAACTTGTAAAATCTAATAAGATTTGCGTAATATTAAATTTTAGTTTTTTGTTGTAGTAAGTGTTTAGTACAAGATGCTCAATTAATGACTATTGCATTAATCATTAAATGCTTTTTAGCCGCGTCGATTTTCCTCAATTCATTGTTTGAAATCTATGAATTATGTTAAAAAAAAATTATTGTTGAAAAAAAGTAATTCGACCTTATATATAATTAATAAATGCATATTTGTAAAAGTACTCTTTGATTTTTTTTTTATATTTTCAATGAATTTAACTACCTGGCTAATAAAGAAAAGTTTGTTCTATGTTTAAAAATATATCTGGACAGTTGTTTTTATATATCTAGTAATAATCCATGGAAGTTTAGTTAAAAGGTACGGTTTTAATTAGGAGGCAGTTTGAAATTTAAACAAGGTTGTTAGAATAAAGCTGTAATATACAATGATGTTGTATTGATTAATCCATTTCATGTATTGCAGCAGAGTTGGAGACAGAGGAACCTGAGGTGGTGTATTCAGCCCGTCAAAAAATTGCTACATTGAGCTCATGTTTTGCACAGCTCTCACACAAGGCTCTCACTATTTTTCAAAACAGTGCAAAACTCGAGGTATGTTAATATTTCATTATTACATTGTTTTATAAACCATTGGTAGGTACAATAGGTGCCCAGTAATTAGAAATAAAGTGTAAATAAATATAGAGAGACAAGTGAAAATAAATAATATTTTAAACATAGGACTAATGTTGGCTATATATAACATATTAATTTTGAGATATATACCAACTTGTTTCTGTTTTAATGAACATAAGATTGTTCTTGCAAATTAGATGCATTACATATATAAACATACATGCTAGCATTTGATTGGCCCCATTTTCTAATTTGGTATGCCTTACTAAAAGCTTACCTACCTAATTGGTTAATCTCCCAATTATTTATTTAATACTATATCGATTAGTTGACACAGTTTGTGCCTTAGGTGTGTATGTATGTGTGTATGTAATATGATGATAATACACATTCAAAGATTTAGTAACTACACTCCTTTATCTGTTTATTTAGAGAAATTATTATATATGTTGTCTATTTCTCTATTTACCATCAATCAAATTATATTATTTATAGGAAATAATAATGAAAATACTTGTATAATATTGTATAATTAATTCTTAAAAAAATTACATTATGTTGATAAAATATGGCAGTTGAGTGGTAATGCTGTTAGTAAGGACCACGGTCATAAGGTTGTTTATCTAGTTGTCTTCGATGGAGCTGTTGTCCATTGAATTCTGCCAATTTTTTGCCTCTATTGAAACCCTTGTTGAGTATATCCTTATCCATCATGTCTCCACCACCACCATCATCAAAGTAATTCTCCTCAGGGTCATCATCCTCCCAATCAAATTCATTATCATCATCATCTCCGCCTCTGTGAAATATATGAATTCTATATTTAATATATTTTACAGTGAGCCTTTTAAAGTTGTAACCAAAATACTATATTACATAAAAAACAGCAATGTTGGAAATCATGTTTTTATACAATATTGCTGCTTTTTGCATTTGTAATATTAAGACAATACGATTTTTTAATAGTGTTATAGAATATCTTTTATAGTTTGTTATTCTGTTGTATGAATATTTTCGTTTATTTATGAACACTGTTCAAGTTTTTAAGACAAGCTTTTCAGGAGAGCATACAACAGTATATTTCTTTATATTTTGCGATTGAGTTTGCTAAAATTGGGAATGGGTGCTAATATTAAGGTAAGAAATAAACCCATATTCTTGGGTAACAAATAAATAAAGTCCTATAACAGCTCATATATTGACTTGACAATGTGATGAGTTGTTTAAAGCACTTGTGTTATGGATATCAGACAATAGAGGAATCGCAAATATAATACTTAAAAACATATATTTAACACCCAGACACAGAACCAACACAAATATCATAATATAAATATTTGCCCTGGGTGGGAATCGAAACCACCACCTTTGGTGCTTGGTGCACCAAAGGTGTTGGTTTCGATCAAAGTATTGATTTTATCAATAAGTTTATTTTGACTTGTATTTGCGCCTTGAATTCAGCGGTTAGGTTAGCAGCGATATGTACATATAACGTACTTAATTCTTCCGAGTTTGCGCAAAAGCTGGTCAGCAGCTGCTGTGATGTTGGACGATGGTTCATCATACTTTAGCCTGGTGTCGAGCCTCTGCAGCGCAGCGTCAGCTCTGTTTGTGAGATCTACCAGCTTCTCCGTGAGCTGAACTAATTCATGTTCTTTAAATGAGGCGTTTGTTGTGTTGCGTATCACAGACTCGAGACGTCGACACGAGGAATCGCTCTGAAATCATATAATAAGTAATTATCAAAATGTCAAGTAAATTGGTATGGGGTGGTCAACGTGGAAAGGATGCATCGATCATCATTCAGCGAAAGGGCTCTCAAAGGGGTTTTTCAAGGACTGTGGAATTTTGTTCATTTGAGCTTGGTGGCATTAGTTGACCTAGACGTTAGCGTAGTTGACGTAGCTTTCTGTCCGTAATTTTGTCCGCATAAACTTTGGCGTTATCAACAAGCAACATTTCATTTAGAACGTTTTTAACCGTGAAATGTTACAGTCAGACACACATTCGCATTATATAAGAACTCTTAATTAGTACATATTAGGGGTTCATGTATAATGCCTGGTGGCAATAGTAGTGATATGTGCTTCTTTACCTGTGTATTTCGTCCCAAGTTGATGAGTTTTATAACCTTTGTATCGTGCACACGAATATTATTTTGGATACTTAAGAGTTCTTGATATGTGGTTGTTGTCCTGAAATACATGAAACCGGTTATGACAATTTTCTTTAACTCTTATACAGCCAGTCTCAACTTAAGTTAAGTTTTAAATTAATTACTCTTACTTGTTAATCAGTGTGTCGATTAATTTCCCCAACATATCGGCGAGTTGGTTCGGGTCGTCCAGCTGTACTCGTTGACAGGAATCGACGAAACGTTTTTGTTCATTTAATAATTCTTGCACCTGAAATAGATTATTTAGTTTTTACATGTTCTTCATATATTTCCATTTACGCCAAATTAATACCATTTTTTAAGCGTATGCATATAAACTTCGTCTGATATTACGTTTTCTTCACATTCATACAAAATGCGTTTACATGGGATCGTCACTTTTCCCTATTCCTGCCCTTAAGCGGCAATATTCGTATTATTATGTTCCAATTCAAAAGGTCAGAGGAAGTCGCGTAATCAGATTTAACCCATCTCGCATTGGTTTCGGGTGTTAGCTAATCGTGTAGTTGGCAAGCTAAGCATGCGGTACGTTAAACTACCATTCAATTTAATTTTGATATCGATTTTATTGAGACGACGGTTAAAGCTAGTCTCCGGGTACGCGGCGTTGATGTCCCGTCGATCAGCTATAGCTGATCTCGTATACATAGGAGTTCTGAGCGGTAGCTTGCAGAGTTCTCTAGCATGCAATCCTTTCTACAACGTAGAGGAGTTGAAATCTTAAGGATACGAAAGCCTGACTCATTTTTGACTTAATATTTACTAGCAACTTGTCTCAGGTTTTAGGCGGGACTCGAACCAGCATTTCTCTCATACCGAGGGACTGGACTACTGTGTGCTTGATACTACCGTGACCTTAGCCGACATGTGGAATTTTTCATAGTGTTTTTTTTTTGTGTTGTGATGTTTTATTTAGTTAATATAATCCAGCATTTTCTCAAAGTTATTTTTTACTGCAAGAGCCCATCAGTCATTACTCAGGCGCTCCAACTCCTAAGCAATACTTCCACTTTAATACCTTTAAATCGATTTTATAAGTGTTGTCGTTGAGTCGCCGGTTGAAGCTGGTCTCGAGGTCGACAGGGTTGAGACGATAGTCCCGCTGGCGTCGCGCGAGTGAGCGTAGCCCGTCTGCCAACTCTCGCCGCGTCACGTTTATAAGCGAGAGCCCGTCTCGCATCAGAGACTCAAGGACCAAGCCGCGATGCCACGTGTCTGCATACGCGCCGTTAACCTGCCATCACAAACACAAGTTAGTCGCCGTTAGGTCACGAAAACCAGGTTATACATTCTCTTGTATGGGATATAAACTATTATTAGCATAATAACGCTAAGATTATTTGGCAAAAACGGTGCTTATTATAAATAACCGTATTATTTGTTACCTTGTCTAAAAAGTTTTTATGTGTTCCTATTTGGCGGGTCAGGTTTTGTGCCAACTCAGCTATCCTGACTTGGCTGCTTTCTAGCTTCACACTGCTTTCTTTGATTGTGGTCTGAAAAATATATAAATTTACCCGTTATTTAAGTACTCTTTTCATCGGTACATAAACTCGTTAAAACCGTGAGCCTGCCGTTATTGAAAGTTTAATTCAGCTTGTCTCTTAGTAAAAAGATTACCTGTACACTAGTTTGCAGAATATGTAATCGATGTTCGAGTCGCTCTGCCGCTAGCTGTGCTCTTTCTAATTTCAAAGACAAAGCAGTTTCCACTCGATCTGGAAATGATTAAATGTTCGTTAGCGTTTCCTTTACTGCCTATTAAAGGGTCAGTAATATGTTAATTTAGTCAGTCTAGTGGACGATACGCTAAACGCGGTTCCCTTTACCAATTGATCAAACGTTGGTCTTGTTTGGTCAATTGTGGTTGATGTTTGTGGAAACATTGCGAAAGTTAGCCCATCATTTACAATTTACATTCTAAAATAGGATATGACACAGTAAGGTTATTGCATTATTACCACGCCGCACTTGTAATAAAATATGAATATTATTGAGCATCGATATTACAGATCGTTGTGATCGGTTGTCATGGGTTTAATCGATATAAATTCTGCCGGGTATACGGAAATTGAGATAAATCTGATCATAAATTTATCCTGCATTCGGGTTTAATGCGTTTCTGTCGTTGTTACTAGTGAAATATCCCAATGGTTCCGTGGTTTTTATTATTGTTTATCTGTATTATTTACAGCTTCAAATGAATTTTTGTCATAATTATTATTGTATTTTAGAAGCCTGTAAACTTCGTATTAAATATTATGACTACAAAAAGAAAAGTTCAGGAAACAACTTTTATGCAATAAATAGTTTTAAAGGTATTAAGTATTTAAACTCGTAAGAAACTTTATGTTTAGCTCACAATCATATACAAAAACAATTATTTCATTGCGTATTCCACGTATATACAGTTATAGTATTTACCGGCATTCGCTGTATTCAGTTTTGGTGTCAATGGGAAAATATTCGTGCTCTCTATAGTAAAATTGTTATTGTTTCATAACTTTTTCTCGGATTAATTACTTTTTAATATTATATTTTCGTGTCATCAACTGTCACTATTTAAGTTTATATCTCGTCAACTGCAGTCAGCAATGAGTTTTTGCCTATAAAAGCAATTTATTTTTAATCAATATTTACTCATTTGGATATCGAACTTTTAAAAATGGTTTTATTTTGTTGTGGACCCAGTCACGCAACCAGAATTTGTGTAATAAGGGTCCTCCTTGACTTGGCGCAGTTTAAAAAGTTATCTTTTTGCACAATATACTTATACGTTAGAAATGACTATCTAGAATAATTAATATTTAGAAGGTGATCGATATTGATCAATAGAAGTACGCACAACAAGGCACAATCATAACACTGTATGTTTATAATGACCCATCATCATTATCATATCACGACAGTGGTTGTACGACGACCACTGCTGGTGGACGTAGGCTTCCCAAGTTGTTTCCAATAGAACCTGCTTTTAGTGCATCTAATCAGATCGGTTGTCTACCTTTGGGGGAACGCCCTACGCTGAGCTTGCCGGTGCGTGGCTTCTATTCACAGAACCTTCGGGCCCATCAGCCTTTAACTTGCTATCCGTTTGGTAATGTCGGTAACTTTGGTTATTTTATGAATATTCTCATTCTTGATTTTATCATACAAGACCCAGAGCATTGCAATCTCCAAAAATTCTCTCTTGCTCATTGGGTTATTTTGAGTAAGCTCATAGTCATAAAGTCAGGTTTCAGTGTCAAAAGTTGTTGTGGGTACAAATATATAGAAAAGTAAATTTTAAGAAAATTAAGAAAAAAAGATTCCATCGCGGTTTTCTGATCATGATAATCTGAAAAGCTACCTAGTTTTATCAATAGACGATGTTTTTTATAAGAAAGACCAAGTTGAAAAAGAAAAAATCTTTAGACTGAAAATAACGTGAGGCTTCATTTTGCGCTTAGAACCATATCGCTATATATATATACTTCCTAAATATGTACTTCCTCTAATCAAATAAATATTGTGCTTGAGATTATATTTAGATATATAATAATTATAGTCTTACATTTTGAACTATCATTATCATATCAGCCATTATAAGTCCAATGCTGGACATAGGCGTCCCTAAAAAAGGGGGAATTTTGCCCATAATTGCCGCGCTTGGCAAGCATGTCGGCAATCGCAGAGCGCAGCTTTTGCGATGGGGATGCTGCTACGAATCCTGCCCTGTGCATTTGAACTATACTGTTTCCGGTGGATATACCGCCATATGTTGGTTCTGCTACGTTGCTACGTTGCCTCTTACGACATCTGGCACAGGGTAGGTACTATTGTAATCTGCCGGTACCATTTAAATAATACATTATATTCATAGTGACTGTCCTTAAAATGTACAACACAAAAATATAAGAACATTAAACTTTTATGCCGCCTATACGATTGTAACACCGTACCACGTATAATTAGTATGCAATATTATATTTTATTTATTTATTGAACTTTATTGCATAAAATGTCCAAATGGCGGACTTAATGCCAGTTGGCATTATCTCCCAGTGAACCATTACACAAAACAGAAAAAACTATATATAGTGGTGCAGACAATATATGTATATACAAAATAGATTAACGTTCCATACATATATATAAATAAACGCAATAAATACATATGATATAAAAATATATATATAAAATAACGTATAACAGAAATAGGGTTATATAGTTATATATATATATATCGAAGCAGCATCATATATTATAAATTAATTGAAATATTTGGACGAACCAAGTTTATCCTGTATGACGTCCAACCGCCGCGCCTGCTTCGCCTGCGCGGCGCTGACAGTGTCCAGTACTCGTAAGCGCTCCTCGATCTTCGCCAGAAGGCCACTCAAATCCTAAAACAAAGAGTTACCTATGAGTAAACTAAGAGTTAGAACCTACGAAACTTGGCGCACAAGACAGTATTGTTATTGAATTTGCCATTGGCCCTGTCATATTTATAAGGTATACTTTAGAACAATCAAAAATGTAGTTGGAAGTCTAGCCAGCTTTTATAAACAATATCAGACAACAGAGGAATCACGGAAGACTTGAATATCCATCAAATAAATATTCGTTCTGGGTCCCCAGCCAGAATACGGATAGACTCACAAGACAGGAGGAGAGACCCACAAGGCACTACCATCTTCGCCATTAGACTCGTATTATTTTTAATAGTTAGTTTATAATTTATTGAGAAGTGAATTTTAGTCATTTAACTGTTTTAAAAGAGGTTGAATGATAAAACGTCATTTTCTAACTATAATATGTGAATACACGTAACTACAATCCTTTTTTCGTTGTATCGTATCTGTTGACGGCAAAATTGGTGTAGTATAAATCTTTCATGTTGTTTGGACTGAGGTTATATAACGACCTTAATTATATATATTTTTAAATAAGGAAAGTCTTCTCAACATCTACCTGATCAGTTCGTAATGTAATACGTGCGTATATTAAAACGAACGTTTGTGAAATCTTGCAAAATAGTAATGATATAGATAGATTTATAATTTTTGATATGTTATATACGGAATTTTCATACGCTTTTTGTCTCTACGGAACTTGAAGTTGACTAACTTAGTATTTTTAAAAAGAAATCGTTTGTAAGAAGCTCTTGAGTTTTATCCGATAGTAAAGCTCGACTCTTTTATTATAGTATCTTACATAAAACTATCGGAATACTTGAATATGTCTTTTCTTGGAAATAAAGGGAAGAACTTTTCTTCGAATGTCTAAGTACTTACTTTATGGTTAATGTTGTTCTGCGAGTACAGACGCAAATTGTAGGGCTCTGCGAGCGAGGAGCGCGCCAGAGAGAGGCACGCCAGCGCCGCCACAGTCGCGCTTAACATCGCCAAATCTGAAAATAAATTCTATTGAAAACATGCTGAATGGACAGAATAAAATTCATATATTCATGTTTGCTACTGTTTTAAAGCAGAAAATCATTGCAAAAGGTGTTGCGAATTGTATGAAAATAACATGGGTGCCCACTTTGAATGCTACATCTGTACTGAAACTTATGAACTATCTTTAATATGTCAATTACTAATATCCTTGTTAAAAAAATATAAAAAGTTTTCTGTAAATGTGTTATATTTCTTTATACACATATTTTCTAACATTTTCGCGTTCACTACTTATAATAAAATTATTCTTTTAACCCTTTCACGCTCAAGGGAAATATTTTTCCCTTCTACAAAAATCGTTATCGATTATTCAATTATTATTGAATCGATATTTTTTTAGTAAATGTCAAAATAAAACGTATGTCCAAGGCGGCAAATGTGTTTCTGAACGATTAGAAAAACAAAAAACTGTCAAACTTTATTGCGCCAAAATCAAAACATTCGCGGGCTGAACTAATAATATCTTGAAAGTGTTTTGGACTTGAGAAAATAAAATAACAATATTTTGTGACGTGTTTTATATTATTTGGTA
Organism: Heortia vitessoides; assembly: GCA_020976665.1. Classification (NCBI taxonomy): domain Eukaryota; kingdom Metazoa; phylum Arthropoda; class Insecta; order Lepidoptera; family Crambidae; genus Heortia; species Heortia vitessoides. Next base: position 14,065,739 of record JACJUM010002819.1, on the reverse strand, counting down.
AGTATAATTTTATATAAGAATACAGTAAACTGCAAAATATTAGCACAAGTACCTAAAAATTGCAAATCATCTAAGGGGAAATATTTTTCCCACTGGTCCATATCTGGTGTTTTCGTTGTAGTACTATTATATGTAGTGCTATATGATAATGTATGGTTTTACAATAGCAATACATCAAAAATAAACCTATAAAATGGGGGTTCAAAATGTGGTGTAGATGTGAGTCTTCAACAGGATACTTATACCAATTTGATTTATATACAGGAAAGAAAACTAATACAGAAATCGGTTTAGGTGAATCAGTAGTACTCTGTCTGACGGAACAACTAAAAGGTCTTGGTTGTGAAGTATACTTTGACAATTTTTTCAACTCGCCTGCTTTGCAACATAAACTCATGATGCAGAACACCAAAGCCTGCGGCACTGTTCGCACGAATAGAAAAAATGTGCCAAAGTCATTACCATCAGATAAAAGCATGAAGAGAGGCGACATTCATGCCGTAAGTACAAACGGCATAACATTCATAAAGTGGATGGATACTAAAGCAGTGCATATGTTGACCAATTTCATATCTCCGGTGCCAACCAGCACAGTAAAGAGGAGGCAGGCAGGAACTGCTCAAAAAATAAATGTAACATGTCCGGAAGTAGTGATGCGCTATAATAAATATATGGGCGGTGTAGACCTTATGGACCAGCGCAAAGCATGTTATGAGGTTGATCGCAAAGCCAAAATAAAATATTACCTGCGCCTCTTTTTTGACATCTTAGACATTGCTATGAATAACTCATATTTAGTCTACGTAAAGTTGCACGAAAAACACAGAGTGGAAGGTCCGCTTTTGAGCAGCCTTGAGTATCGCCAACATGTAGCACGAAGTCTAATAAATAATTTTACATGTAGACAGCGATCAAGACCCACTTTAGTCTCCTCTAAAAAGCTCCGCATTGGAAATAAACGCAATTTGCCAGTGCACAACATGGTAAAAGCAGAAAAACTGAAGCGGTGCGTAAATTGTGCTAAACGGCGTATAGAAAATAGGACACATAATAAATGTGTTATGTGCAACGTCCACTTGTGCTTCACAAGTAAACGTAATTGTTTCCTAGAATACCATAATTAACTATTTATTTTACTTTTCTGAACATTTTTCCTATGTTTTTTTGTATTACAAAGCAATAAATAAAAAACCGATATAAAAAACCTAACTCTTCATTTATTTACTTTTATGGTCCATAGGGAAAAATATTTCCCATGAAATTGTAGGAAATCTATACACCCTGCTATGTTTTTCTAGTGATATTCTTTTATTTTACACCCAAACTAGCTAAAATATTGTGTTGTATTCGCATATTTAGTCTCAGCCATCTTATGGCCCTGTAAGGGTTAACAGGTTTAAAATGTGGTGTATTTATAGTTTTAAATATTTATTTATTCGACGTGTCGGTTACCATGCGGCATCTATATTCAAGAAAGACAAAAGATGCTGTGTCGGAATTTGAAAGTTATAATTAAAAACCTTTACAATATTTTATTTATTTTTAGTTTTTAATTTTATTGGTATTTAAATGATACCTAAACTAGGATCAGTTAAAGGTCAAATTTATGCGCCTAGGGCTTATTCCGTGCCAACAAAATACGGATTCAAATTACTGCTATGAATCGAATTATTATAAAATATCTGCAACTAGATAACGTATTTCTCTCTTCGAGTGACTAATAAATTATAACGTGGTCGTGTTATAGGCAACTCCTGATAACATTTGTGAGCAATAAATACATAAAATAATATAATAATTTACATATCCAGCGCTAGCTAGATTTATATGTAGGCGGAATTGGTAAAGCACGATTGTCTATTGTTGCTTTCCTCTTTAAGTAAGCACAAGTCTTGGCTAAACCAACAGCGGGACGTCTCGCGGGGTCATTGATATTAACGGAGCAGTTGGGACTAATCGAGGACTTTACGTACACGGTTTCTACAACTATTTTCTTTGTACTTTCACCCAAAATCTGAACATATTGTGCCTATCGAGATACTTGTTACGCCGTTAATCGATTTTTACTAAAAAAAACCTATTTTAAATGTATTGCTTGGACAAATTGCGTTCTCACCATTGCTATTTTCTTTTTTATTGTAAGTGAGCAGGTGCGACAATTTTATCGTAATCTCAATCAAGGAGGCTATAAATAAAATTAACATCACAGGACACAGTAACTGGAATGAAACACGCAATTTTTTCACTTATTAGCCTCCTGCCATTTACAAGAGAAATTCGACACACTGACCGTTACTAAGCACTTAATGCGATTTATTGTAAGTTGAAAGGTTAAGGTTTTAAGTATAAGAAAAAACATAATGCCTCGTATTATAAAACCTAGATTAAATCTTAAATGTTTGATAAAGTGGTTATAAAGATATATCCACTTACGATTGTTTTGTTAAAATTCTATCTACGAGTATATCATTATCGTATCTCTGCCTCAGAGGAATGAAGGCCCTTTACCAATCCATATCCATACTTTGTTTGTTGCGGACTTGGCACTGAGATTTGTTTCACTTCGAACCATACTCGGAAATGTGAATAGCTTTGCTTATGTAACCTGTAATGTAATACACATTGACAGTATGGATCTGCGTCTAAGTCAAATGTTAGTGGGTTCTTAGATATATAGTCAACAAAACAATCAAGTGTTATTTCAATTTCTCGAGTAAGCTCATTGGCGCTACGACACTCATTGTTTATTTCTCCGATCAGCAGCAGGTGTGCCGTCTCGTCCTGTTTATGTGCATCTATTTATTTGCATTCCGGTGCAGTTCGTGGACCCCGGATTATCATTGTCTACCAGCCCACGCGGAGGTCAACCTTTCATCAGCCCTCCGACGTTTACATACGATTACGTAACCACTGTCTCGCTATTAGAATGTCAGCGGTGTCAGTCTAAGTTCTCCCTCATTATGTCTAATTGATATCGCTTCATGCCGTTTCAAGCAGCTCCATTTATAAATAACTCAACCATATATCCTCATAACTAACAGTTGTTTAGTTATGACAAATTCTTCGTTGACTACATGCAATCTATAGAAGATATGTAAATGACAGCAATATAAAAGAGTGTACTGTACAGAACCTAAATATTTAAAGATGCAGCTATAGAATAAATAGGTCGCGGTCATAAGAATTTGTATCGATACTGGGTCAGTCTATTAAGATACGGTTATTAGTCCCTTATTAGATGTAGTGAATGTTGTATTGTCGGTGTAAGCGGCAGCCGCTAGGCAGTCGTCACGTAGACGCGCTTCTTTCGGCAACCGGGTGCATTCGTCACGGCCCCAAACAGATGAGTATCACTGTTAATTGACGTTCGATCGGGAAACCTCGTTGCATACGCCGCGCTCGATTAAACATCGCCCGGGTGGACGTGATCATTGACAGCTAAATAATAATGCCCAGTGAACGATGCGTCTTAATGAGACCGCAGTCCGCATCAAAAGGCGCCACCTACTCTCAAAAATCTATAAAGAAAGCACTCCTTCAACTCATAACGCCTTGTTCTCGTTGAATGTCTGGACAGCTTGTAAAATATAAAGTGCAATGCAATTGATGGAACCTCTCATTAATTTTTTGTTCCTGTTACATACTTGCGGGCAATTGAAAATTCATAAGGGAAAAGAAACGAACATATTTGGAGTACGTCGACCTCGAATCGCGAGTGCAATGCAGTCGTTGCAGAAAAAAATATTTTCTTTATATGTTCAGTAATTTAGTCTCAACATTCTTATGAGTGCAAGTTTCCTTTTGTATTTTTAATGTAATTAGATTCATCTCTTTTTTAAATATATATGTTTGTGTTATCAGAATATTAAAGGAGTCGTTACATAGAATAAAGCAGATAGGCGTGCTCATTTTAATGTATATTATTTTGAACCTGCTTAAAACGCATGTCAAAACTACTTGCAGTGAGACTTTCGTATTGCAATTTATCGTTAAGTCTGTCAAAGTTCAGTGGAGCTGGAGCAATGCCAACGCGGCTAGGCGCGCACTTCCAGGTGCTAGACAACGCTTTCATTGCGTTTTATTGGAACACAAATGGTATAATTAAATCTAATTAACGTTTGCCCAAGTGAATAATTTTATATCGTCTTATCTTTCACGTTTTAACATGGCACCTCCCAAATAAGTTTCACTTATGCGACTGTAACATGACCAAAATAATTCTGGAATTTAAATGTTATTTTGTGTTGGTGTGTCCTTTATATTCAGTCTTAGTCATTTTGTAACAGTATTTTCTAGGAATGTTTTATTACTTTAAATATAATCAGCCCAAACCTATCTTTGTTTATCCCTATTTTTAAGTCAAGCCGATGTTTTGAAGCAATTTTGTTCAATACAACCTTGGTCTTTGTATAGCGGTGAAAATTAATATGATTTTTTTCCTGCCGAGTCATGCGGCTTCCGTTGTTAAATTAAAACCTTGGGAAGGAAGATGTCCTATTATTTTTTTATTACTCCACTGAGAAGCGTATAACACAAAACGAAAAGCAAAGACCGCCGGAGGTCCTCTTTATATTTATTTTTAGTTAACATCGGGATACTCTAATTCATTCAACCACCAAGCTTGAATTGTAGCTCTCCTTTTAACGAGTTAATAAAACTAATATCTTATATAACTACTATACTTAAGTATATACTTTGCATTAAACTGTAGTTATTAGAAAACACGATAAAGTAGTTCAATATACGAAATGACTTATCTTAATCCATGTTGAATGGTAAACCCCCTCGCCAACAGGCTTACACAAATGTGTATCTTAAGTAAGATTAATAACAAATGAAGGCACATGCATGTCAGTTACACGCTTTAAGATGTTATAGTATCTTTTTCTTAGCGGTGACGTCGGAAGGAGGTCAGCGAGACATATCTATGGCTGGGTACGTGCGGTATCGATTGAAAGAAAGTGGAATCAATAAATAACTTTTTCCATGACCACGGATTCAGGCCGTGGTTTTACATGACTAATTCGACGATTCGTACTCAATTCGTAAACAGAAGTGTGCGTTATAAAATGTGCGGAATTCAGTTGTAGTGTTTAATATCAGTGACAAGTTTGGTGGGCGCGGGAGCTTGTCGCGTTAAAGTTTACCTGTTCGCGACTACTCGGACTTTGTGGAATGTTGTCGGGTTGCCGATTATAAATTTGCTTTTATGTTGCAATTTCATGAGTCACCTTTTTAAGATTTTCTCTTTGTCATTTCGATTATCGCTCCGGAGAGTCGCCCTTAATGAGTGTGATTACAGACACCCTCGTCATTATATGAAAGTCGTGATCATAGACGGATATTATTTTTTGTTTGTATTAAATAAAGTTGCGCCAAATAATTCCAAGTCAAAAGGTTGCCTCATGGTTTATTGTTTTAATAGTAAGTGTCATCACAACCAGCCCACCTTTGAAAGACGAAGTGTGTGACATGTGTCTGCCGCTATCACTCCCACTATGGAGCTTGTTAATCCACTGACGACACGTATTTATGTTAAAGACTTACGGGTGACGTCTCGTTAGCAATTTGTCTTCAGTCTTAACGTGAACGGACATTCGAAGATGTTTGCCTTCTTGGAACTCCTGACTACTAACACAGTGTTGCGTCTACGTAGGTATCAACAAAATGTATTGTTGTCTGTATTATATTTTATCATTTACGTGAGGTTGCGTCGTTGTGTGTCCTCATTCGAAGAGGCATCATTAAAATAAATGTTCTATTATTTTAATGATGTCATTAGAGAAATATATATTTTTTGGTTTTAATTTAATTTCTATGCTAATTTGAATTATTTATAGTAGATATCGTTTTATTTGCTTAGTCTGGTTTAAGCAGTGGTTAGATATAGTTCCTTGAACCTCGAGCCTTCTGGGCTCGAGCGGTAGAGCGCGCAGACGGCGCGGCGGCCGCGTTCACCGGCAAATTAATTGCTGCCACCACCAACTCAATACATGAGACCTACTTGGATAGTTTCTACGGACCGACGACGATGCTTGCCAACTGTAGGTCGCTACCAGCCTACCTACTCATTTTATTGAATTACACAGACCTAATTACTATTTCATTTATTCTTCAACTTATTTATGTCCAGCTGTTAAATACTAAATTACCAACAGGTAACGTAGAGGTTCGGTTTGGAAGGTGTAATTAGTGGTAATAAAAAGCTTTATGTTATTGCTTGTGCCAATATTTCTAAATATCTAAGATTGGGTATTCTTCTAGCTGTTCTGTGGTGAGTAAAAAAAGCGCAATCAGTTGCAATTGAAAAGTAAAAAAGAAGAGAATTTTCATTTTTTTTTTATTTACGATTGAACCTACTTGAATCAACATAGGCGTATAATTTTAACTTCGGACTAAATTATCGAAGATAATATATTAAGGGTTATGTAATTCTTGTTGCGTGATCGTCTGCTACCGTCAAGTTTGATTATTATAGCGTGTTAATTTTATTTTGAACCAATATCGATTATTGCGATCGTTATATTAGGTACTGCCATGAAAGTGGGTTTCGTGTTCAATATATCCCAAAACTGTGAACGTACCTACATTGCGTGAGCAGCCGTAGGCAGCTAGTCAATTATTACTTAATTCATGCCTTCATAAGGTAATAACGTAGATTTTCAAATGTTGAATAATATGTGTATGTAATCCATAAGTAATTTTTAATAGCTATTATCACGCACATAGTTGATTCAATTATATGTAAAAAAAACTAAAATGTTTTTTTACAACAAACAATTAATTTAGATTTTACGGCCTCTTTGTTTTCACCTTGCTTATTCAATGTAAAATAATGTCGTGCAGCTTATGTTAGTATGCAAAGCTTATCTTTGACAGTGAAACAGTCAGTGTCCCTGTGACTGGCTGCATATTGTCCAATGCTGAGAATGTATAATTTTTATGTCTGAACCTGTTTAATACTAAGTCAATTTAGATATATTACAATTGTGCTTAGAGCCCTTATGTGTACGTGTTGACCTGATGATACCAAACGAATTCGAATAGCTTTATCATTGGTTCGTAAAACGAAGCGGGAGCGAAGAATCATAAGAAAATCTGGGCAGTAGTAATGGAATGCTCCTTTATTGAATACACGCGTGATATTCAGATAATGCTTATGGCCATTTCCTTAGTATCACGTGTGCCATAGACCTTAAGTTAGTTTAAAATTAGTGAACCTGAATATTACTTAATTTACATTAGCTGCTAGATAGAGTTTGTACGTGATCGTATACTAAGCATTTTTAATTAAAGGATCTTATTATCTGACATGTGACTGATAAGTGTCGACTACGAATTATGTTAGAATGTAAAGTTTATCTTTGACATTGAAACCTTTAGTGTGCCTTTGATTGTGACTGCACATTGTGCAATGCTGAGAACGCATGTCCAAGCCGCTCTAATCTGAGCCCAAACCAACTCGGACTGGACCCGCGCACGCGTGCCGCCGCTCCCTTCACAGATACTTATCAAAAATGCATCATTCCAAGACAATGTCTATTGCTTAATAATACTCATAACCGGATTAACGCCGTCGTTGTGATCTGTGCTTACGTTTATAATTGTATATTGTATTTGTTTTCACAGTCGCTCAAAAGATATCAGTGCGCAGCGTTACGGTGGTTTTCGTTTGTCGTTCTTTCTTATCGTTAGGAAAACGTTGATATGATGTCATTGCTTACTTTATACCAAAGAACAAAAATGTAGAAAGGTGGCTGATTCATATTTGTGGTGAGCCAAAGCCGCGACTCAGGCATGTCATGGGGGTCACACAGCCAGGTTCAATGTCTTCAAGTTAATGCATTGTGTCGCTACAACACTCTTAAACAATACAACTTAAATGGCAGAAAACAGATAATACGCGTCCGACTTAAGTGCTCCTGTTGCCGCAGGAATGTATCATTTCTTTTTAACAACACTAAGCCGAAGATTGAAAATACATATTTATCTATTCAAATGTATGTATTTAAAACCTTGGCCTTGCTCACCTCTGTTGTCGGGCAGGTCGTTATTTAGTGTTTTACCAATGTTAGCAAACCGGATCCTAAATTACTTTATTAGCATCATGATGGTACGCTTAGAATGAGATGCCTTCGGTCTCGGTGATTGGTGGAAATTGTTTTGCACTGCTTAATTGAGTAAATTATCTTTAATAACGCGGTTAGGTGATGTGACTTTCATTAATGATGAATGCTCAAGAAAGTAGAAGTGCCGCTTCGGTGGATTAAACTCACTCCCGATGAAATAATTAATCATCTGACTGAAGTGAAGTGTGAATCTGGTCGTGTTGTACCTTTTGTAGACGATATCTAATCTTGGCTCATTATATTTAGAGTAACAAATAAAATGTGGTTATTTGTATAATTTTAATAGCTAGTGAGAGAGTGCTGTATTTTCAAGTGGTATTTTGTATATACACTATACATTGTAAATTTCAAGTTGTTTGTTTGTCATCGTTTTATTTATTATTTTTAATTATACTTTGGCTCGAGATTAAACGAAGTGAATCGATCATTGCCATATCTTACGAGCCTCCTAACGCTCGCTCTGTTTTCCATATTGTTTTTCAAATCACGATTAACTGATAAATGACAGCAGAATTATTAAAGTTCATTTGTCAAAATTATTATAACCAGACATCGAGTTAACGTGAGCTGGCAAAAGTTTTCTTTATTAATGAACCAGGTGATGGGCAATCTGTAAATTTTAGTAAGATAACAATTCTTGCATACTTATCGATTTTCTTGTACGTTTCAAAGTTACGAAATGAAGGTATATACTGGTAAGTACTTTCTCTCGTCTCGCAACTGATATGCGCGCGCTAAGTATGGAGGTTAAGAAAACAATGTTACATCTTCAAAGCAGATATAGGATGTAGAGTCCTAAAATGTGTCATAATCCGAAGGCATTCTATTCTAGTCTATTGTCCAAAACAGTGACTATAATTTTGATTTTGGCAACTTGTTTAGCAACTTCTGCTTTACATTTTTTTAGAGACCGATATAGGTTATAGCTATATTATAGAAGTTTATTGTGTCTTTATGTCTATCTGGCATTAAATCTTTTATATTAAAGCGAAGCTTTCGGCTATGTTGCGTGTTTTGTAATAAACGATTTACATAATTTTGTCTAATGTCTAAAGAGAATGCAGACAAACCAACAAATACGACTTAATTGTTGTTCTCGATAACCATTATAAATTCATAAATATACCCATAAATGCCGAGATCAGTTTTGTGATATTTTATTTAAATGTTTTGCACGCAGCGCGAAGGTGTATTCAAGCTGACGGGACTTACAAAATATTTATGCCCATTAGCATTTGACCTTGTGTCGTAAGTGCATTATCCTGGCGGTGTGAAGCAGTGTATCGGTGGCGCATCCCACCAGACGTGGCGGGAGTTTGTTTAAGGTGAACAAATACAGCACACTTGTCGCTCGGGAGCACCACCTTCTGATTGTTGACTTATGCTGACATGCATACCCGACGATTTAATGGCAGGCCCGCGCGTGCCCAAAAACGACACCCGCTACCGTATCTGTGTTAAGTTAGGATAGGTTATGTAATACGCTTATGTTTGTTTACTTGCCGGCGGTTTATTACGCTTTTAGCACGACATTACAATTATAAGCTCATTCCTTTATGCTCACCTTTACCTAGAGAAATACACAAAAATTCGCTTATTGTAAGCACCCTATAGCAAGCTCGTTTATTAAACATTGCACCTTTATTTACTCAAGACAGAATTTACGGGCGAAAGTCCATTGCAATCTCTGGTCCAGACGCGGACATGTTCCGCGTATGAACAATATTTATGGCCCTTAATTACAATCGTATGCTGGATATTGAATTTGCTTTACAAACCGAACACGGGTTTGCTTTTATAAAGGAAGTGCTATAGGCTTAAAGCTTATTCACATTCAGACTTGAGGGGTGTAATTGATTACAGCTCGTATTCGCAATTTTGAGGCCATTGAGCGAAATGTCGATATATATCTTACCGCATCTCTCTGTAGATACTCGGTAAGATATTGTATTGAGTTTGTATACTTACACGTTTATATGCCTCACTCAAATACTCAAGGCGACCTCTCAGAGACGTCTCGTTTGCGCTTGCGCATGCCTTCGGATATTAATAAAAGGTAATAACAATTTTATTGCAGCAACCGGCTATAAATATTACGTATGCTTAATTATGCACAGAAAAGCTCTTGCTCGGCAGGTAGGTACATGATTTTCCTTCGATCGTTTCCTTGACCGGCATGAAATCATCATTGCTGAGTTAACGAGTGTTTGCTCTCATATTGCCCTTCACCGATTGCTCTTCCCACGTCGTTATGCAACGACAAGGCCCCGCGGCTTGGAGTAGCTTTCAGGAGCCGGTGGCGATACCCACTAATAATTAGCGTTAGTTTGTCGGCGCGATGATTATGATATTCCGAGCGGCCACTGTGCTCCGCCCGTTAACTAATGTCGGCTACTAATGCCTTGACTTATGCCCCTGCTCTAGGTTCGTTCACATTCGCTCGCCTTAACGTGCCCTAATAATCGGACGTGGACTCTCGAGGACTCCTAATGCTAATGCCACATTAACTAGTTAAATGCTTTATGGTGATGTGATGGCCCTTTAAGGAGCGTCCGCTATCAATTAAATATTTTATTTCCAACTAAATCCTTTTAGCTGTATAATAATTATACTACGTTTTGTGTGTCTCATTGTTATATCGTACAGTAAAATATATAAATCTATAGGTGTTTTGTTCATAAATAACACGACAAATGTGAGGTGTCTGTTTGAATTGTAGTGCTATATAAATGATGAATGGGAGAATATATTTTCTATATAATAGAATTTTGTTTTTATTTCGTGAAAAGGAAAACCATATCACTTAAATAAATAACACAATTTTCCTGCTTCATACAGGTTGAAGATGTTAAGTTTTATGGTTTAATCGAAATATAATTAATCGAAATCGATTAACGAAATAAATTTAATCGAGTAAGTAGATTGCATCAATGTATAATTTGCTAGGGACATATCACAGTCTCAGACGGGTGGCGCTAAGTAAGAGTCGCAAAAGTTTTCTTATATATAGGTTTTCTGTTATAGAACATTCCTTATCTTTCTATAGAGTCAGAAGTTAAATTTAATTTCTACTAGAATTTGCCTTAGAAATATTTTACAGATTGTGACCACTCACTGTCCATTTTCGTAATAATTTTAAACATTTTCTCTATGATAAAAAGCTGCACTTTATATGGAATAATTTAGGTCTATCGAGTAACAAATGAAGGTTTTGTTGAATCCAAAAGTATTAAAACACCTTTTGCAAGCACTATTCAGATAATATGTCGCGCTTTACAAAAAATATTGCAATAATTGCAACACGAACTTTACAGTAATCGAAGTTAAAACATTACTAATAAATAGTAGTTAAAAATTTGGTTATAATTTTCAACATTCATTTATTTTGTAATGTGCCGTTGTTTTTACTAAAGTGTGACAAGAAAAAAAATATAATTTAAATTTTGAGGTTAATTTAATTATATACAGCGTTCTTTTAAAATAAATTATATTGTCTACGATGCAAGAGATCGATTTCGTTCTATGTGGTTTGGCATGCGTCCTCCTTGCAATCGGCAATCGGATGAGTTTACGACTGCCCTCGTACGTTTTATTGCTCTTCTCTATGCCTAATTATCTACTTCGGTCTAGATTGGTGTAATTATTTTTTTAAGTATCGAAAAGTTATTTTGATACCGTTATGTATAAATAAAATTGAATGCACCACCTACTTTCATTTCACAGTTGACCTGCAAAGTCCGCAAGTTCAATCTTGAATGTTTAACGTGCGAAACAAATATTTAAAATAATATGATAAAGCGACGTCTAAACCTGCTCTCAATAGCAATTATATTTTTTGTTTATTTATTTAACTTTGCACAAAATGTACGAATGGCGGACTTAATGCCAGATGGCATTATCTCTCAGTCAACCATTACACAAAACAGAAAAAAAATATATATATATATATATAGTGGTGCAGGCAATATATATACAAAATAAATAAACGTGGCATACATATTTGTATAAATAAACGCAATAAATGCATATGATATAATATATAAATATAATATAATGTGTGCATAGCAATTTAAAAAAGGACGAGATTATTTATTGATTTACAAATTATTAGTTTATTTTTAATTGTACGAAAGCTATTACTCTACTTTAATAATATCGCTACAGATAATAACTGGGGGTCTATGACCAGATTGACTAATTAATCAAAAAGATGAATGCGGCCAGATGATAATTTGCACGGCGGATATTGCGTCCGCAATCAAAACAGATGTGTGATAAGATAATGTTAGGTACTTACCAGCGTAATGATCCAACGACGACGCGATGCTCTTCTGTTATTATCTGTATGAAGTGTGTATCACTCACTAAATATTCACTGGGGGTCATGTCACAGTATCGTAGTGCGACGGTGACCGCGTGCGCGGTTGTGGTCGTAAGTGCGTGCGACAGGTGCGCGCGCCGCAGCATCCGCAACGACTCTGGCGGTCGCTGGCGGCCGGGCCACGCCCCGTGCGTACGCGCATCCCCGCCTCAATACATCTCTGAAGGCTTTCCTTCTCGCATTTTCAGCAATTTTTCACGCTTACATGCCTTATTTGCTACAGTTTTTGTGCTACAAGATTTTGTTTTTACCTATGTGTAAATGTGTGAGATAAGTTCAAGAAGCAAATATAATTTAGTCAAGGAATATTTATGCTACCATTCACAAAATACTCGTGATACATTCTTTTGATTTATTATTACAGAGGATCCGTGTTTATCTGACAAATTTATTGCAGCGTGGTGTCGATCTATAAAAATTATAAATGTAATAAGACAAAGATTTGCCGAATACGTTATATGTACTTTTTTATTACGATATATATACTGTCGTATTATATATTTTATGGATGTGGGTACCCTACCCACTACGGTAGGGCTACATCACGAGTACTTACAATTAATATTTAGTTATAAATTCAAGTTTTCCAATCTAATTAGACTTTAATTAGATTTGCTGAATTCTAAAGTCCCGTGAGAAAGTACGCTGACCACTGCTCGTAAACCTTTTATTAGCTGTTTCTAATCGAATCCCTTGATTAGATGATAATTAAGAAAGAATATATTCTTTGTGCCGTGTTTTTTACGGTGAAATAATGTCGCATCTCGCTAGTACGATAGGCCGTGTAATCGTTGCAGTCGACACTTGTCTGGTTGCATCATATCGTAAATTTAAAATTTCCAATCATAGGTAGTATGTAATCAATATTGGTTGTGTCTGTTACTGCTTTCAGTTACATAAATACACGTTCTCTTTTTCAACATAAGTATTCTTCAACATCTATGAAGTAGTTTTTAATTTCTCCCTGCATTTTTACTGGAATATTGAACTCTATTCAACTCATCTCTAATGTAAGCAAATGAGACCATACATAAATAATATTTTAAAATTTTAGTGTGTGTTTGAAACCTAAGCAAATATAAACTTTATCTACTTTAGACCGTTATGTACTCAAAGAGTACCGAGATTAAAGACTCCTCGAGATATTCATATCGCTAGCGATTTTAACTTTATTTGCTTTAATGAATAACTGAGAGTAGGTTGTCATTTACATTACAATTGTGAAAATATGGTTAGCTCCACGTTTTCTTGCATATATTTCTCGCAGAGTGCCTAATTTCATGAAAACATATTTATATATGCGCGTGCATCAATTAGCCAATTATAATTTTCGATTACCACGGTCGAAGCGTGTCCGTCCACGGCAGAGGCGGCGCCGGCGCAGGCGGAGGCGCAGGCGCAGTCTGCGAAGACAGGTTTTGTAGGTTTTACGTTATGCGTCCGCTGTGAGCACCTAAGGGGGCACACGGGTGGCAAAATACCTTTTTATAGCCACTTCTATATGCATATGTCATCTTCATAAATTCCTTAACGTCTCATAGTAACAGATCTCGCGATAAAATAACAATTACTACTGTAATAATATCTTGCAAACAGATATGGACTTGGAAAAGTGCATTGCACTGCAAACACGTTACTCTTAATCCAGTGACTCATAATAATGCTATACAGCGACTGAATCTATTATTAGCATTGCCATTTGTTTCGGAAACATTCGGTTTTGCATTTATTTATGCAGGTACCATTATCATAATATTGGTATAGTTCAATTAAGTTTCCATTTAAAGTATGATCCAGTAATATATTTGATGGTTAATGCGTAACGGTCTCGACGCGTGCAGCCAATTTAATTTGAAAAGCGAGACGGCGGGTCTTCGCAATATAATAATTTATGGGCCTGTCACAATCTCATCTTATGTCAAATGTTTGCATAGATCACGACCGGTAATATATCAATTTGCATCGGACATCGTGAACCAGCGGTCATCGCCACAAATTGGTGCAAGGCATGAATGAACTGATGAATAGTACTTTAATTTTTTTTCCTTATTGACATTGATCTGCAATGTTTCTATGAACCCTAGGATTTTTCCAAACAAGTGAACAACAAATATTTTCTCTACAATTAACATAAGTGGAATCTGGAACGTAAAATTCTAATATGTTTCTACGAAATGATGTCACTATTACTTTTTGAACCTACAAATCTCAATAATATTCCCGTTGTCTTGGATTGTTTGCTCATACATGCATGATGTTCATACACAGCAACGTCCTTAAATAAATTGCGGCGACAGAAGTTTATGGCTATTTGAATGAGATTGACGGACAGTCGCGGTTTTATGCCGTTTATTTGCATTTCTCGTTTAAGCACTACTTCCAATCGTGGTTGGTTTCCATCATATCTATGTGTATCAAAGTTATCTTTATCTTTTTTTATATAACTCTTCTTAATTTATGTACATGTATATGTTTGCTATTTGCAGCTTCTATTCTATTTAAAGTAACATGTTATTCAAGCAATGCGTTAACACTTATAACGAGTTAGATTGACGATCGTTAGTCAACTATTGAATAAATAATAAATAAATATTTTGATTATTCGATTATAAAGTAATGTTATATAAAGCCTTGATAGATGACGACGAATAACATGCGATCAGTTTTTGTAGAATACTATTTTTAATCTGTCCGTTATCATACTTTTGTTTCTTGCCGTTATAATCGTTATTATATTACTTTAAGTAACTATTGAACTTACCGTACGCGTATAGCGTATACGTACGCGAGTGTGTATTTAATAAACACGAAAACAAACCAATTTATGTATTAAATTGCGTTGTCCCACAGATTCAGTAGCCACAGTTAGCCAAATATAGATTTATTATCTTGTTAAATCTACACTTCGTTAAAGTCGAATAGTGCCCGTGGTACAAATTGTTAGTGAGGCGGGTAACTTGTTAGCAACCAATTTATTTCAATCTCCATTGAGTTATTGATGGTATCAGTGCTATTTTGCGAAATCGTGCATGTTTATAATACCTTCGAGTTATGATAATTGCTAACGTGATCAAACATTGGTGGGATTTGCCTTATTGTACGCCCATTACTGTCAAACGGCTGGTATTTAATCATAATTAAACTCTTTAGATATCAACTTTAATACTATACTTTTGGATTTCCTAATAAAGATCGAGTAATTTTAGGAGATAATTAGGCCCCGTTTTGGTAAAATATTGCGATTTGAATGCAGAACATATGTAGTACTTTAAGTACGCTACGTATTTATTAGCAATATTCAGAATTATTAATCTAAGCCAATCGTGGTGGTGTAGCCAAAGTAGGTGTCATTGAACAAAGGTGTTTCTTGTTAATTTAAATAATTAATTTGTAATGCTTTACTAAACGTTGCATTTTCGATGTAACTACTTTTACTATTATTACCACTGACATAATAATTTCTGACATTGCTTTTACGCCCTTTCTCGAATTGAATTTGATTTCTGGTTAAACATATTATCATATATCTTCAAATTCTAAATATAAATTAATTACAATCTTGCGAAGATCAATCCGCGCAGCTCTCCCAAAGTCTTAGTTTGATGGTTAATGGCTACTCTATTGTCCTTGGGATTGTTAAAAAAACTGTGACTGTGTTAGACTTTTACCAATATTTAACATTATCTTAAAAGTAAATATCTATATATATATAGTATACGACTAATAGCCGTGCTATAGGGCCTTATTAAATAAATTAAAAAAAACAAATAAAAACAATGCATCAAGATTAAAGCTAACACAATGTATTGTAAATTGCACATAATCATAATTAAAAAATGCAAACTAACCAAAGAAAATACATTGCGCATTAAAAACTACAATATTTTTATGATTAAAGAACGTGATTTACTTTATTAAAAAACTATAAGGAAAATCTTATATGTATATCTTATATGTTCAGGGATAACATATAAATATCTTTCGTATCTGAAAGATATTTTAAAAGCTGAAGGCAGTTATGCAAAGCAAACTCTACAAAAGCCCGAGAAAGTTAAATCTATATAGCCGAATTTGCCGTTGAGTACCTGTGAAGTAGAATAGTACTTCCGTCTGTACCAGGTGTTGTAATCTAATAAAATATATATCCACACGAAACTGTGCAGGTCAAATAAATAAATAAATTCCCACAACATCTCATACATTGACCTGTCACCGTGGTAAGTCGTTTAAGGCACTTATATTACGGACGCCAGACAACAGAGGAATCACAAAAATCATCATATACATATTTGCTCTGGGTGGGAATTGAACCCACGACCTAAAGCTACGTTCTCCGATTGCCACCAGGCCTGCCCAGTGCGCCAATTATTATGGGCAATAATCTCCGTTTCCGATTTTGGAACATAAAGCAGGCCTATGTCCAACAGTGGACTTTCTACTGCTGATATATTACATATTATAATATTCTATTTCTAAACGACTAAAATGCATTTGTTTTTGTTTGACTATTGTGAATTGGTTCACCTCCTTGCTTTTATGAATGTCGTAATTCAAAACGCATACGAGTTTCCTGATTGATATTGCACTAAACTTTATTGGTTCGCGGTTCCCGATACAATGTTTCTTGCCACTTGCCAGTGTATGCACGCCTGTGATGTAAAAGTTTATCATCTCACTTTATGGAGTGCATAAAAGTTCCTGTTGATACATGCAGTATTGCAATTTGCCTAGTGCAGACGGACAGAAATCCACAGATAATTAATCAATATATTGTAGAATACTCGTTCGAGTATGTGTCAGTCAGGACCACTAATGGTAGAGTGAGTTTTTACATTTTAGCAGTTTTCTAAATAAGCTAACATAGCTTGTGAACTAAGTTTTGTAAATGCTCGCGTTTTCCTTGTTTAAATTTATTTTATATAATAGGTATAACATTATTAAATATAGGTAGGTTTTGTGTATATGATATGTTACATAATTTAATAAAATATATTCATAAAACAGGGAGATGTCAAGGATAGCCAATTAGAGGCCTAGATAAGTGTCACGTGATTTGAAACTGACAACGTGCATAACGAATAAAATGGCTTGAGTTTATATTACACCTTTACAAACTGTGTCGATCTACACTATGAAATTGTATTACAATGTGTCAAAGGGTAAATGTAATAAAATTTACGTATGTACGTAACAACAATTGTTCGGTTTTAGAATAAGGTTACCTAGACACTTAACACTTTGTATGAAAAAGTATCTGGAAAAAAAGATTCGAGTATGACCCAGCGGACGCTTTTGAAATACTTTAAAGAATAAGCTCTTACTCGAAATTTTGATGGTCAGGTCATTGTTATAAAAAATGTCAATGACGAACTTTGCGACGGGCGCTGCTTAAATATTATCGCATACATACATATACTGTTGTTATACATATCTATAAAAGTGTCTTTCCGTGGTAGCTGGTTAGTTCTCGGATAGACGAAGACGATCTACAGTCACGCCCGTTCTTGGTTCGCGTTTTATATGATAATGTGACAGGTCCGCCTCTGCCTGTGGGAATTGTTGACCGCAGGATATACTGAGTTATGCGTTTAATTTGCTCCAAGCCTACGTGTAATCTGGTGGTTCAGTAATCGACGCATAAATCAGTATCATTATATTTCCATTTCAGATATTAATATAGAATAATTTAACTGTACTACATTAGAATGCGTGTTTTATTGTGTGGTCCGGTGCATAGGCGAGTAATTTATATAATTTAACGTATTGTATAATGAGATCAGGTTTGTAATGCTTATTGTAATATTGCACGAGCAAAGTAACCACTTATTTCTTCGATTCGAAGAGACAAGCATCAAGCATTACATTAACGATTTTCCTTAATACCGCAGCATTTTATAATTTTCTATTCCTTTAAGCCATTCGATATTTTAATGGTTTTAGTTTAAATACCATTAAAGTTGAATATCTCGTGGTAGCTCGTGGAGACTACGTCCGGCTGTAAAAGAAAATCTCTGAACTTTCCTTAGTCGGGGTAAAGGTGCGCGCTCACTGCTATCGCTGTCGGTTGTTTGTTTTGCCTAATGGACTCTAGTAAGATCTGTGTTTTATTGGAATTTTATAGCTTAACTTTTAATTCGTTTTGATTGATTCTGGAATTGGCTAATGCCGTTATACAGTAGTTCTGAGACATTATTGAGGAAATGTGTTGCTTGTTTCTATACCCTTTGATTTCGAAACGTTTGAGCTAACTGAGTATCTTCATTGCTTTCTTTTTATCTACACGGTCTAATCTTCATCATATCAGCCACATTAGGTTCTCTTCTGGACATAGATGTCCTAGAAGTTATTTCCGATAGAACCGGTTGTTTGCAGCCTATATTTAGCGCGATCCTGCGGTACTATTTATGTGCTACTATCAATTACATTGAAGTCGAGTTTATATATTATACCAAATCGAATCGTGTTACTTTTATCAACCTACTTCTGAATGTGTATCTTCTTGCACTTATAAGTACTATTTGGCTATTAATAATTGCAAATTGTTCAATAATAATGAAAATACATATAGTATTTTCATGGATTATTGTTACGTATAACTTTACGAGTATTTTTTGTTAGACCCGGTCGAGAAACAAGTATATAGTCCGCTTGTTTCTAACCTTGGGCATAAAAATATTACGTCACATTACCCAGTAATTTTACCGCCGCTTACCATTCACACCGCAACAGCAATGCGGACTGCTATTAGAAGTAGGTGAGAGTGAGAGTGACCAATGCAGACGACCTTTGTATGAGGTCTGCCTCATATTGGTTTTTTCCCCCAAGGTCTCGTGGTGAACGACAGGGCTCGTATCAGTGTGGTCTTGCGCGGACATTACTAGAAACTGGTTGCAGTAATGAGTGATCTTTTGCAGCGCTGTGAAATAGAATGCAATTAGATTCAGAGACATAAAGGAGTAATGACCACTCGCACCGCATTTCATTCTGGCCAATGGCAATAACCATTATTTTCACAATTACCTCTCTCGGAGAAATGGTGTTTTGATTAGCGTACCATTTATTGTACATTTTAATTGGAACTAGGAGGGTTATTGACGGTGTATTTGTATTTGTAAATTTTTGGCCATCATTTAAGATTCGGAACAGTGTCGAAGAATATTACTATGTCGTTACATATGGCCCCCTATTTTAAGGTTTATAAATAAATGATAAATTATTATTACTGGATATCAAAGATAGAACATAAAATCTGAATTCAAAATATATTCTATTCTTACAGACACTTAAGGTTATTCTTTATTTATATATTATATGAATATAGTTAGCAACATATCTTTTATTTTCTTAATACCTGTGTCGCTCCCACTTTATGGTTAACTTTATTGATATTTGTAATTTATTATTTACTTTCATACTCGTCGGCTGTAAAAAAATTAATACCTACCTAGTAGTTAAAAACGTGATTTCGATTTAAAATATAAACTACCACGCAGCGGCGATAATGTTTCTTGTTATTTTATGACCTTTGATTGCTATTATGTCTAAGGTATTTTCCAGGTCAGTCAGTGGACACAATTAAAGCTCCCGTTACTTTTGCAAGTTTACAATCAATTTCTGCAAGAACGTGACGTATCTACAAAACTGTGTGAAATATGTTATTGGGAGTTCTACTAATGATCACTGGAGTGTAATCCTAGAATTTGCAAATGGTGTGGGTCGACCGAGGTTTAGTGTATCGTACGTGACTGTTCAATGGGCGAGGACTCCTCTATCGACATATGCACACGCAGCTTTGTCTTGGCGCTTACTTCGAAAACAGACCGTCACGGTTACTATTGTGTTTCCCCTATTCGGGTCGTTATTTGATACGCATGCGGTGCCCGTTGACGATTACGTGTTTTGAGGTTTAGTGGGAGGCATCGGTCGGGTGCGTGGATCCGGGACTCGGTGCAGGATCGCTCTCTGCGGTCCACTTTGTGGTCCGTTCAAGCGTGCCCCCTTCGACCGCCGTCGTGACCGCAAACAGCGCTCCAGACATGCAAACCTGTTTTTTGAAGTATCGCTTAGTTTGCGTCGTGCTCATCGCGCTCTGTTCCCATGACATATTGCGATCGCGACCACCGCAGAATTGATAATGAGAACTGTATTCAAATGAACTCGAATTTCTTCATAAAATGCCACCGCACTGATATCTCGTAATTTATGTTTCCTAGGAAGCTCGGAGCTGTAAGATATGCGGACCAAATGCCACGCGACATTCGACGCGGAATCGGTTCTTTGCTCTCATTAGGTCTGTTCGGACAGAGAACGGTGGCGACTATGATTCATTTGCTCGTATTCAGTGCCCTCATCTCGATGCCAATTTTGCTAGTGAGTGGCACAACATAAACCACTCGTACGGTTTACTGCTTTGAATTGTTCTCGTACTTGTTTCAGCATCGCCTTACAAACTCTGATCTATGACTTAATAGTTTTAGCAAAGGTTTCGTCAGTTACGTCAGTGACGTCTGTGGTGAGGTGAGTGAGGACCATGTCGAAAATGTAAAAGTTTCCAGTTACCGTTAGGTATTAAATTCGTTGACAAGATAATTAATTAGGCGCATGTACGATGTATTAACTTTTTACGCATATATTAGACTTATTAAGTACGTTCTATTTATTCTCATCTTTATGTAGATATTATAATGAACATAATTATTCAATAGGTCTGGCACAGGTAATTCTGAACCACTCTTTATAATAAAGCAATGAATTGGCGCATATCGTCATTCATGGTGTAGTTCATCCGTTGCATCAATATTCCAAGAATCGTGTAGCGAAACTGTAGACGACACGACGACGCAGCAATGGCGGCCTGGACTGCCAGCTGCGTTCACGATCTGACATCACACGCATGCACATTGCACACTGCATACGTTATTCAAGTGCCATGCAAATTTAAATATTTTCCAGACGCCCATAAATATTAGCCTCACTAAATAATGATGTCCTGGCTAGTCTCAGTAGTTAGACACTTCTTTTCAAATTTTTTCACTTCATAAGAAATGTTTACTTGAATAATAACTCTGATTACAAAACAATTTATTCGATTATTACATTTTTAAAGTAATAAGTTTTCAATGTTATATGCACTTACAACAACAATATTAAGCACTACTACATCTAACTTGCCACAAAGATAAAAGCAAATGATATAAAATTACACAAGCACCGAAATAAGTTTCACATAAATAAGGGTCTAATTCAGAGGCCGGTCGTTTACTTTGCCTTGACTTAGAATAACCTAGATATTATTTGTTTAAAAAGCATGGCGCACGCAATAGCGTGTTAAAGCTACCGAGTTCGGAGGAATCAGAAGCTTAGTTCGAAACAGGTAATTGAATCGGAATTTAATGGTACAACCATATAGTATCAAATACTTCCGCGAGGATATTATAGCATCACTGATCAACTCTTTTTATTCGGAGAAAAAATAATGTCGCTCCCTGACAGCTAAACTATGAAAAATTAATGGCTAAATCTATTTTACGGGGACATGTTTGCGGGATAAAAAGTAGCTTCTGTTTTGCACCAGACTATTAATAAATCTCTGGCCAAATTTCATGCAGATCTATTCAGCCGTTTCGGTGAAAGAGTCACAAAAATACGAGTATATCCATACTTACAAACTATCATGTTTATAATAATAGGAAGGATTACAATTAAATAAGTAAGAAGAGGCTTGCGCCCCGCCGCGTTCTCATCTGCCGGTTATTCTCTCCGGAAGATAACGCCCGTTTCCTGGGTGGTTATCTGTGGATGCTTACCTCAAACTCTCACCATTGTTTAGGTTCATTGGGTCATGTTGGATCATTCATAAAACTTTCAAATCGGCTGGACAACGCGTTTGGATCCTCGATAAATAAATGTTATGTTAATGCATTTCTTGCCGCAATCCAAACGTCACCCTTACATTCGAACGCACGTTTTGAGATCGGACGCAGTTGCACAAGCAACAAGTGTCATACAGCGTGGGTGTGTGTACCAGTAAATAATCTCAATCTCTAGTGTTATCAGTAATCAGCTACTGATTGAAATAGTTGGTATCTAGATCGCATTATATTATAAAGCGTCACCATATTTGGTTACAAGTGTTGCGAGAATGAGGGAGTACCACGACGAGCCTTATGTTATGATAGTATCTTGGAAATAACTGACCTTCCTATCCTTATATCTTCGCTGAACAGTTAGTGCGACGATTGAAATTTGCATCTTGACTGGCAATGAGTGAAAAGGCAGAAGACGGTCGTGTCCCCGTCGTGATGAGACTGTGGTGCACTTGAGACGCATGCAAATGAAGGATTGTTGAAGGCGCACCTATTCAAACATCTAGGGCGTTAGCCGGCTGTAACGTACATTTTGATGGCTACATTGTAATTTGTATGTTTGTAAGGTTTGCAAAATTGTTTTCGTGTGTTTATTTGTTTTCTGCACTTTGATCATGATGAGTTTAAATACAATAACTTCGACTGTGTGCATCATGTGTGGCCGGGTCACTAAACTTGTTAGTCAATTTTATTCTTGTGATCTTGCTACTAAAATTCGATAGTCTTATTCAAACTAGCATCAAATTTCGGTTTGTAAAAGTTGTCGAATTAAACTGTCGTCACGAAAGTAGAATGAAAGATTTATATTTGGGACTTAACATTAATAAATTCATAGGTGTGTAGGTACCGTCGCCTGCTGCACACGTGGCTGACGGCGGGGCGCGTGCGCCGGATGATAGTAACATCTATTGAATCTGAGATACGTTTAACGATACACAGCGCGGTGAATCAATCTTACGACTATTCGACGTTATCTGCGATCAGCGCCTACACTACCTTGAATAAAAGGCTTTCGTAAATCACCCAGCGTTCATCGCTTGTGTTCTATTCATTCGTTTCTGTGTAAGACTTTTACCAATACGCTGAAATCGCTTTCCGATCGCTTGCATCGTAGATCGCAATACCTGGCTAATTAGGGACGAGATGAAAGTATAACTAATAACTATGGACGTTGTCATCGAATTGGTGTTTATATTGCCTGCGGCACATAACATGTTACTCGCATTTTTATTGCGGCCCTAATGAACCGTATTCATTGTCTCGGAATTTGAGATAACTGTACATTTATTGTAATGCTTTCGTATTGCATATTCTCGTATTAGTTTTCTTTATTCACTTTGTTATAATATTCACATACGCTCGTCTCAATTTGTGCCCACTCAATATTTAGACGATAATGATCTGGAATGATATCTGCGTAGGTCGTGTTTATTGGTTATTGATGATTTCTATGAGATTCATTGCAGACAATGTGCCATACAATTCATACAAAAACTATGAGTGACCTCGTTCGTCTGCGTACATTGTTATGCTTCGTGTACAGAAATGCATGCGTACGTAAATGCGTTTTAGTGCGTAATCATGCGTGCCAAGGATAGCGGCGCAGGGCGTAGTATTATACTGAAAGGGATATTTACTTGATGATCTTAGTCATCTTAGCCAACCAGTTAATCTAGTCAAAATTCAAAAGTACGATTTAATTTTGAATAAAGTAAAAATTATTAAAAAAAATGAAAATTATTAAGAAGAAATGCAAATAAAAATATAGACTCTTTATAAGACAGGTTCAAGATAAAACAAGTCTTGTGTTAAAAACTGATATTCCTCACCGATATGAGTATATAATAACTTATATGTACTTATTAATGTTGGATTAAAAAAAAAAGAATTTTATTTTCCCTTACCCCTAACACATGTTAAGATTTTATGTAAACAGTTAAAGTCTGATTTTGCTGATAGTTGCTTATAAATTGTCGGTTGACCTGTGCAAGTAACGAAAGACCACCGCATGTGTGCAGCCGTCGTAGCTTGCACCACAAATTATACTTGTACTGATGGTTCCCTGAATATAAAATTGTGCGAGAACTTGTATTCGTGGTGATCCCGGTTCATATTGATCCACTCTCCTCTGCTAGATGGATCACGTGTATTGTCGTTTATGTGTCTAGCCAGCTAGCCGTCTGGGTAGCCCATCTGTACTTGTTTAAGTTGTGGTATCATTGTATGTTGTGTGGCCGCAGCCATTCGAGAGATGCGCGCGCGCATCACCCACACGCCCCCTGCCGCGCACGATACCAAACATTGCGCTTCCGTATTACGGGTTGATTACATAAACAGTAATGCATCTCTTGGTTTGCGGTAAGAGGCTATTTAAATTTACATATCTTTGTTCAGAGCTTTTTGTTTTTTCAGTGTTACTCAATGCTTATTTCTCAATGTAATAGTAATTATAAAATAGGCTTCAGATTACAGAACGTATAATATGTTATGAAATAAGTGTACGTTACCGAAAACAATGACATTTGTGGTATTTTAGTGGGTATTTTACTTATTATTTTATTAATCTTACTCTTCAAGTCTTAATGTTTAACATCACGTATCCTAATTTCCTATATAAGTCCTATTTTTAAATAACTTGATATTTTATTCAACGAGGAATGTGTAAAAATATTTGATCAGTGTCATAACTCGAAACCCATTTATTACTAGTTTGATTTATCTTTAAATAATTCGCCCCCTATTCCTGGGGGAATCAGGACGAATGAATCACTATTTACTGAATAGTAGAAGTTCACGAGTTGAAATATGATGAGTCAAGTCAGCGAGGGTGAATGACGCAGCTTTATTTGTGCGTCCAGGATTAGTCATTCCATACTGTTTAGATACAGATTGCACGATTTGGTTTGTCCGCTCTGGATTTACGCACTTTATGAAATTACTTTAATATCAGCATAACAGCTGTAGAACTTCCATTGCTGGACACACGCCTCCTCAAGAGGTTTTATCCAATAACTCCGTCATCCTCCTTTTATACCTCTTCTACCTGGTTAAGGTATGTTCGCCTAGGTCGACCTATACCAACTTTTTCATTCATTTCCGCGCTATATATTCATGCAGTCATTCAACTTTCATCTATCCTTTCAACATGTCTAAACCACCTCAACATTTCTTACTCTTTTGTGGTCATAACATCGACCTTTGATCACATTATTATGTATTCTATTTTTCAAACTCACCATACATACTACGAAGTGCTCACAATATATTATCTAATTATAATTAATTTAAAAGAATCTATTCTCACTCTTTTTGAAATAATAATGCGAAGAGTGCATAACTTTTGACATGTGCGCATTTCCTTTTCACAGCAAGAACTGGTTTAGAGTGTGTAAGTTTTAGAGTGGCCAATTTAAGTCGCGCCATCTTTATTTTTAGAAGGGTTTATTGAGTCATTTGATTCAGTAAATTCGTATTTGGTTCAAGTGCTCCACTGGTTTCACTTAGTCCCAGATCTGTTGTTTTATTTACCAGTTCTTTATGAACACTGAAGTATCATTATGAAAAGCTAGTACAGATATGTTGTTTTATATCACAGATCTTTATGAAAACTGAAGTATCAAAATAAAATGCTAGTACAGATATGTTGTTTTATTTACCAGTTCTTTATAAACACAAATGCATAAAAATAAAATGTTAGTACAGATATGTAGTTTTATACACCAGTTCTTTAGTAAAGTAGTAGTGAAACCTTAAATTGGCATATAGAAGGAAGTAATAAAAAGTAAAGGAAGTATGTAACCTTAATATGCCTATTTTAAATCTTTTTAATTTTGATAGATATTTTAAACAGACACTGCAATTTATTTTTAAGTATAAACACGTACTTCGATTGAGACTTGCGGCAGCGACAAATACATTTTAGTGAAACGGAAACTTGGTTTCCAATAAATTTACAGTGTTCGTATGTGCCTACGATTTCATGTATACAATGTTAGTCACGTAGGATGCATCTATCAACGCCCAATTAATTATTTTGACTTTTATAATGCCACTGACAGGTTCAAACAGCTAGTCAGCCTACTAATGTATGATGAGCCAATATTGGTAAAGTGTGTGTGCGCGGGATCGAAAGTCAAACGATTTATGCGCTTGCCCTTGGCCATCTGTCCACTAATTCGGATATACGGCGCGTGCGCTCGCGCCGCCTCTTTGGCCCGGATTAACTTTTATGTCCTGCTGTACGACTCACCGGCGTCCGATGACAATTGCTCTTGATATATGACGCCGGTTAATTGTTCGCGGGGGATTTATCTGATTTGGTTTTTTTTTTTCAGGCAGAGCTCGTAGATATGAGGGCTGACCTGGTGCAAGCGAGGGCGGTGACAGCTGGTGAGTGAGAAGAAATTTGATATTGGTGTAATTGACAGAACGGTTTTTCTGACCGTACTTTAGTTCCGTGAATAGAGCCGATCGACCGTCAAAGCATTGGCAAAGTCGTCAACATAAAGTGGTAAATGAGACGGGTGTCTCCGTTTTACGTATTTATCCTAAATAACTATTTGTTTAATAACTTATGTAAATGTCTTAAAATAAGTAGTTATTAAATTTTCTATTCGTCTTGCTAATTTTAGTAAAACCTTATTTGAATTGTATGCTTATTATTATTATTTATTATTGGTGTACTCAAGTTTAACCGGTCAAAAGGATAATTAGTTTGGATAATATGCGATTTTCTAAGATATGCGGTCCGCTAGGCATAGCTTGTTCTGCATATCGGAGTAAAGATAGCAAAATGGTTGTCGTGAGATTTTTTTTTGTTATTTATTTACTACAAACTGTCTCCTTTGTGCGACATTTAGCTGTATATTGGTTGGTGCTGACGCTGACGTGCTCGGTATGTGACCTGTCACATCCTCATTGTACATACAGTTATACTACTGTGATTGGATTAGGTCTTGAGGTATTTTGCGTTTTAATTTACGCATTTTGTTGTGATTCTCCATTAATGGCCGTGCCAGGGTGTTTGGATGATGTTCAATCCGTTCTTAGTAGTATTTAGTATGGCGTTAAATTTCCTGCCTTAAAGTGGGTATAGCCAGGTCACGATGCAAAAGCTCGTTGGGCACGAACGAGGGAGCATTCATTGGTTATCATACGCAGAGCTTTATTTTGGAATCTTTGTACGATCTCTATATTTGAGTTAGATGCGGTGCCCCATAATTGTCCCATAAGTCTAAACAGGCTTCAATATTGCCTTGTACAGAAGTCGTGAGAATCTGAAAAAATAAACTTCCAAAATTCGTTGTAGCTTAGTCTAGGTGAATCATACTTCAAGTTGTACGTTGATGTTGTACGTGGAATAGGTTCCCTGCTACCGTTTGCTGTGTGGCAGTCTTGTTGATTGCATACCGTTTCACTTTAACAACCCACCTTTAAGAAAACCTTTAAGTCCCGAATGTTAATCAAAATGATTAACACTTTTGGTCACAAACTTCATTAAGTTGGTCATAAAATATATTTATTGATGTCTTAGAGGACATAATTATTAAGCTGTTTAATTGCACATAAAATTACGTATAACTGTATATCTCCAATATAATTTATCTGTTTAGCGGTGAGAGGCTCCATAAAATGGCAATAGTAACGTCAAGGGAGACTTCTAAATCATTTTGTCACTTAGTCGGTATCATATAATCTAAGCATTCTTACTCTTTATACCCATTTGCAAATGTTTGATTTCTAGGATCCTAATTTAAATCACACAAATTCGTTTGCAGTAATAACTCAAGTTGTCATTTATAATAAGTATTTGACGTTTACTGCAAAATTTTATAAAGAATTACGCTTAGATGTTAAGATGTTAATTTGATTTTCAGACTAACGCGCGTCTCTACTCGCGGGGACTTTACATTTTCCTAGGTTCAAAAATAACCCCTAATTCCATTCCAACAAGCTATCCACGTCTACTATAAATTAAAGTATTAAATTAAAAAGAGTAAACAAAGTCGAAAGTAATATTAACAAATAGTATGTATACATTGTTATTTTGTACATACAAAATAACAATGTATACATACTATTTGTGGATAACATAATTATTTGGGCGTCATACGAAACAAAGCAACATGCTTTGTTTCGTATTACGCCGTAATTTTAGTTTAGCCGGGTAATACCGGTAGAGTGGTATACTACTCTATCGGTTCACTCTACCACTCTAGTGGTATACCCTAGTATCGGTATCGTAAGACGCGACTGAGGTACCCGAACCGACAGATGCGGTATATCTGTCCGAAGTAGTGTAGCTCTAATAAATCAGCGCGGGCATGGGCAGCAGCATTTCCGTCGCTAAGCTACGCTCATTTATGGGCAAAGGCCCTCTTTTTGGGTAGGCCTGTGTCCAGTACTGGACGTTTTGCGGCTGCTATGATGATAATCACGAAGTGAACAACTCTACGAAAGTGTTAATTTTAGGTATTCGCTATTAGCATTTTTTAATAAACCATAAATATTTAGTCGTTTGCGAATATACGCTGTGAATAGCTTAAGGGCTGTAAAAGCTTATTCATAAGTGTAATTAAATGACAAAAGGACGCACTAACTAAACGTGCAAACATTACCAATGTCGTATCTGTCGTGTTCTATATACTATCCAACTATGATAATATCTCCAACTATGTAGCTACTTTCAAAATGTGGCGAATGGGTTTTTCTTGTACATTATTATTTTTATTGGAGTTTTAAAGTACCCATACTATTCTACTCCTAATTTATGGATGTTGTTTCTCTTTTACGCACAAATACTGAAGAGGTTTCAATGAAAGTTACTTATTAATATATAAAGATGTATAATATTATAGGAAGCTGTAATATACCTTTTAACACAACATTTTATTAAAATATTATTATAAATTACTATTTCGTGGTACCAAACTGTGAAACGAATTGCTGCACAAGCGACTCCACGTGGACTTGTCAGCCCTACCCCTAGAGTGTAATAATTTAAGCCCGCGTAGGCGCGAGGAGGCCCGCGAGCTGATGGGCAGGCGGTTTGCAAAATCGTCGCCGCGGCTGAGGCTGGGCGGCCAGCAAGTCGAAGCCGATTTCTCACTGATTAAGAGATACGTTTGTCTACGTCTGACTTTATCATTACGTACGTTGAAATAGCAACCAATAGAGCAATTTCCCGTATGTTTCAGGCGGTTGCCAAGATAGCGGCGACGTCGCAGGCAACGTGCCTGAGGCTGCTCGCGCCCGGGCTGAGGCGGCCCAGCTCGCACGGGAGAATGCGGCCCTTCGCGAAACCGTTCTTGCATTACACTCCGACTTGTTTGGCGCTAGGTAAGAGCTAGCGCATCGCTGTTATTCTATCGCAGTTTTCAAACCAATATATAAAAGGAGCGCCCATTAATTACTATTCAAAGGCGGAAGGAGCACTTTATTGTTCGGAAGAAACTGTGTAAAAATTGAGAAAATTTAAAATTGGTCTTGACTTAAATATGAAAAAATCTGGCACAACCGTGTTAGTGAAATATTCGGCGAACATAAGTAATGAAGTAATTTATACTTATTATTTACCGATGAGGGTAAATAGAAGGTAAATAAAACACCCATAGTAAATAGAACAAACCACTCATTGTCTTACTATGATGTAAAAAATAACAGTCCCGTTGGCGCATTGGTTCCCTAACTTATTATTTATGTGTTGAACCTTTATTCTGCGTCTTAAATAAATTTATATTTAGGTATAAATTGTAAAAAAATAATATTATTACCTTTATTGTCTGATATCCGTATCACGAGTGCTTTAAGCTACTTATCAAGGAGTCATGTATGAGTGCGTATGAGTTGTTGTGTGGAT
The DNA here is from genome assembly GCA_020976665.1 of Heortia vitessoides. Classification (NCBI taxonomy): domain Eukaryota; kingdom Metazoa; phylum Arthropoda; class Insecta; order Lepidoptera; family Crambidae; genus Heortia; species Heortia vitessoides. Next base: position 14,035,505 of record JACJUM010002819.1, on the reverse strand, counting down.
TAAAAACAATATGTGGTATAAGTGCATTCGTAGTTTCTAGTACAAAATTACATGTAAAAATAATATGCTACTGTTTTTTCTAATTTTGTCTTCAGATTGGCTACCAAATACCTGGACAAGGAGCTAGCCGGGAGAATACAGCAACTGCAGCTTTTGGGCAGAGACATGCGTGCCGAAGTGAGAGACTCGCTGTGGGCCCAGGTAAACCCGCTATCGCCGGGTGCGATCTGAATCATGCTGTTATACCAGCCCTAATTAAGGTCGTCCCGAAATATTGATAATGGTCTTTTTTCCTAATTATAAAGCAAAATTAGTTCCGAGAATGGAGAATTGGTAGTCTTCCTCCCAATTATATTGCTATATTAATTGATTTCGTTAAATAAAGAAACTTGTATTACACTCGTAATTGAAACTTATGTGTCGCTGTACTTATTGTATACCTATTTTTTACTTACTTATGTCAAACTAAGTCTCATGCTGTGATCACTTAGAGTGATATTAATTGCGATATGTAGTATTTAACGCGACCACGATAATCATCAATGTCTTTATTAATAGGCAATAGGCATTTTCAAGACATGAAAACAAAAAAATCTATAAATATAGTTTGTTCATTGCAACATTACGCAAATGACTTATGACCTTGACAACCTTGCGGTGTTATAAGAGTCACTTAACCCAATTGGTCATTGATAGGTTCCTACTTTAACACTAGACTGTGAGTACCAGACGGGTCTTGAAACTAAGTTTATTGCAGGTTCATAACGCGTGCCACTAGAAAAGAACATGAAAGCTGACTTCTAACATTTTATATGCATTACTCAGATCGGGATTTAAGATTCGACTGAATCTTACGCCCGTATTTATAAACGATTTCCAAGTATATGTAACATTATCCAGTATATATTCATTTGATGTCTCCGCGCTGCGTCCTCAGTTGTGGAGTCATGATTGAATATTGTTTATTAGTACTTATATAATATTTAACTAACATAGGAAGACAGTAATTGATATTTGTCGTCTGCAAGTTATAGGAGAAAAAATATGTCGCCAATAAAATGACGTTAAACCTTTTTTGTTTTGATTTGACACTAGATTGTAAAAACAAACATGTCGCACAAGCGTAATATATACGCTCAGTGGATGTAAAATTATTTTTCTTTTAAGTTTGGATAACTCTTTTAAGCTTGGGTATTGTATGTAGAAAACGTATGTAAAAATAATAGCATACATTGAAAATTCAGTATTAGGTTATTAGGTTTTCGTACCGTATGTACAGGTTACTTGGACGTCAGGGGTAACTTTGACCACATGCTATAAACCTAAAACATGGGCAAAATTACTTAGATAGTATTTATTGATCTTATTACTTCTACTAAACCATTTTTTACATATACATTTTATATATAAATATATTGTATTTCTTACTCTTGTTACCCCTCATGGACAAAGAAACCCGTATTTACCGTATCCATACCGATCATCGTATGATCTAAAAGAGGAAGAGGTTACGGTTGTCAGGTGGAGGCCGAGATCCTGCTGCAGCGGCACAAGACGCTGGTGCGCGTGTGCCGCGGGCTGTCCCCGCGGCCGGCCGCGCCCGCGCCGCCCGCGC
>JACJUM010002819.1:13965671-14033490 GCA_020976665.1 Heortia vitessoides | reverse complement strand
GCCGCCCGCGCACGCCCGCGCGCCGCACCGCGCGCGCCCGCGCTCCGTGCGCGTCAAGCGCTCGCCGCACCTCGGGCTCGGCATCTCAGTCACCGTGAGTTCTCCCTGCGCGGGCTGCTGCTTTGTATTTGCTAATTAGCACCATACTTTACCTCCGGTCTGCTGAATTGATTTTTTTTATTATCATATCGGCCGCTCTTGGCTAGAGAATTTATACCTTCCTAAAGTACTTTAGAACTTATTAAAGTTTGATCGGTGTACAAATGTCACCGAATTGCAAAATCCCGTTTCGGAGCCATCCGGAGTAAAGGGGAAATACGGAATATGAACCTAGATGACAAATGTCAATATAAGCTCACCTAACTGTAGATACTTACTTCTAAATCCGTTGCTCTCCCAAAAAATCAAAATTATGTCTAACACCGTGTCAAAGGCAGGTTTCTCGTAGGACGCTATACTTAAAATAGGCAGCAGAAATGGATGAATCGTAAATCGGTGAGCGATCTATCCTCCAGGGGCGCTAGTGTCTAAGAAGGTTAGAATAGAAATTTAGAAATTACTAAAAGATGGCATTAGTTAAACTATAAACTATTAGCTTACCAAAAACAGCCTAAAGCCATATAGAAGTATGAAATATGCGAGATTATTCTATCGATATTAGCGATCATCGGCAGATAAAGCTGGGTAGCAATGGCCTGTATTAATTGGTGGCGTGTCCGTCGTGGCAGGGCGGGCGCGAGCACGGCGTGCCTATCCTAATCTCGGAGCTGGAGGCGGGCGGGCCGGCCGCGCTTACCGGCCAGCTGTACGTTGGCGACGCGATCCTCGCCATCAACGACGTCGACCTCTCGCAGGTACCCCTTACAATTTTGATATTACTAAAGGAAAAGCACGAATGAAAAATAATAGTTATTGACCGTATGATGGAGCTCAGTGTTTTTACATTTGGATCCACCTCATCATAGGCTGCAACGGCATGTACCGCTGTGTAGTGTATTATCCTGCTAAATATATTGCAAGTTTTCCTTCGTGTTCTTTTGTCAGTTGTGCTTACAGTTAAAGTTTTTAGACGGTTTCTCTCTTGTCTTGGTTTGTTCATCTGTTTGTTTGTTGGTAAAATTAGAAACTATTCTTCATATCTAATAAGCTGTAGTAAGTTTCTTTAGTATAATGTTTATGAATAAACAGCAAACGTGATTTAGAGATCGCCGAAATTTAAAAAAAAAAATAACCCGTGACTAGCCATTATAAAATGACACGTAGAAGATACAGTCTCAAAAGGTGTTTTTTTATTATCATTTATGATATAAAGATAACCTATAAATATGTCATCTTTTACTTTTTAAAGTGTAATCGTATGTACTAGGCGTGTCATAAAGAAGCAGTACAAGCGCTGCAGAGTGCGAAGGGCGACTGCGCGCTGTGCGTCCAGTTCATAGCGACCGACGACGATGACCGGCTCTCTGAAGACAATTACAGGTACTCTTGTTTTTTACAGACATTAGACAACAAAGGTATCACAAAAATACACTACATTTAAGTAATTTAAGCAATACAATATCCATTGAGATGTACGCAATTCAGCACAAGTTACTCGGTGAAACAAATTTTGTAGAGACTCGTTTTGTTACATTATCAGTTAATAAATAGCAGGTTTTTTAAATGAGCATTTGTTTTAAATTATTTCTGTCCTCATCAAAGGGTGCGATATACGATATAGGAGGATTACATATACTAGCATTTCTCGAACTTTCCCTTGCGAGAGTAGGTCGGACAGGTAGCAAAATTTGGCGTGCAGAAAACAGATTTTAATATTAGGTAGCTCTTATAAACTTAGAGCCACATTGCTATCAAATGGTTCATGGTTGAAATTGCCAAAGGTAGAAAAATAGTGAATTGATTTTTCCAATTATGGATTTAATTTCCTAATTTATCATCAAATCAGAAAGAGAAAGTACACTGTTGGACATAGCTACCCAAGATAGGGGAATTATTGCCCATAGTCGCCGCGCCGGGTAACCGTGGTGGCAATCACTGAGCACAGCTTCGCGGCGAGGATGCTGCGGCCCACCCGCACCCTGTAGAATTTAAACTGTACTGTTTCGAATAGATATACCGCTATCCATCGGTTCCGGTACCTTACGACACCTTGTACATAAAGAAAGTATCTCTTTCTGTACCCCAATGGAATAGTAATACTATTCCACCGGTTTCTCACGGCTTTCCTAATTCATCATCTATTAATTAAGCTCTTATTATTTACCGTTTTAGGAATATATCGTTATTTACATTCCGTTTTAATAATTCGTGCTACATCTAACGTCTGATCAATATAAACGTGTTTTCGGTTGTGATTAGGTTTCCGCTATACCCAGAAGATGGTGAAGTGTTCGGAGGGGAGCAGGACGGATCGGGGGCCACGCCCACAGCGCCAAGAACTCCGGAATATAACAGGTAATGTCGATTTTTTATACTAGTCTAATGCTGGCTTAATCTAACGCCCGCCCGCACATATTGAGCCATCTTACGCCTGCGTACCGCTCGCTCATCCAGCGTGAGACCGACGGCGACCACTCAAACGCACCTTAGGCATGAACTTCGGCTTAAGTGGCCGTCGTTTCAGAGGAATGCAAAGTCGAAGATTAATTTTAAAATATAATATTGTTATTCATCATACCAGTTTTTGGAATTCCACAGCTGGACATAAGCCTTTTCAAAAAAGGAGATTTTTTGCCCATAATTGCTGCGCTGGGCAGGCGTGTTGGCAATCGCAGAGCGTAGCTATCGCGACTGGGATGCTACTGCCCATCCCAGCCCTGTGCATTTGAGCTACATTGTCTCGAATGGATATATCGCCATATCGATTCTGGTACCTTAGTCGCCTCTTACGACACCTGGTGCAGTTGGAGGTATCTATTCTGCCGCTACCTCACGACACTTGTATTGTTATTGCACCCTACATAAGTTTAACTTTTTGGATAATTTTCTTTTCTTTTATGTTTTCTTTCTTCAATAATAAATTTTGTTGTTTTATTAGCATGTTAAGGACGAGGATCTCACTCGATGACAAATGGCCTGCCTTTTAAAAACGTGGAACTTGTAGTTATGACTAAGCAAATAAATAAATATGTGCACAGCGCACATAGCTGTGTGGGAGGCGATGTAGCGCACTCGCCGAAGAAGGCGTCAGATACTCATCGAGTAGCCTCTTCCCTTTAGTCGATTGTCCATCAGATGTTATTAAAAACTGTGTTGTGAGACGGAGTTTAATGTCCAGGGCCGGGTCGGAGGCGGGGTCGGGCAGCGAGTGCGGCTCGGCGCGGTACAGGTCGCCATACCGCGCGCCCTACCCGGACTACAACTCCATCAACAACAACCTCTCCATACTGGACATGGACGACGACAATATCAAGATCGAAGCCCGCCTCGAAGTCAGTAACCCTGGATTCTATTATAAACGCCAAAAGCTGACTGACTATTCTAATACATTATTATTTTATAGGTTTTATGTGTTGTAAAAGGCTGAATTTTATATTATCTACAGTTAAATTTCATTAGTAAAATACCAACTCGTCTCGGGCTTCAGGCGATACTTGAACCTGCATTTATCCCTGCCCTCGGCGGTAGGGCCGTTCTACCATTGTGCTCTCAAAACTGAGATCATTTGGTATCGTTAGTAATAGACTGGCTTTATCGAGACAGTTTCGCAAAATGTTCAACCGTAGCTTAAACATCCACGCGGACTAGTTCGTCGGCGCGACTTTCTAGCGAAAACAAGTTCAGTTGTATCACTAGTTGTATCAGTAGTATTAAACTAGTTCAACAGTTGTGTAATGATGCGGTGTGTGTCAGCCGGCGGGCGCGCGCGGGTACCGGCTGGCGGGGTCGACGTCGGCTGACTCGCCGCACTCCACGCCCGTGCACGCGCGCCGCTCCTCCATCAAGAAGAAACGCAAGCCGCAGGTGACTGCCGCGCCCGGCCTGATTGATACGTTTGCTTGAATCGTTCATTCACACATAGCAACAATACAGACATTACATGAGGTAGACTTCATAGAAAGGTTGCCTGCATTGGTAGCTCACTTTCACCTATTTCTTTCTACACCTATTACCTCATAATATCTACAAATCACATGGTTGGCATCGCGCTAGTGATATTACAATCTGTAGGCTGCAATGACGCTTACTACGCGAACTGCACGCTTGATTGTCGACTTGATTTACATGGACTTACTTGAATAATTTTGAATCATCATCATCATACCAGCCATTGAAAGTCCACTGCTGGACATAGGCCTCCCCAAGAAAGGGGGAATTTTGCGCATAATTGCCGCGCTGGGCAAGCGTGTTGGTAATCGCAGAGCGCAGCTTTCGCGACGGGGATGCTGCCGCCCATTCCGCCCTGTGCGTTCTGGTTGGATAAACCGCCATCTGTTGAATCTGGTACCTTAGTCGCTTCTTACGACACCTGCTACAGGGGTGGTACTATTCTACTCTGCCGGTATCACACAGATATACACACTAAAATACTAGTAACATTTGCAGTATCGTCGAACTTCTACATGTCAATAGAAGCTTAGAGGTTGTTTGTAGCTTTATAATGAATAAGCGAAGTATGTAAAAAACTTTTCAACGGCTTTTAAACGTTTTATATCTCGTAGACTTTTAAACACTGATTATTTGTTTTCCAGAATGATATCCGTCCCTATTAAAAATTAATACTGAATTAATAGTTAAAATGATAGGGAAACGTCAGATTAAAATCTGAATACGAAATATAATATTGAAGAATCATTCAAAATGAGTAAAACCTTTAAATCAATCAACAAGTAAAATCATTCGAAAAAGTGACTCAAAAAGGCAGATATCGAGATAGGTTTGTTCTTCAGCCCGTTGTAAGGAGCGAGCCAGAGCATGGCACGAGCAAAGCGTATAAAAAAAATATTAAATGTTTCTGTTTTAACTCACTCACACGTAAAGATGTGTTTGTAAACAAACAAGCCGCTTAGTTTCAGTATGCGTGAGTAAGCAGAGGCGAGTAGATTTTATATATTTATGCTGCGCGATTCCATATGCCGTGAGGTAACAATAGAATAGTATCTACCTCCCACTGCACCAGGTGTCGTAAAATTCGAAAGGTTCCAGAACGGACAGATGGCGGTATCTCATCCGAAACAGTGCAGCTCAAATGCACGAGGCTGCAGCATCCTCGTCGCGAAAGCTGCGCTATGCGAATGCCAACGCTCTTGCCCAGCGCGGCAATTACGGACAATAAACCTCCTTTCTTGGAGAGGCTTATGTCCAGCAGTGTACTTCCAATGGCTGGTATGATGATGATAATGATAAAGATGATTATTCAATAGAGACGTGAAGAGAAGCAGCACTTTAAGTTTACTTTAAAATCAGAATACACATGCTCCGGTCTTACAAAGACATCTTTTAGTATCGGAAGATATATTTTGTTGAACATCTCTTCTCATCTCCCCGTTCACATTTGCGCTGTGCTGGAGATCGGGCCTTAATGTGCTGTTGATAAATTTACATTTACTCTTTTAAGGATTTAATTTTTATTTACCTTATTAAGGTTAAGAGAACTCTCCTGTCTTCTGTTGTCCCTCAATGTCCGACTCACTTAGTCTAATAAAAAATCTGGCATTACTGATAATTTATTTAAATAAATAATTCACACAACATCTAAACCACATTGACCTGACTCCGAGATAAGTCGTTTAAAACACTTGTGTTACGAATATCAGACGAAAGGAATAATATAATACTTTAATATATATCTAACACTCCGACACTGAACAAACACAAATATTCAAACGTCCTTTCTTGGATAAGCCTATTGTCGAACAGTAGACTTCCTGGAAGGCTGTAATGAAGATAATTTACACACCCTGTTGTCGGGCCCATCCGTTTTGAGGTTTAATGCAAAGAAAATGCTGAATTATATTTAAGACTAGCTGACCCGACAGACGTTGCCCTGTCTTAACGATGACTGTTTAATTCGAATTGATATTATGAACAAAACAAAGTGTATTTATTAATATAATGCTTTTTAGGTTTTTTTCTTTCATAAAAACCATCTCCGGACAATAACAAATACAACAAACAAACGATAATATCGGTTACGTGAATTTTATATATATAGATGATATTTGCGAGAAAAAAATCAACCTATCTTTTCCATACCGTGGGACTGCACTACCGTTCTGCTACCGAGGCCTTTGGGGACATGTCGAATTTCTCATAGTCGTCTTTTTGTACTGAAATGTCAGCGGAATTTCTTCAAAAAACTGAAATGAACTGAAGTGCATATCTATTAACATTTATTTATATGCACCACTATAATATCGGTTGCGGTAGGACTGGCGCACGAAGGGGACCTATCGCGCCGTGGAGGCGGAGGCGCCGTCCTCGGATGAGCCGCAGCCCGTGCCCCCCGCACCCTGTGTAACCTCTGCGCCCACGCCCCCCGCGCCTGCGCCCCCGCCCCCACATCCGCTTATCGTCAACAATCACATCGGTAACTATGTACCTGGTCTCAATTACGTGTATCTTACTTTGTACAACGCACATAACATGGCTGTGTCCTAGAAATCAAATATTTAAGAATTAAAAAGAAGGAAGATTAACGAATGGTGTGAAAAGAGATCGATGTGATGTAAAAGATGATGTTGTGACGACAATAGAGAAAGGATTGTGGTATAGATATGGACATGTAGAAAGACTAGATGAAAGTAGAATGACTGCGTATAGAGCAATATATATATATATAGAAAGAGAGAGTGGCAGTGAATGGAATGGATGATTAGGTAGTACCTAGGCGAACATACCTTTACCAGGTAAAAGATATATTAATGACGGCCAGGTCAGAAATACCAATAATAATAAAAAGCTAATGCAAGTGAAGGATGCGAAAGAGGTATGCCAAGATCTTAGCAAATGGAGATCTATAATCTATATCGTCTACTGGAACTGGAACCTTCAGACTTGTAGTAATACTCAGTATTCGCATATTGTATTTATAATTTTAAAAGAAAAATATATTATTTCTTTATGTTAAATATAATATTTTTTGTAACACAAACGTCTATGCGAATTCAGTAGTTAGAATCTTATGTTGTATTCATTCCGTCTAGGAACGAACCCTGAATCTCCAATAACAGATACGCCATCGCCCGTCTCTCCTACGATAGTAGCGCCGCTGCTAGAAATCGCTACTGTGCCAGCTCCGCCTGTGGCTCCCGCGCCCTCTCCTATACGCGTAATCGCTCCAGCGCCCGCGCCCGCTTCCGCCGCACCCGGGGACCTCGACCCTCCGTCCAAAATCAACGGGGACACCAAATCGGTTAGGAGAGAGAGTAAAGCTTTCAGGTATTTGAAATTTTTGACGCGATTACATAGTGAGTGTTTTAGAAGTTATATGTATAGTGCGCTTATCATAATATATTTCAACTGATAAATTAGCAATCACTATATACAATAGCGAATCGTAAGTTCATATACGATTTTATTATTACGATTGATTTTATAATCGAGATTTGAAACTTTCTTTTATCTAACTATAAAATAATGTATCTTTCCCCCCACCCCCCACCCTTCAGGATAGGGTCCGCGCGACGGGTGACGGACGCGCCGCTGACCAACGGCGACGTGGCGCGTGTGCGGCCCGCGCGCCTGCTGGCCGGCGACGGAGACCCCGACTTCGGCACGCCTGTCTGAACGCACGCCTCTTAGGGATGTTGACTAGTTAGGACGTTTCGCGTAGATTTACTTACACTTATAGCTAGACACCGAATAGAAGCTAGAATTTATATTTAATTTTGATCGCTGCGATGGAAAGAGTTCGCCCGAAACGGAAAACCCCCTTGGATCGTCGGAGTTGTATCGGAAATTTAAATTTCTGAAGCTATTCCAAGAGTTGTGGTGAGTCTTGTCCTACTTCTAAATGTAAGATTTTGAGGTAACTGAAAACCGGGGCGACGTTAGCGCGTTCGATTGTTTGTTAAAATCGATAAATGAGTACTATGAGTGATGAACCTATTATGTGATCGAAACCGATCGTTCAGGCGATCGCAAAAGTTAGTGTACGGAAGCTTATCAAAACAGATCAACATCCCTATTAGCACCCGAAGCGCATTCTGTGACAGTCGGTATGTTCGATTTGTATTCGTTACAAATGCAACGGTTGTATACTTACCCTGTGACTCTTATCGAGTTACTCTTTTATTGAACCCATGTTGGGCGCCAATTGTGATCCGGTATCCAAATGAACTCTGTTCAACATACAAATTAAGGTAAGTGACGCATTTTGAATGAAAATTAATTTCATTTGCAGTCTATTCTGGTACTACTTCCATTTACCCAATGTTCTAAAACGACTCATTACGTTGAAACTTAATCGCATTGTACATAAGTATTTTAACTGCACGTTTACCTGACTTTGAATGACTGTCACTTATCTTGGTTTTATTTTATCTATTGTTTCTAATTTTGTAATCGTATAACATTACACCAATACCTCTTTCGGACACATAATTACTGATACTCAAAATAAAAAAAATGTTAAAGCGAGGATGATCTCCTGGAATCAAAACGGTTTCTATTTTTAAGATACGGCTTGGGGACAATTAACTGTGACTTGTGATTTTTTATTAAATTTAGTTTTATAATGGTTGTGCGTCAAGCCCGTGCGGCGCGCCCTCGGCTCGCGTCTGATACCAAAGTAGAGAGCTTGCTCCCTCAAACACTACTTTAGTATGGTGCTTTATTTTATTTTGTCTAAGCTTAAACAAAATTCTAGTGAACTTGTAGTGTTATTTCGCTTCTGCGCATCGGCGGCTAGGCGATTTTCTTTGATTCCACTGTTCGTGAGAACGGTTAATGCGTTGGGAAATATTTGAGCGTGGTTTATAAGGTACAAATCTGAGACATATTTCAACTGTACATATTTCAACTGAAAGATTTTCATAAATGGGTAGATCGACTCGCGTAGATGTGTTGAAGATTGTGGTTGGAAAATTATTTAGAAGTGTTCATACAAACAAGTGTGCACAAATGTATAATCTTTTTATAAATTGTTGAATAGCTTTTAATAATCTCAAATAATATAAATTTTGTACAGTTTATAGACAAGGGTTTGAGCCGCGGTAGCTTATAGAGGACTATTACCTCAAGAATTGGGAGTTTTGTTACATATATTTTTTATTATTGTTTTTATTGATATACTTTTACTTTATCGACTGTTTTATCGCTCGCTCGATTCAAACAAATGGTATCTATATATTATGAAATATTTATTACGGCAATATTCTTCAAACAATAAAAATCATTCCATTAGATACTTTTCTATAATAAATATACTGACCTAAAAAGTAGTAGCATTTTTATGATTATAGTCAGTAATTAGTAATCAGTTTAAGTTATATAAGTTATTTAATATTTTGTGATGCAGATTCAAAATATAAAAATTCCGTGAGCGTCGTGTTACGTTACTTGTCATTAGACGCGCAGTCCCGCGCGTGTGCCGTGTCACTCGCCTTGGGTAGGATCCAATTATGAGTTTAAAATAATTCGTCTACATATTTGATACAAAGCCATTTTATAGCTGCATAAATGCTGTGTCATAAAATGTAATGACATGTGAAATAAAACAGAATCGTATGAATAAAAATCTAAACGATAGCGCTATCAGAAGCGGCAATGTTTGAAATAGTGGTGAAATCAAACATTATCTTGACTTCTACTGCCATCACATAGGTACGCTAAACGGTTGTCGAGTCGTTAATTGGATCTAAATTTGTAGTAAATTACATATCACAGCGGTAGTGGCGGAACAACGGCCGGTGACTGTCCGCGCTTGGCCGCGTGCCAGCGGGCCGCGCCTCGGGCGTGACAACTACTTTACGTAACTTTTAACTACGGATTGTGTACGAGACACATTCAGTTATGCCAATTATTTTAACAACATTAACTGTCCGCGCTGGCTACTGTGTTGCATTGCATATGATATATTTCTTATAATTTATTGAAAAATACTGTTTTGAAATATTTATTTATACATAATCAATATTAATTATTATAGTTTGTTTTTATAAAAAATGAGATTTCATAAAGTATATTTGAAATCAGAAATTATTTTGAAATTTACGTTATTGTTATAGGCATTAAGTGAAATAAATTTTTGACTTATTTCTGTGTAGATCGTTACTTTATTAGAATTAGTGGGACTTTTAAAGAAGTATTATTGATTACGAAGACTGCGTAGAACATTCCACGCGCTCGCGATGCATCGCCATAATTTGCCGCGATAGTGCACTCTGTTTTTCATATTTACAGGACAATACGCCTAATAAATTAAAGTATGTAATAAATTTGTACTTATAAGTTGTGGTTTCATTTAAAAACGTACCCTTAAATGCCATTCTGTATACCCAATTTATTTTCTGTACTAAGCTACAAAAACACGTTTTAACTGTTTTTTTATTTTCGCAAAAAAATATGTTTCCACTTTTCTCTTCTAATTCAATCTTTGGAGTAGTAAATAATCTTAGAACCTGTAAGTTATACAAAGTAACTGTCAAGTACACGACTTTATCTATAATAAATATTTCATGTCATAACATACAATCATCAAGTTATTTCGATGATTGTATGTTATGACATAAACAGATAAATACACAATGTCAGCCATATTGCTTAAATATAAATTTATTGAGGGCTAGTAGGAACACATATGAAAGTGAAAGTTTATGAAACCGTTGTAGATTACTAATGATCGCGAAGCTAAAAGCCGGTTTTAAATGTTCATTTGCAAACGTAATCACGTGTAACGGAACGCAAAAAAATATTACTAGTAGTTTACACGTAATGTAAATAGTAGATTTGGAAAAAATAATAATTACTTAGCGTCTCGTTAATGTACTATTTTAAGAATAATTTTCTAACAATTAGCTTATGAATGGTATATATATAACGCATGTGCATAAAATCTACGTACTTATGATTTTTTTAATAAGACTAGGTTACTGTAGTGAACCTGAATGTTTACTTGATAATGTACCACGTAGAATTATTACACATCTTCATCATACATATTAATAATACACATCTTAAAAATGAGCATGGTTATGAGTACATTTATTTTTTTGTATGTAAATGATTTGTTTACTTGAGTTTACATAGATTTTTTGGTACAACTTTATAATTAGACTTAGAACACTGGAGCTGTCAAAATATTTCTACCATGAAATTGTTCTAACAGATTGACTAATGGCCAAGCCTATTTTTTTATTTTAATTTTTGTACGGGTTTATCCATTGTTATTGTAATTTGAGAAGGTTATTTTACAACTATGGTTGTCAAAATTTATATTAGTGGTATTTCCGGAAACAAAGAGGTATGTTTAATATTAGAAAATTCCTGGGTTGGCCGGGTGCTTATCACGTCTAATAGGCTGATTCATATAATGTTGTTTTTGATTACGTGATGTACACCAATTGCAGGTGAAAAAACGACAACAACGTGTTTTGATGATACTGGATTCTAAAAACATAAAATATGATGTCATTGACATAACGGAACCTGGAAGAGAAACTGATAAAGATTTCATGCAAAACAATTCCAAATCGAACGGTGGCACTGTTAGTGATCCAAACCCGCGGTCTCCGTTACCGCCACAAGTCTTTAACGACGACGAATACTGTGGTGTAAGTTGGTTCACATTTGGTCATAGTTGATTTCAGTGTATTGTACACCATATTTCTTATATCAATAAATTTCATCTTTATAGGACTATGATCAGTTTGATCTAGCCAATGAAGTTGATACTTTGGAACAGTTCTTGAAGTTAGAAGTACCTCCTGAGGAGCCACCACAAGAAGAGAAGGAGCCAGTAAGTTGTATTAGAACTATGCAATTATTTACAGAAACAAAGTAAATTGAAAAAATGAAAGCTTAGTTTGCCCATTAATATAACTTCTGCATGGTTTATTTTTGTTCGGATAGAATTCATATTACATACTATCTGTATACATACATCTTTATATTCCAGCGTTTTTCTTGAAGTATTAAAGTATTTTTAAACTATAAATGGAGCCATCATATTAAGGGATACTAATTATTGAGGGCATTGTGTTTTAATTATTAATAAATAAATTAAAACGTACAAAGGGAGTTAATAACAGTTCCCTTTTTTATAATGTAAAATTAATTATACAGTTTTAAATAACTATGTTGTCACTTTTATCAGAAATTATTATGATTTTCAGGAAAATGTGGTGAATGGTGATGTTGAACAGCAAGAAGAAGGTAAAATATCTAAAGAAAACTCACAGGAAAGAGAAACTGGTGATGGAGACAAAGCAGAAGAAACAAAAGAAGGCTCACCTGTCAAAGACAAAACTCCCTCAAGGGAGGCAACCCCAGCTGAAAGAACTGCCTCTAAAGACCCTTCTCCATCTAAAGATGAAGAAGAACCTGGTAATAAGGAAGAATCTGATACTAAAGAAGAATCGGATGTGAAAGAAACTTCACCTGAAAGACAAAAATCTGTAGAAAAGGATGTTGTACAGGAAGTAAAAGAAAAATCTCCAGTAAAGGAAACTGAGGTAGAACCTGCAAAATCTTCTAAAGAGAACTCGCCAGAAAAAGAAGTATCAGTGAATGAAAACGGCACAGTTAGTTCTCGCGAGCAGTCTACAGAAAAAGATGCCATAGCTGAAAGTAAAAATCCATCTGAGGCCTTGATTGCGAGTGAGCAGGCTGCCTCTGCGGAGTAATAGTCCTGACTTTTACCTGCTTCTCAGCTCAAACTAAGCCCCATTAGCACTAAGCAAGCACTATCCATTAAGTCTATTCTGTTATGTATAATGCATCTCTCACTTTGGCATTATTATATTAGTCATTGTATATAACGCTAAGAAGATTTGTTGTGAACTTATGTTATGCGGCGATGTATTACATGTTTACTATGAAGTGGCCTATTATCAGAAAATATCATTTATCATTAGGTTAATGTTAATCAATTTTATATGAAGTTCCAGAGTAAGATGTCTATTTTAACATTTTATCCCTCATTAAGGCTTGTATTATTTTAAAGTATTAATATCTCTACCTATTTACTTTTTTTAGGCAAAAATTATTTACACCTAAGCTAAAAATCTTTATTTATTCTCATTGATTGGAAGATCATAAGAGTGCTTTTCACTATTTAAAAATTGTTGACTGCAAGATTATCTTATAAATCTTAGATAAATAAGATTTTGATATTAGTATATTCACTAGGCTCTGGTAGGTGCTACTGAAAACACATGTATAGAGTTTGAATGAAATATTATTTGGAAGCATTCTTTTAAATTAATGTCGATTTTTGGTTGTATTTTAAATTAACTTTCTCATGACAAATTTAAAACCAACATTTTGTATTATTTATTAATCAAAGACAGTTTTTTTAAACTAATTTTCATACGAATTATATAAAATGCTATAAAATTAAGTTATTTTAATTAGTTCAAACATTCAACTAAAATCCCTTATGGTATTAAGTACTTATATAGAATAAGCACTTAATAAACAACAATATCAGTCAGACTACTAATTTTCTGAATTAAATTAATGTTATGTAAAATGTTACATATTTACTTACATGAGCCCTAATATTTACTTACACATTGAAAACAAAAACAGTTGTACACTATTGGTAGCCCCCCGCCCCCCGAATCGAACTTCTTTAAATGCCTCCTTCAGTTCCGTCTCACTGGCACTTCACAATATAGGTAATGTGAAGTGTCGAACAACAAAACAAAAATTCTAAGTTACACATTAATTTAATTTCTTTAGATATGGACCTAAGTTTTTAACAGGAAGTTATAAAATTGCACTAACCGTTTTCACAATTATTAAGTTCAAAACTCACAAAAAGGATTTTTTAGAAAAATGGAAAATGTTTCATTGTGTCCACCTGGGTGTACACAGTGAAACGCCCTTTATTAACCAATGAAACAGTACTTTATACTAATTGTTTAGAATTTAATGTGGACGATTGAACAAGTAAATGATAAACATTAATTGTAAATCAGAAAAGGTTTATTCACAGTAAGACACGTAAAAAGGACCTTTAATAACATAATATTTTTTAGACCTTTACTTACAACAAAACAATAATCTCTTATGGCACTCTTTAATTAGACTCTGGTGTTAAAAAAACACTTAAATAATAATTAGTTACAAAGATTTTTAAGTCTTCAATTGCAAAAATCACATAAAGCTATAGGCACAGACCTACGTTAAGTATAAACATTTAATAATGAAAATAGTCTTTACATTAATTAGTCTCAAAGCCTAGTAGTGATAAATTACTACGATATAAAAATACGACGAATCCACTTAACGCAACTTTATGTTTGGTGATACACGGACAGGAAAAACAAAGGTTGAGTTCCGTATTTTAGTACCATTGATTTTTTTTTATTCATCCTACGTGCCCCGCGGCCGCGACCGCGCGTTTAGCGCGGTCGCGCCCGCAATGGCTCGCGAGATTTGAGCGGGACCGACGGCGCGTCCGAGGGCACCTCTAGAGGCTCGACCTAGGCTCGGCCGCCGTCGTTGGGGTTGAATTTACTATGAATTGTAGCAAAAGAGGACGGACAGATTGAGCCCGACAGCCTGTCGGTTATCGCTCGTAGGGGCAGGGACTTCACGCGTTCGCCGGCGAACGCGGTGTACTGCTCTGTTGTACGAGTGCATGTGGAGTGAAGGTGTTTGTATTGTGCCAGTAAGAGGGCGAGGAAGGGCTGCAATTTTCGCGGTTATCTTATCGGGAGGGACCATTGATTTGCGGATGCGGAAGAATCATTTTTACATCTTTGGTATCAATTTCCGAAAGATCAGGTTCCAATGGCATGCGGTATTGCATCATGTCTTTAACTTTAAACGAAACCCCAAATTTATTAGTTCAATTATCTTTGCGATGTAATAAACATTTAGTTTTTTAAGCATCCAATAAAACCAGCACGTAAGCATTTTCCACAGGTTCACAATAAGTTTCTTAAATGTTTCTGTAATCAAAGGCAACTTATCCTCATCAAGCCCTTTTTTTTCGTCTAGTCCACTCAAATCAGTTTCACTTAAGCACTTGTTTTCTGGCTCATCTTTCTCGGTACTTGTTTTAGGTTTTGGTTCAGTCTTAGCCTTTTTAGATTTCCTTATTCCCTTTTTATCAGATAAAACCAGTCGCTTAATTGCTTTTAACGCAGAATTTTTTTGTGTCTTTTTACGATCTTCAGCTATGGGGATTCCGTTGCAATCATGCTTTTACCGAGCTCTCTTGGTTTACGCTTTCCAGTCCGTGGACCAGCATTTTAAGCAGGCATAAACTCTTCAGGAGTTACAAAAACAGATTGAATACCAGAATTTCCAGGTTTTGCTTCAACGGGTGGCGAGGTCGAGTCTCTGTTCAGTTCACTTCCAGAAATATCTTCGGAACGCGATTTCATCGCTATATTTGGAGAACTAGATCCTGGTTCAGGAGTCAAACCTGCCAGAATTTTCCGGACTAGTGATGTTGTGATTCCGTTAAGTGAATTAGTCTGGTTTGTGTAGCTCCTCTAAAGGCTTTGCGAAATTCTCATCGGCTACCAGTAAAGACGGACTCATGTGTAGTTCCTCAGGAGTGGCAATAGATACAGATGGCCCTGGTTGATATCTATCTGTGACTGATGATGGCATGAAGTATGATTCTAAATATGTCTTCGTCACACGGATAAATTCCGCATTTTCTGAAGGCAGATAAAATATTTGTTGGGTCATAGATTTCGCATATTCTTGATCTACACACTCTGCGATATTGTAAATACTCGTCGGTTTTCCAGGGTTCCTCATCAATCATGAATCCACAGCGCTGTTGTAATAGATTTTGAATGGACCATACAATCCAATATCAAGTGGCTGCATCTTTGCAGTGGTATGAGGGTGCAGTGTAAAAATCGTTACTCCAGATTGTTTGGCAGGATCTAATGCCTCAATACTGTGTAGTGCGATTCATGATTGTCCATGATCAATAGAGCAGGGTTCTCCAGGCTTGCAGACGTGTTTAATAAAATGCTTCCTTACTTGAATAAAAAGTTCCGCATTCATCTACCCAGTTGGAGCCGCTAATCCGAGATATCCTAGCGGCGCGCCATTAAGGATAAAATATTTGAATTTTTTTCTTAGGAAAACAAGAACCGGTGATAATGCTTGCCCCGATTCGCATACGATGCAACATGTGACTAGTATCCCTCTTTCACCACTAGTTATTTTTCCAATATTCTGTCTCCCTTTGGGTGCCAAGACTTTCTGTGGTTTTTGCACTGTGGTTAGCAGTTTCATCAAGGTTGTATACTCTACATCCATTGCCAAAATCGGGGTGTCGTTCCATAAAATTTTTCAGGTTGCTAAAGAAATTCTTGACGGATTCTTTATTAAAAGCTTTTGCACGAGCCATACTATATGCTACAAGTATTTTCAGTGATAGATCAACATGCCGTGACTTGAAAGAGCGAAGCCATTCTTTACTTGCCATTTGTTCTTTCTCCCAAGAGTCAGGACATTTGATATTATTTGTTTTCGCCATTTGGTAGGCGACACGGCGTACGTCTCTACTAGTTTGTACACAGACTTTCACGTAAATTTGGAGAGCTTGAATTTTTACCGACACTCAAGAGCGTCGGTAATAATTTTTTTGACGTCATAGTTGGGAGTTAGTCTTTGAGTTTTTAATAATGCAGTACTGATGCTTTCATTTTTTTAATATATCGAAATAATGTAGCATATGCTACATCACATTCTTTGGCCGCTTTTCTTACGCTCAATCCCTGTCTGTTTAATAGAATAGCTTGAAGCATATTTCTTGACGTGTGGTCCGCCTTTTTTCTTTTTGTAGATTTAGTGCGCGGCATCTTTGGCAAGAGACAAAATAAAGTAAATACTTAAATTACATTTAAGTATTTATATTATTAAAACATGAAACATAAAAAAATAAAATCATGAATAACCACATTAATTATGACAGTGGTATATATCTATATATAATAAAACAAGGTAGTATACAATGAAACATTGTTTCATTGTGTCCAACCCCAAACTGTTTTATTGTTGACCACCCGGACTATATTTTAAAAACCTAAAAAATTATCGACTAAAACGGAACGGATTAATTTTCATCTAAGCCACGTAAATGTATGATACTTGTACATTACCACGTTATTCTCGGAAATACGGAACATGCTTGTATAATGTTATGAAAAATGTATCAAAACAATAGAAAATTCTTACTTTTATGTCGAAAAATCCCAATATGTTCTACAAACACGTCCTCTTCCAAGCGCCGCACACCCAAACTAGGCTGGTGCGGAGGGATCACAAAAGGGTCCGGACAAGATTTGGCGCACTATTTCGTAACCCCGCGTTTTTGAAATATCGAGCTGTTTCATTGTGTCCGACTGTTTCACTGTTGGATTCCGCGTGAATATATTTTTTCGTAGAGCAGTACACCGAGTTTGCCGGCGAACTCGTGCAGTCCCTGCCCATGACCGATAACCGACCGCACTAATCGGAGTCGGGCACACTCAATTCTCCGATGCCAACAACGAAGTGATTGTGCCGAACGACGGCCATTCGGCAAGCCACACAGCAAGGCCTCAGGGTCGCCGTCAGTGTCGCTCTTACTCCCGGGACACTCAGAACAATCGGGCTGTCGTTCATTAATGTATGGACGCTGAGTAGACTTTCGTTAAGTTCGTCCGAAAAAAAATATGTACGGCCACCCCGTACATATTACAACTATCTACGTAACTTTTATGCACAATTTTATGATTCAACTAAAAAGTCTGGCTTTACTTATGGAATGAAAAAATGTAAACTAACTTATTTATAGTGTTTTTCTCCATTGGATAATATTTTTTGTAACAAGTAACAGGAAACTATTTGGTATACAAGGATGCACGTGGGACGACAACTTTTATCACATCGTGTAGATTATATATTTTTTTAAGTTATTTAATAATGATTCTCACTTATGGGTGGGTAACTCGGGTCTTAGCTTATTATTTATACACTTGTATATAAAGATTTATGTTAAATAAAATCGATTGCATTTATGCTAGAGAAATAAATAATATTAAAAATAAAGCGTCAGCCAAAAAACTAAATGAAAAAACTAAACTATTTTTTTTATTTGATTATATTTGAGCAAATAAAACTCGTTAACAGTTTGTTACAGTTTAACTTACGTTAAAATAAATAATCATGGAATAACATTTTATAAAATCTATAATGGAAATGTAAAACATCAGGTATCTAACTTCATTGTATAAATACAACTACAATGTTTAAATCTATAAATAGCCTCTAATTGTAAAGCTAGTTAGTTCATATACTTTTTTTCAGACCGGGTGACGGCGGGTCACGGAAGTCTTTCAGGAGGGAGTCCTCCGTGAAGTCAACGAGGTTTCTGTGGCGGATGTCTGCGTCGATCTGCTCGTCGAGCATGGACGCTTGGATATTTTTGTCGAGTGTGACCAGCCTCGGCCGAGTGGTCTTGTACTCCTCCACTAGACTGAGGTTCCTCTTGATGCCGTCGACGAGCCTAACAACTGAGTACTCGCCCATGGCAGCACCCTCTTGCAGTTTGGTGCCGGCGATCTTGGCCATGGAAGACTGCTTTACGTCGGAGAGCAATTGCACTACCCACTGGCGCAGGTTGTTCATGATGGTGACCGGCCCTTCGTACTCGTTGGGCACGATGCCGTCCACCTCCGACTCGAAGAACGAGAGTAGCGGAAACCATATCCTCGTTCTGTAATGCGCAGAATCGTAATTTAGATACGTCATTTGACTTATTATATTGCTTTTCCAATTGAGTCTGCGTTATGACTCGGGAAGTTGGCTGCGTTATGTTAATCAAATTATCATTTATTAACAATAAAGAAGACATTTTCATACGGTTCATAAGTAATGCCGTTCACAAGTATAAAAAAATTAACTTGACTTCTATTGTTCATTCTCAACTTAATGATGCTTATACACAATTACCATACTTAGATATAGTTCATAGTGATACAGAACAATCAACTCTGAACGTTTTCTTGAACTTAAACACGAGAAGATTCATTAGCAGTATGTAGGTACATATAACCTTTATATTTTAATCATTCATCATATCCGTACATCTATCTTCACAAACTTTATAATACCCATTAGTGGGATAATCATTAAAAATACTTAGTTTGTATTTACAAACATTACACAATATAGAAAAGAGATCTCTCAAAGAAAGCGCTAACCCGTAGATCCCATTTGATTAATTTTGGTAGGTGTAAAGGGCCCTTCCTTTGGATAAAAAAATAGGCTACTTTAAGTAATAATCCTTCGGTGACGAAGTCGCGAACTCAGCTATTACCATTACATAAAGCTACACCTCACAAGGTCTATCATTGTGTGAATGTTAGGTGCCAGACCTGGAAGAATCGTTCTGCATAAGCGCCTGGTTATTGGACAGCGTGTGATAGTAGAGGAAGAGCCGCGATGTGATGTAGAACGCGATGAACACGTCGATGGAGTAATGCTCGTGCGCCGCCAGGATAAAGAATATGCCGAACATGTTCATCACCCACGTCAGGATGTGCAGTAGATACAGGTTGCGTGACGTGTCTGCAACAGACGAACACCGTGACGTGTGTTTTCACACTAAAGACAATTCAGATGATAATCATAATATTTATTCTATAATCCAGACATAATTAATATATACATGAATATAGAATACAATCATGTAAGTGATCGTCGGCAGCAGTGCTAGTATTAAACATCATTTCAATATATAGATATAGCTATGTTATAGACATAGCCTAGCGTATAAATTTAAAATAAAAAACAAAACTCCGGTTGTCACAATCAGTGCCTGCATGCAAAGGAAAAGAGAAGTCTAAACGAACAGAATATCTTCAGTTTGGACATAATTTAAAAGTGATTGTCAGTTCCTAAGATTTTCCTTGCAATTATGAAATGGTAAAGGGTAAATGTTTTGAACTATATTGGCGGCCTTATAGAATATAACATAAGAAAATAATATAAGAGCTAATGGCGAATTGATGCCGCTTCGCAAAAGATAATCTATAAAGAACGGTTTGTCAAAATAGGTTTTATTACTTGTCGTTGGTATATCGGGTAGGTTTTTGTGTTTGCGTAGTGCACTATTAATTACAAAGAGTAATTAATGGTATTAATGGTATTTCATTTTCTTCGCGGGAGTAACGTGCCTTTTCAAATATAAATCCATACTGATACGAAATGTATCTATTTGTATCCGTTTTCACAGTTTAACCGGTAAACCGATTTAGAATAAAATTTACACTTATGACCCACGAGCGAGCAAATAGGACATTTTACGGGCCCGTTGACGCAGATGGTAATGATCCTGTTCTGCGAGTCAAGGGTAGTGGGATCGATTACCACCCAGAACAAATTAATTTTATTATGACCATTTGTTTGTTCTGTGTCTGGGATGGTGGTGGTGTTAAATATGTATTTTAGTATAACAATTGTGATTCCTCTGTTGCCTGATTCCGTAACACAAGTGGTTTTAGCAACATATCTCAAAATCAGGTCAATATATGAGCGAAATAATTATTTTTATTGCAGGAATAATATAAAGTCGGGTTAAATCTAGTGTTTTTAAGTGAGTAATCTGTAAAAAAATGTGGACATGTTACTGTGTATTGAAATAGTTTTCTTAACTAATCCAATTAAAAATGTTAACTAACATTTTCTAATTGCACATTGAAACCTTGAGAACTGCAGCTAGCGATCGGATAGGTATCTGCTATGAAAATCCGTAAGACAACACGATTATACAATTAATTAAAACACCATTCTGTCTGAAAACATATAAATATTTACTATTTGGACCATCTATATGAAAGAGAAAGGAAGCGGCGTCACTTTCGATTTCAAATAACACAGCATAAACAAATAGTTATTAGTTGGCATGGCCTGCGCGTGAATTAACAAATGTGATCATCAACTTTTGCAACACAATAAAACGGAAAATTTTCCGTCATATCAGAAACTATGACTGTATCTATAAATATTTTAATGTTGACCCGTTTATTGTAAATAGGCTGTATAGATTTCACAGCGCGATACTCCCTCACTACACTATTGTTTTAATTAATAGCGGCGCCCTCTGATCCGTTCCGTTCCTATGGGAATAAAATATAATAAATGTAACCTTAATTACGGCTTATACCATCAAATGTCATCAAATGAAGTACCTATCCAATTTTTTCTGCCTTTTTTAAAAAGCTGTTATTTTCATATAACAAACAGACGCTTCATTTTTTTAATGTATAGATAAATATTCGTTACCGATATTAAGGACATTAGACCCTAAACTAACATTTGTTGATTAAAAACTTCACCACCATTACTAGTGATTTCCCTAAGCACAACTACGACTCGGGAGGTAGAATGCAAGGTCTAAGACGGACCGACACGAATTATTTTCTACGAACTGTAAGTTAACAGTTTACAATTATAAGCATAGTTGAGTGAACTCCAAATTAATAAGTACAGAGTTTTGTATTTATTGAATAACACTTAAAACTGAAGTGTTATTCAATAAATTAGTAAATTCATTCAGCAAATATTCAGTAAATTTTAGGGCTCCGTACCTTAAAAGGGAAGAAGGAACTCTTATCGGGTCACTTTTATCTATTTATTATTAGGTAAGCACGACAGAATTACAACAAATGCTTAATAACTAAGAAAAATCAGATTGCATTGTGTGTACATAGCATGACTAAACAATGAACGAGTAAGTTCTAACTTAGTAGATTAAACTTTGTTGTCCGTCTGGCTGTCAAGATTATTTTTCTCAGGAACGCGTAGAGTTATTATGCTATGCTGAAATTCATATCAAATGCTCAGGTCTACTGTCTCTTGGAGCTGAGAAAAAATCAAACTTCTAAGCCAACATAATCAAAAGATACAGCAGTTTATGCTGCAAATTTTCGATGCTCGCAAGGGAATCGACACTCCGTTTTGGCACAGATAAAGGAAAAATTATGAAATCCTTAAATATTTAGTACAATATATTATCGATTATTTTAATCTTAATACTTCTTTTTCAGAAACTAGTAGTTTTTTTTGGTCGCACCGAGGTACTCATTTTACGAACCTCCTTTTTTGATCTACTCAGACGTCAATTTCAACGCAACCAGAGGAGGGGGCGAGATTGCACATTTATTTTTAGGAAATAAATAAATATTTTGGAAAAGATTTCTGATTAGAGTCGATTGTACGCATAGAAATGTATGAATACTTGGACATTGTATTCTCAAGATAATTCTTTAAGGCCCATTTATAACAAAACAAACAACAGATTACAAAAATATTGCTAATACAAGTATGTAATCACAAATATTACATTATTGTGCAAATTATAGTAAATGCGGTATTTTTGCTTATGTGTTTAATGCGTCGTACGTATTTATTTACAAGTAATTGGGCCGTCGAATAATTGTTGTAGGTGCGTCCAACTGAACTGATAAGTTGATATAAGAACGATAACTTTCATAATTATCTATTAACAAAGGACCTCGGCCACGGACTTGAATTGCAAAAATAATATTTTTTTATGTTGCCGTGTGGTACCGGCAGAGAAGTGTGAGAGTAATATACTGAGAAGACTGTGAGAGTAATAGTACCTCTCCCTGCACCAGGTGTTATAAGAGACCACTAAGGTACTCGAATCGATAGATGGCAGTATATCCATCCGTAACAGTATAGCTTAAATGCACAGGACGAGGATGGGCGTTCTGCGATTGCCAAAACGCTTGCCCAGTGCGGCAATATGTGCAAAATTCCCCCTTTTCTGGGTAGGCCTATGTCCAGTTATTGTCCATAGGTTTTAAAAAAACTATTAGTGCCACGACTCTGGGGTAAGTCACCTAAAGTACTAGTGTTACGGACATCAGAAAACAGGCATCACAAATATACTATTTAGAAACAAATATTCATCACCCAGGCACAGAACATATACAAATACCATCATATAAATATTTGTCTTTGGCAGGGATCTAACGCACGACTTATAGACGCACAAGGTAGGATCACCATCACTTTCTCCATAAGGCCATTAAATAAACTAAATTAATAAAAGGAAATGTTATACTATATTTTTATATCGCTTTTGTCTTGCCAATATTTAGTATGTACAAGTTATTTTATTAGTTAGTTTATTATTTTTCCTTAACCAATTAGTTAAATTTAACTTTTTTAACAGCTGTTCCAAAACAGTTTTCCTTTTATAGAGTCGGTCAAATGCGGGTATAAATTTTAAATTTTTTTCTGCACTTAGATTTTAATAATTTGTATCTACTACGAACTTTCAAGTTGACACGGCCTGTTGACATGTCGGCGCGTGCACTTCACGATGAGTCACAGAGGTTAATATACTGCAGACTATGTTTAAGTATGTATCATTGGATAACGAAGCGACAAAGTCCTGTCATGTCTGATCAAAAATCACTGTGTGGGAGAGTCATACATATCATAACAGCAGCTGTAAAAGTCGACTGCTAGATAGATAGATAGATACCCCTATTTTTAATTGCCCATACCCGCCCTATTGCTATTTATATTGT
The DNA here is from genome assembly GCA_020976665.1 of Heortia vitessoides. Lineage (NCBI taxonomy): Eukaryota > Metazoa > Arthropoda > Insecta > Lepidoptera > Crambidae > Heortia > Heortia vitessoides. The sequence continues at coordinate 14,009,800 of JACJUM010002819.1, read as the reverse complement.
TTTAGCTACACTATTTCAGGTGGATATAACGCCACCTGTCGAATCCGGTACCTAGACACCTAGTATGCATGTACATAGTATTTATCGGACTAAAAAATACTTGGACTAGATTGAGTTATAACGAACTAATTACTTTAATGAAGTCTTTATATTAATACGTGAAGCAAAAACTTTGTACTCATTTATAATTTTTGCGTAACTAAAGTATGAATGTGAATTTGAAACAGTTAATAATTGTGGGATAAATCTATTTTTATAACAAAAAAGATGTGTAGATTTATTTGTTTTATTTATTTAGCGATTATATTATGTAATCACTAAATAAATAAATTTACACAAAATCTTTGTTGGTTTTATTGAATGTTATCTTTTTCGTCAATAAAATGTTGTTATACATTGGATAAACAACATTTTCATTTTTAAGCACCTGTTTTTAGTTGCTTAGAGTTGTAATTAATATTGATCTTCATTTAAATACAGATTTATTTTTATATAATTACAAAAACAATGGCAAATTAACCTTGACCTTCGACAAAAGAACACTTATTAAGTATTTTATTCCAATTGCAACCATTGGACAACAACTCATGTATTGAATTAGATAATTACGCAGTGACTATTCTTGATTCTTAACATGATTATGGCAACGGCCTATTTGAAGTAGGCCAGCCGCAAGCGGTTGTCCAATTCTTAAACCGCACACGGCACGTCTAAGGAAGCGGAAAAATCAACATAAAGACGTCACAACTTGCAGTATGGATAATATAGCCTTGACGTGAATAGATGTTTTAGACAGGCATTACCTATAATAATATTCACACCACAAATCATACATTGCCATGACTCCGAGGTAAGTCGCTTAAAGCACACGGACATCAGACGTACAGCGTAATCACAAATATGATATTAAAATACACATTTTTCACACCTAGACACAAAACAAACGTCATCATATAAATGTTTATCTATGCGGGGATGGCACCCGCGACCGTTGGCGCATAATAATCCTGTATTATCCACTAACATCTGCGCCATCGGGCCCGTCAAGGGGATTCAGTTAAGAGGGCATTAGTCGCGATCGCACGCGATTGACCCCTCAGTATGCCCTTAATGCCTAGTACTGGGCCCAAAGTTATTCTAACCTAATAAGGGCCTAGCGAAAAAAGCGGACGGATTTTTCGTTGTTCGATTACTCGTAACGCACGGTTTACCGAAACAATTGAAGTGTGAAATCAACTTGTAACAGCCTTTAATATGCGTCCAATTCCAGACCACGACATCAATATCGAACAAAATCACAGAAACTATATCTGCACTTAACTTAATAATAATGTCGCATTTAAAAACAAAAAAAATAATTAGTTCTCTCCGCGGAGCAAACTTATTTTCGTGTTCACAGCTGTACACTTCTCAGTACGCACCTATATATATATATATATATATATATATATATATATATATACACACCATAAATGTGTGTTGTTTGTAAACAATGGAACATACGCATTACACACTTCGTTAGATAATACCCACAGTTCATAGGACATTATATAGACAGTAAACATGCGTCATTCACTATCTTCGTTATCGCTTCCTTATTTAGTAGTGGGTCACAAGCAGGTCTGGATATTAAAAGCTTTGCATACATTCTAAATTCATACTGCGCAATAAGTTTGCTTATTGCCACCTGGTTCCAAGACCTTGTTTAAACTACGCATATATCAGTTTCGCATTATTTGCAAAGTATGAAAATAATGCCGTATTTTTAAGGTTACTCAATGCAGTGTTCTCTTTGTGAGCATAAATAATAGTCAATACAACAACACTCACATATTAAACGATCATGATAAAAAAAGTACCGGATAACTAGCAGATAAGATATCTGCTAGACATACTATCTGTTAGTTATACATACATGATTTTTATTTACTTATGTGATTAAGTACGGTTAGATTATCAGTCATTTACAAGTACTAAAGCCCTAAATTGCTGAATTGCATAAAAAAGCAAGTCCAATTTGTATACCAAACCCGCGGCCTTCGCAGAGACCAACCGCCTTGCTCTTGGCATTACGTATAATGTATTAGTGAGTCAACGTGTTTAGCTGCAACCAGAAATATCTTCGAATAGTTTGGTCCAAGGATTTTGACGTGATGCGCTGTCTCAAGTGAGGCGCTAAAGCCAAGCAGGAAATTTTCTTGTAAATTTATACCACTACAACTTGCCAAGATTATTCCAGCTTCCTGGTTTAAACATCATGAATGAAAGAACAATAACAAACAAGTATTTTATACACAGGTTTGGCAGTTTTTTTTAAATAAAATATCTATTAATCTGCCTAGAAATTGTAGGACAATAACACGGTCTGGCTTAACGAGTGAAATAAGGAAATATTATTTTTCTTTAGGCAACTCTTTCATTTGTCACTTTAACAGAGCAAAAATATTGCAATATATTATCAGGTATTTTACAAGATTATCTTTCTTTTAACATTACAAATTCTACTATACTAATCTTGAATACCAACCTTTTATATTAAACCCAAAGATACATCTATAGAACACCACGATCCAAAATATATAGAACAAGCACACAACGCGAGTGACGTTTTTAGCGTACATGTGGCTTACACGCACGTTTAAAGCTGGTGCTTTGCATTACGAAAGAAAGTAAATACGCTATGAACAAGAAATAATACTACCATTGTTTAATGTACACTATGTACACTAATTTAAAAAAGTTCTAAACCGTTTTAGAAATTATTTCACTAATAGAATGCTACATTCTTATGGAGTAACATAGCCTACATACATATAGTATGTAAAATATATGCCTATCTAAAATAAAAATATGAAACGCGATTTGTACTTTGTATGCTTGTAAAAACAAACTCAAAAACTACTGGACCGATTTCAAAATTACTTTCAATAGAAATTTACATTATCAGCGAGTAACATGGACTACATCATATCCCTACATCCTTACGGCAACGACAACTTTCTACGCGAGTGAAACCTCGGTGCGCTTTTAGTAAAGTAGATAAAGTTGTAGCTCACATTCTGTGATGAAGAAGTTGAGCAACGTCAGAGCCACCGTGTGCCCGGAGAACATGTAGTCCCCGCAAGTGCGCACACCGCGGACCGACATGCCGGCACCACTCCAGATGTCGTATGCCTGCCGCAGGCGGCGGCCCCACACGGTGAGGTCGTCCGCGGGCGGGTACGAGCGCGGCTCGCACTTCAGGTGGGAGCCGGGCACCGACAGCGAAGTTATTAGCATTGTGAAACACCGCAGCAAGAACACCGTGCCGGCTAGCGCGAAGAAGCGCCTTAAGATGATAAACCTTTGAGAGAGTAAAAAGTATTTGTTGACTCACCTGTTTAAGAAGTTAGTAATAGTTAGTTTAGTATGTATTTTTGCTAAACTAAGCCACCTTGTCTTCAATCAATCTTACAATGTTTATTACTTGTATGATGAATTTGCTGTTATTACAAATGTGAGTGTGTCTTATGTATACCAAATTAAAAGGAATCTAATTATTATAAATCAAAGATTGACTTAACAGATCAATCAATTAGTCAATAAAATACCCTTTGTTTTTGTAAGATAACATACTGTGACACTCATTAGGTTATTGTTTCCTACCATTGTTCTGTTAATTTCACAAGTAATTACAATATAATGGATTTCCAAAAACAATCACAGTATAAAATTTACTATTTACTCCATAATACAAGATTCAATGTTAGTAACATTAATATTATTATTGCAGAAAGTAGGTCAAATCATACTAAGTAGATTTTGGTTAGTTTACACTGTCAAAGGTCACCCAAACAATATTAAAGATAGGAATGATTTGATTTTTTAATGTTTGTTATGATCTAACTCAATAACTTACAAAATATTTTTTTAGTCTGTCTAACACCATCTCCTTATTACATATTAATCAAGAAACAGGTAATATTGTATATATATATATATAACATATTCAATATTACTGGTGTAACTCTATGATTAAACACCTCTACCTAAAGTGGAACATTGTGAGAATAACTTAAAACTACTGGACCAATTCCAAGTTTCTTCTTTCACTAATAAAAATCTACATAATTACTAAGTAACATAAGCAATGTTTGAAATGGGAACTACATAGTGGAACAGCTACTTGTTGATAATGTTAATAGAACTAAGAAATTTTTTAATGTTTCATTTGTTACATTAGTGAAGTAAATTAATATGCTATTTCCACAAAATAGTTCCACTGTGGCATTTCAAGGCATATGACCTTGAATCCTTTAAACGCTATCATATATATACACACACACACACACATATAGTGATATAATTCTAAACTTGGCTAGTGGAAGGTCAGTAAAAAAACAGCCAAGCTTTTTGTCACATGATGAAAATCTAAACAATGTGCATGTAGTAAGAATGAAACTGAATTAAAATTTCACTGACAAAACAGTTGAGTGAGCTCAGACACAAGCTTATGTAAAACTAGGTTAACAAGTCATTTAGACACAACAATATACATTAATATTCTTAGCAAATTATTCGCATTGTTAATCTTGTGAGGGAAGCCACTTTCATATTCATAATTAGTTTTAAACAATAAAGCACTTACCTATGTTTATGGAAGAACAAAACAGCTAGCCAAATAGCCATCAGTAAAGATCCTGTGATTTCACACATATCAAATGCCCATGGAATGTGAGGCACATTATCTAAAAATAGATCTGGCAGTGGTGGATATTTCTTCATGTCAGGGACTTTGTCATGTACTATTACCATCACCACTGCTGTCACCCACGTCACAAGGAACACATAGCCTGCAACAATGTTTAAATACAGCAAATATTCATGTTAACACCGCCATCTTTAATGAATAGTCCTTTCAATTAGCATACTACAATGTTGAACAATATTTGGATATGGTCCCAGCAAAACAAGTAAGAAATTATAAATTAAAAAAATATTTATGAGTGTTTACCTAATGCTATGGCAGTTTTCCACACCTCAGGCTTTAATTTGGAAGCTTTAACATCTGGATTAAAACTTGTGAACCCTGAACTTCTTCCATATGAGAATTCTGAAGGAATTTTATTGTGCAAATTATAACTTAAATGTGACAGATTAGTACCAAGAAAATTTATATTGGTAGACGCATTTGCCAACATTTGATCATCACATAAACCTAATTCATACATAGCAGCACGATTGTGTCGTTGCAATTTTTTCACTAACAAAATAAATCTTTTCCTCTCCCCTAACTTTAGTTGATCGAATGGATATTCATAGAAATCTCGATCTACGAAAGAGAGCAGGCATTGTCCGTCTATGTCGTTTGAACTGCATATATCAATAACACTCGTGGATATCTTGTCTTTATTTAATAAATCTAGCACTTCTTTGTTAGTCCAGTTCATGATATCAGAATCCATTGTCGCAGATGTAACGTGAAGCTAATTTTTAACAATAGACACGAGAAAGACTAAACTACTCTTGAGTATGTATGTAACCCAAAAAACCACAACAGCTATAAACTCATGGAGGTAAACTAAGTAACTGTGCTTATTTTAATTCAAAATTTAGAAACCATCGCAAAACTAAGATCGAACGTATTAATTTGACACTGACATGAAAACAGTTTGACAGCAATATGTTTTTGACGTTCTACTTTTTAAAGCACTGAACGACGTAGCAATGGCATAAGTATTTTGTGAGAAATATGTTAGTTTCTAACATTTATCCGAATTAAAGCCAGATGGTTCTAATACAGCATTTGTTTTAATGGGACAACGAAGAAATATCACCCACTCATTGTAAACCTTTTTTCTCAATACTCATTAACGCCTCGGCTGTTTAATATACAAATACACTTTCGCTTGTTCTATTTAGTAATATAACAAGTATTATATGCAGCTAACTACAAAGGCTGTGAAGTCTTCAGAGATATTCTTAAACGACGCAACAATTTTTTTTTTCATAGAGAAACAACCAGACAAAATTTTCACAGCTCTGCCAACCAACCCAATCCATATCACCTCGCCAATAGCCGAAAGTGCTAATGGTCCCGCATATCAACGTACGAATGCTGAAGTCGCAAATGGGACGAACGCCCAATCAAACCAACAATCCTACGGCAAACTGGAAAATATCCTACTCAAACAAAGCGTATTGAGTCTTATCACTCGCCTCGTTTAAAAAATAACTTCATTACATATAGCCACTTGAAACATCAATGATCTTGCCCCAAACAAAAATAAAGTAGAGATGATCATTAAGTTAAATAAATTGGGCCCTAGCCTTATCTCAGAATCGGATACTACATCAAGAAGCCGAATATATAGCCTAGGTTTTTCCGTATATCTCACCAATTGCCCCGATGGTGGGGCACACGATGGCACCACAATAGTTATTAAGAATAGCGTGAAACACTGCCTCCTGAAATTGACTACGACTGCCTATCTTCAAGCCACAACTGTAAGAGTAGAGGACAGATCGGAAGGACCTCTTCTTATTTCTGCCATATACAGACCGCCGCGGTATATTATAAAGGAGAAAATATTTACAGACTTTTTAAGTCATTAGGTAACCGTTTCATTGCCGGGGGCGTACGGAACACCAAACATACATATTGGGGATCAAGACTAACAGTTAACACTAGAGGGCGTGAACTAAATAAGAGATAACCGGAAAACCAACCTATTAGCTAACTGACAGCAACAAAATACCTGATCTTCAAGATTTTTTTATCACGAGGAGTATAAGTGATCAGAACACTCGCATAGTCTTATCTTGACGGCAGCTTTGACCACTCACCTGTCTTGATCGTGGCAACCATCTCTACAAGCATAAGACTAACTGACAATATTTTCGTGAATCCTGGAATCAAACATGAAGCATAAAATTCCACTTAAAACCAAGGAAGATGAGGAAGATGCATGTATTTATATCTCAAATCTTCAAGTAGCGGCTTGGCTTAGCACTCCTGAGCTGAAATAGTTCTCATGAGGCGCTGGTGCCTTCCGAAATTAGAAATAAGTTGCAGAGAAACGTCGCCGTCGCAGAGTTTGGCAGACGACTCATAGAAGTGCAGATAAGATAGGTTAAACCGTGCGATTAAAGAGCTCAAATAATTTCTGTATGATTCAGTAAACGAATCGACAAAATGGAGACTAGTGAGTATGACCAAACGGAGCATCTGCATCAACCGCAACAGTGTTTTCCACCTATAAGAACCAAAACAGGGACACGGACGCGAACTGACCAAGCAAAATCTCAGGCCTTCGCTATATACTTAGCTGATGTCTTTAAACCCAACAAACCTAGTCCTACCTCAAAAAGAGAGATAGCCAGAGAAATATCCAACGTCGAGCCGACGTGCTAACACGCCAGGGGGAGTAGGAGCAGAGGCTCTATCCTTCCAATTCTCACTCTTGCAACACACTTGATTATAGTCTCCACGACTGATTGCAGGAAAAATGAGAAAAATAAAAAAATAAAACCTAGTACCTTAACAAATGTCACATTTTCCTGAAATTATGGATGGAATGGGTAAAGTTTGGTTAAAATAGTAAACAAAAGAACAAATAGTTGAACATAATAAGTAAAAACATACTGTTTATTCAGATAGTTAATTGAGTGGTATGCCTGTCACCACTTTCACAATAATATTAAACATAATCATTACAATTATACAGTAACATAATAATTATTATAACAAACAAATGCAGATCCTATAACATAATGGAACGTATAATTATGGAATTATTATTTGTAGTCGAATTTCACTTGAAGCAGATACTTGACATTCACTTGCGCGACGTCGTACACGATGAATCTGGAAGCGCGCGCTAAGGAAATCAAGCGGGATGCAGTAAACAACAATATGTAAAAACAGCAACAGCTTTACATACACACATTAGTCAATATTTCACAATCGTAATTATTCTAGAAACAAAAGTAATTTATTTAAAATTTGACTGAAGTTTTGTCGGATTTGTGCAAGTTGACTTGTTGGTGTGTGTACAAGCGAACAATTAGACAATAATTGTCATAAATTTATTAGACAATATTTTACAGACAATTATATTAGACAATAATTGACAATAATTGTCATAAATGGGATGGCGTCCGTGTGATTGTCAAACTTAAACAACGTTCACCATGTTGAGACCCGCCATTGCAACAGAAGGCACGTTAAGCAATTAATCCTGGCTGCATTCATCAACACATCCGCCGCAGGACGTCTACTGATAGACATGGCCTCCCCAAGTTATTTCCAATAGAAAAGGTTCATTCGCAACTAACGCAATCCAGTCCGGTTTTAGTTAGATCGTCTGCCCACGTTGTTGGCAAACATCTCACGCCGCGCTTGCCAGTACGTAGTCTCCATTCCAGAACTTTACGGCTCCATCGGCAGTCGGTACTACTTTCAAAGTGCTCTGCCGATTGCCACTTTAACATGCTAATACGCAAAGCTATGACGGCGATTTGGTTCTTTTGCGATCCTATTGGACGACCCGAAATCGAAGGCGGGTCGCAATTAAACTCAATCGTGAACAGATTCATGTCGTACGACCAAATATAGCCGTGAGAACCGGCAGAGCAGAAAAGTATTTCCTTATGTACTACGGCTAAGGTACCGGAATCGATAGATGTCCAAAATAATTCACGGAGCGGAAACGGGCAGCGGCATTCCCGTCGCGAAGAACGGGCCACGATCGTCTCTTCGAGTCGATCTTGTTTGAGCCTACGTCCGAGAGGGGAAGTGTAAAGGCTGATATGACGATGACGAGAGTCGCATCATGTGAAAGGATACTCGTTGTAGAGCAGCGAGGAGGCGACGTCGCGGGCGCGCGGCGCGCCCAGCGGCACGAGCGTGCCGTCGGCCAGCGTGCGCGCGCCCGCCGGGTCCGGCTCCGTGCGGCCCACGCCCCACACCGAGTGCGTGCCCTTGGGCAGTTTCACCACGTTCTCTGCGCGGTGGCACTCTTTCCTGCAACACGGTAGTATCCGGACTTAGTTTGTATTGTATTTCGAGCTAATATTATTATTCCTCACCCGCTATATACACTGCTAATTAACGTATGCCATATTTCCATAAACTTCTTATGTCGCCTCCGTTTCATGAAACGCATTTTAAAATTGGAATATAATAAGGTGTTCCTCTTTAACCTTTATTAATTGGTATAAATAACACTCGAGAACATCAGTTCTATAAATGTCTCCTTAAGCTGCCTTCTAACCGTTATCCTTAACCACAAACACTGACCAGGCGTAGTACAGTTTACCGCACTTTCCAGGGAGTGCGTGTAGTTCTCGCTCCCGTAGAGTTCGTGGGTGTAGTTCAAGCGCACGTGCCCACTCCCTTTATTTTTTTACAAACCTGCCTAATGAACAAAGCTGAAGTCCTCGTTTCTGACCGCTTCAAAGATGGCATGCCTCGCATGGAAGTGTCGAAGAGGGAGTTAGTAGTGGTCACGCCCGAAGCACACTCCGGTGGCGCTGGAAATGACGTCTCAGTAATTTGGCCGAAAGAAAACTAAGCACTCACATATTGCCGAGCGCAACCTCGCATAGCAGCAGCAGACCCACGGGGTTGGCGGCCGACGTGCAGCAGTAGTTGGCCGACTTGGACACCATGTCGGCGAAGTAGATTCCCTTGCCGAACATGTAGCCCGTCACCGGCGCCTCAGGCGGCGCGATACGGAGACCTGTTTAAATAATAAATAAATAAATTCACACAATATCTCATACATTGACATGACTCAGAGATAACCTCTTTCGGAAATCAAACAGGGGAATCACAAATATGTATATCAAAAAATACAATATTATCATAAATATATATATTTAAAACCCAGGTTGATATATCCAGCGTTTCTGGTGAGATTCATAAACATGTTGGTATGTGTAACCTTTTTTGTAAGTGAAATCATGGTTTTACTTCTCAACAATAAAGCAGTGTTTAGGTGACACCATAATTTGAGTAATTTTTACGCTCATTAATTTTCACTTCATGTGAACTTAAATTTTTTTTCAAAGAAATTAAAATGTAACATCTACCAAAATTATTCTGTCTATTTGTGGAATTAGAAATCAACAGCTTTTCACTGATGAATAATTATGAAGTATATACGGTCACTCACATTAAATATATATATATTTTAATTTTTTATTTGTATAAGAATAACAATATTAAAATTTTATAATATCGGAAATACCTTAATATGTTTTCGCGTATAAAATACTACGAGAAATGAATAAAAGGAAGTCATACCTTGAGAAATGATTCCAGCAAAGTTGGTAACGCGCGAGCCGTGCCACAGGAGGCGGCGATTGTGCAGTTTACGGAACGGCTTGTACCGCTTGTCTTCACCCTCGCGGACCACTCGGAACACCTACACACGGCACATGTACAACGTCAATCTATGATATGTACTATATTTTCAAGCAATATAATAAACATTACGGTTCACGCACACATAATGAGCAAAATTATTTTTTTTAGATCTATTAAAATATCTCACGTGTCCTGAATTAAGATATTCTATTAGATCTTTGATTAATTTTGATTTGTTCACTAGGGTGATATTAACTGGACACACCAAGTGATCTAAGTGATCTTCATAATTACAATAATAATTCACACATGCACATTGACCTGATTCCGTAATAAGAAGCTACAATAGCACTAGTTACTAACTAGCGTTACTAAATATAATACTCAAATTACTCTTTTTTAACACCCAGACAAAGAACAAAAAGAAATGTTCATAACATATATGGCCGTCCTGGGTGGGGATCGAAACCACGACCTCTATCGCATAGGATAGGGACGCTATCGAATGCTCCATCGGACCCGTCAACGACTTTCTATCATTGAAAAAATTTTTAAAACTCTATCGGAAGTTTCAGCTACGATCGCCCTAGCGTGCGTACTGATGGGAATGCGTAGATATATGGTCTCGGACCTGTTCTATGTCGAGCGTGTAGTTGGCGTGCGTGGCGGCGTGCGTGTTGGCCAGGTACTCCTGGATGAGCGCGAACTCGTCGCCGTCGCGCGCCAGCGGCGCTATTTCCGCCTTCAGCTTCTTGTAGTGCGCCGAGACGGGGTTTTCGCCCGACTCAGAGTCTACAAAGAACGTCACATCACATTACACTCGTAGTATGTTAAATCAAATACAAAATATCGCACAACTGTATAATTTTTCAGATGAAAACATTACACGTATAATTAGTTTTTTTTATTATGCAATTCAGCTATATATATAGCAAATTGTAAAGTCAATTAAATTAATTTCTTACAATAAAACACTGCTTGCAACTTATCTACATTTTGTTAAGTGAATTATGATTAAGTGATGATATGAGTAATTTTTTTTAAACGATAGTTTTAATATTAAACTTAATGTAATATGATAATCATCATTACAGCCATTGAAAGTCCACAGTTGGACATAGGAAAGGGGCATTTTTGCTGATAATTGCTACGCTAGGCAAGTGTATGTGCAATCGCAGAGCGCAACATTCGCGATAGGGATGCTGCTGCCCATCCCCACCCTGTACATTTGAGCTGCACTATCTCAGATGGATATACCGCCATCTGGTACTTTAGTCGCCTCTTAAGACATTCGGTACAGTGAGGGGTACTCTGCCGTACCTCACGACATGTACAATATGAAAATATATGGTGCTATTAAAGGGAACTAAGTATATCAAATGTAAACATACCTGCATTGAGCAAACTGTAAGCTATTTCTATTTCTAACAAATTGTCCAACATTTCAGTTTTAGTCTTAATCAATTCATTGTTCAGCAGCGGAGGGTTGTTGACGCCGAAGTCGTGTGGTATTAATGTAAAGAATCTAAAATCAACAATAACCATTAATAAAAAAAATAAAAAATATTTAAAAAGTAGACGTTCTAATATTAAAATTTTGCGAGACAAAGCATTGAAGGTTTTGCATAAAATAAAAAAAAATAATATGATATTACGTACGCACAAATAAATACGATGTTTTTCAAAATATCTACGGCAGTCAGTAATTAAGCGAAAAATATTATCGGTAAACATTTTACCTGTTTGTTGCATCGATAATTTTACTTTGGCTCGCCTTCCCGTCTTCCAGGTTCTTAAGAAGATCAGATAGCACTTGATATCCGGCTTTGATTTGTTTCTTAGACAGCTTTCCCAGTGGCATCTTCTCAGTATCAAGCTGAAATAAAAGAAAAATAGGAAGAAATATAAAGAAAAGATATATCATTGTATTTATTTTGTAATCATTTTAGGATGTCACCTTTTTTCACTTATGGCTGTAACATCACCTTTTATATCTTGCATCCCTTTCTTAGACACAGAACAAACGTTCATCACATAAATGGTTTATCTAAATGGTAGAACCGATGACCTCTGGCGCATAATATTGCTTGGATGAAAGGCCGCCCATTGTACTTTGTGATTACTATCTTTTATCTTATATTTTTAGGTTTAGTGTACAAAAAGAATTAATTATTATTATAGAGAAAGTACCGAATTCAGCATCGGGCCCCTTTATGAGAATGTATATGCAGAGTTAACTAACTGTAAATAATGATCACCTCAAACTCCATCAGTGTTTTCTTCATGGTGTCGATATCGAATATCTTCATGACGAGCCGCTGCACAGGCAACGCTATAGAGAGCGAGGCGTCTTCCATTAGTACGAGCTTGTTTGATTGCTCGTCGCCATAGTCTAACTCGATCGGATAGTATCCGTTCGGTACCTATGTAAGCAGAGATAGCATAATTCACTTGTGTTACAGATATCAGACAAAAGATGAATTACAAACATTATACTTATATACACATAGAACTATCATGTATCTTTATTACGTAAATGTTGGTCCTGGGTGAGAAATCGAATCCAGGATCTTTTGGCGCACTACTAAAACTAGATTGGCTACATTAATAACCAGGAAATCGGGATAAGCTTTTCCATGAAAGACTTAAGAGTTCATGGTGTGAGGAACCAGCAGCATAAAATAGTACCTTCCTCTGTTAGTCCATTATAATGACTATATTTTGAGCTAGTATATGCAGTATATAGTTAAATCTATGTTTGTAGACAGCAACTTTTTAATTGGAGACTGGTTACACTATATTTGAGTTTGAGTAACGTTCATTAATAAAAATATATATCTTGAGAAATATTCAAGAACTGAAATAAAATTTACCTTCATAAAGTTATGCCTGAACTCCCACGGGTTCTCAGTCTTCTTCAAGTACAGTTCTTCGAATTTATCGATGGCGTCCTGCAGAGACTTGCAGTCTTGCACCTTGTGTCCGCCGATGGTGGTCCCGATGCGCCCCCACGAGTAGAACAACCAATATCTGACGAAAATTTAAACTTTAGATACATACTATTAAAGCATACATTATTTTTATTAGAACGGTCAACTGCAAGCCTACAGTCCGCGTGACAGTAAGCGTCACCGCAGTCCATAGACGCTCGTAATATCAAAAGGATACCACTAGCGCTTTGGCAGTCTTATGATTTTATGAAATAATGTCACAATACCCCAAAAGACTGGGCATTTGAGGTACCCAGAGGTGTGGTACCGGCGCAGCGGAATAGTAGCTCCCTTAGCCTTACCCGGTGGCGTAAGAGTTACCGAAATCGACAGATCACGGTATATCCATCCGAAACAGCGCAGTTTAAATACTACAGCGTAGGTAGCGGTATCCTCGTCGCGAAGTTGCGCTCAGCGATTGCCACCACGCCTGCCTAGTGCGGCAATTAAATGCAAAAAAGCCTCATCTTGGAGAGGCCTATGTCTAGCAGTGGGCTTTCTGATATGATAACCTAGTAATTTCACTGCTTCGCACCCTTCAAACTGGTGCACAGCAATGTGAAGCACTTTTACTTTTTTTAAACATGTTTCACTCTCAGTACTCTAGTAGGATTTAGAGAAAGTAAGACACCACTTGGACGCACACAAAACTGCTTGCTTACAGATTCGAACTAATATAAGCTGAGAAGTAAACCTAATCCTAATCACTACATAGTATAAAACACACTTTCCGTTGTCTGTCTGTCTTTAGATGTTTAAAACTTCGCAATGTATGCCTACATTGCAAATGCTGGCTGAACTGTGAACCAGGTAGATCAAAATAATGTACTACAGTATTGTACACATTACTTTAATTAAAAGGTGTACAAAAAAGTCCGCGATGGTGTATGTCCATCTCATAGTGATAACTCTCAATAACCACTTTTTATCCTTATTACAGTCGTGCAAAGCCGGGGCGGGTTGCTTGTCTTTACGTATATATTTCTACTGTACGTGTGTATGTCATTGAACGGCTGGACCTATTTGAATATTATTTTTGTATGGGTGGCGCACGAATTTATTACCAGTTTAGCAGTTAAGAGCGACAGACTTCTTCCGACATAGGAATAACAATAGTTTCTCGGGGATGAAATATAAAGTTTAGCCTTCATTATAAATACATGAAGAATACATAGGACTCATACCTATTTCTACCGCCAAATAGCAGTGTTCGCATTGCTGTTAGTTTTGAATTGTAAGAGAGGCAGGGAAATGACTGGAGAATGTGACATAATATCTTTTATCACTAGCGCGTTGCCAACTTTAGTAGGTTGCGTGTAGTGATATAATTGCGATATTACCAGCGTATATAGGCTGCGGTCACAAGTACTATCACTCGGAGTGCAAGGTTGTTTGACGTTTTCGAATAAAAAGTTCGCGACCGTCACTTTAATGAAATGTTCAATTTTTCTCGCTAATCATATCCATACTTGTTCTTGTTGTTGTGCTGCAACACCTGCAGTTTGTAGAAGGAGTTCTTCTGGGCGACCACGTCCACCTTGGACAACGACGCCGTGTACTTGGTGCCGTCCGGAGCCTTGTACACGCGCGCTACATCGTCCAGTCCAGAGTCGGGATCAACAGCTGTGCCACCTGCAAAAAATTAATATGGTAGTGGTTAGTACTTCCCAAATGTTGGCATGAATTGGGTCGGACCGTCAGACTTTAACTTATTGTTTTAATTGTTCAAGACGAACATTTGTGTGAAGAATATTTATGTATGCTCTGCGTCTGGATGTTAAATATGTACATAAGAATTAGGTCTGTGATTCCTTAGTTGTCTAATGTTCGTAAAAAAGTGCTTGAAGCTACTTATCTCGGAGTCACGTCATACATTAAGGCGTTGTGTAAATTTATAACTTTGTTATATTTGCTGTGGAGTACCAGCAGAGCAAAGAGTTGAGGTATTATTAAAGGTAGGTCAAGAGGAAGCCCTTGTTCATGTGTCGTAAGAGACAACTGACGCGTCGAAACCTACAGATGGCGTATCCACCCGAAACAGCGTAACTCAAATTCAACAGGGTGGTATGGGCAGCAGCATTCCTGTTGCGAAGTCATAATGTGCAAAATTCCCCCTTACTTGCGGTGGTACGGTACTATATCCAACAGTAGACGTTAAACGACTGTTATGATGCTATTGAATTTGAAATTATTAAACTCTAGACCTCTCACATAGGTCATCTGCACTATTTCTCCTCACTCTCACCTATTTCTACCAAATAGCAGTGTTCGCATGCTGTGTTCCAGTTTGAAGGGTAAAAGAGGCAGTGTAATTACTGGGTAAATGTGACACTGTATCTTCAGTTCACAATGTTGGCGACACGCTAGTGATATCTTTGTGTTGACACGAGCGTCTATAGGCTGCGATTACGTTTATGATCAAGCAGACCGTATGTATGTGGGCCGACTTCTTAATATATAAAAAAATACTCGAATATTATACGATCACTACCAACGATAAGCAGCATAAAGACTTCCGATACAGCTTTCAAAGAAAAATTCTAATTGGAAGAATATATTTATGAGAGGAAAATGGATGACGTAGGACTTATACGATATCCGCTCAATCCACTAGTTATAACACCACCAGTTAGTACCACTAAAGTCTTAGATACAACTATTGTGTTCTAATATTTAAAGAGGAGAGATTTGTTAAGGTTAAACTAAAAAAATACTAGACCGATTTTAAAATTATTTCACCGTTAGAGAGCAAATTTTTACCGAGTCTATGTTATACATAAAAATAGAAAATAAATTAAAAAGACGCCTAAATTGAGAGGTTTTATGCATCGAATTTTCTATGCATAAAACATCTCAAAGTAAGTGGTCCCCCGGTATGGGAAAGATGCGGGTTCAAGTTCCATCTGACACCTGAGACCAATTATTAGAAAATAACGGAAAAAAACAATATTAGTACAGTTCTATCATTACAACTAAAAGAAGATCAGTCTAAGCAAAAAGAACTTCTACATCGGTGAAGGTAACTAATATCACTTTTTTACTAGGATCACCTGGAAGAACCAAATGAAGAATTTATTAGTGCTCATAATTATAATTTACATATCTCATACATTGACTTGGTTCCGAAAGTAGTAGCTTAAAGTATTTGGGTCATCGATATCAGAATACTGAAAAGTTTCATATATATATTTACAACACCCAGAACAAATACAAATGCTTATCACATAAATGTTCGGACACGAGCCTATGAAGCACACGATACCACCGATTACCCCATGGTGCCAAGGTGGCTTCACTCAGTTCAACCTGAATTATGTTTAATTATTTTATCCAGGGGCCGTGCGGTACCGGCAGAATATTAACTTACTAACATTGAGTCATCATCACTCATCCATCCTCATACACATAGCAGTCACTATGGAAAATATATAAATTACGTAAATATTATAAACATAAGTTGTTTGAATAAAAAAAAATAAATAAAAAAAAGAACCTTGAATTTTCAACTTTACAGCTGATTTTGATGACTTCACATACATGCTACCGGATTTAGGGATCGATTTTCCATCTACGACGTCTTGGGGGATCCGAGTCATCGGCTGTATATGAAAAATAAATCAAGACCTTTATAACTGTTTTCTTATATAAATAAATTAGGTAGTTTTCTTGAAACAAACTTACATCAGAGCCCCATTCAGCTATGTTATTATCCTTGATGAGTTGTAGGGAATGTAAAACAGTGCCTTTATCATCGATTTGATCAAAGTATGATTCTTCTATGACCTAAAAACATAGTTGTAATCAAAGGATTAACATTATGAAACATATCTTTGAGTAAATTTTAAGGCATGTCGAGAACAAAAGGGTACAAAGGGTTGCCAAGTCGCCAATCCTAATAATAGGCGGACAGACCAGTTTCGCCAGATATTTGGGTAGAAAGACCATCGCACATTATTGCTGATTTTGTGTTTCAGAATAAATAGGCATGAAAAAAAAACATTTATGTAAACAGTCTTTTATAATTAATCAGTCTGCAACTAACTAGCTTGTGTAAATTACACATACCTCCCTGCTACCGATATTTTACATCTATTCAGTCAGCTACAAGTAATTAAATACAGTACTTATATTTATCAAATAATAGATAAACAGGCCTTCCTATGATCCTAGGCACCACAAATCAGCATTATTTAAAAAAATTACACTAGTCTTAATTCAAACCCAACTTTCAGGTTTCCAGGGCAGGTTGTCATTATGCTATTGATGCAATTAAACATCAATTACCTCGATATCTTTCTCTTTTGTTTCAAGCATCTTATCTGGCATCCTCTTCAAGTCTTCAGCGGTGGACACGACTGCCGCCAGGGTGTCGGTCAGTTTGCTGACGACGAGACCTCCTTTTTTGAGGATCCTCCGTTTCAGCTCCTCCTTGTTAGTTTTTAACTTACCATACAAAAAGAACTGCAAGTTTTTCAGAGGTGGGATCGGTAATTCTTTTTTAACCCTACAAAATTTATTCATATACTTCAATATTTGTTAAACACAGCTTAAACATATAAAAATAGATATAAAATAAATGAAGATATAATGCATAATTTGGTTTTTATTTTCTTTTTAATCTTTCTGCAAGCCTGCACATCATCCCTTATAACAAATGAGTTTATGACTGTTGATATAAGGACTCTATTTTCTCTTTCTATTTTTTAGTAGCATCTTATATAATAACAACTAAAAAATGAAAATGACTAAGCCGCTAGAAAACAGTATAATTTTTTTTAAAGAAACATGTACATTACAACCGTATAATCAAAATGATCTGATATACACAGGCATATAAACATGTTTGAATTTAAGACAGGTATAAGCTTACATGGCACTAGTTTCCTGCTTCATGTTGACCAGGACAGGTGGGGGCGGGGCTGCCATGAACACGCGCGCCTCGACTTTAGGTTTGTACTTATGGAAAACTGAGTTGTTCTTATACCCCTTGGGGACAACCATTGCCGTTCTTTTGGGCTCCTGAGTTGTGTATGAACACTTTGTCCAGTCACTAGCATTACCTTCAAGTAAATGTAAATATAACTTATAGATATTTATTTAAACAATTTCAATTAATGTCTTTACATGTGAACTGAACATTTATGATACATATATATAATGATACAAAAAATAAAGTCTTTTAATGTTTTTGTACTAACAGCTTTTGTTGGCTTTTTCTTGTTTCTTTCATATTATATTTACAAGTATTTTGCAGTATGTGTTTTTTAATGTGACAAATTAAATAATACTCCTTTTTTTAAGTATGTTTAGAATATACACAATATTCTTGGAAGTTTTTTGAAGTGTAATTCTTTCCAATGCCAGTCAATCAAAAGCAGTCCAGTAATTCACGCTTTTTAAGTAAGTTAATGAAAAGTAATTAATATTAATTAGTACCTGCCCTCACTACATTTTTTGTCACAAATAAATTTAACTGTAAATATAAAGTTCAATTACCTGTGCATTTGTAGCCAAATGTGTCCAATACTAATTGACCTTGCTCACATTCTGGACAAGGTTCTAGAATACCGAATGCCATACAGTCTGCTAAACGATCTAAACACTATGGATAAAAATAAAATGTTTTATGTCTATCATACAGGACAAAAGCTTATATATAACACAAACTTTCAATAATATTATTGCTTACCTCATCACGACCAGAGGGTATTTCCTGACTGTTTTCTTCAAGAAGTTCATGCAAATCTTGCGTTTTCATTTCTCCCAATGCATTTCGGTACTTAAAGTACAATTTGTTTTGTTTATCTAATTTCTTCTCTTTCTTTTGCTCTTCTTTCAACTCTTCTGTGTCTTTTGGTTCACCCTTCAACTTCTTTACAGGTATCTCATCAGTTTTTATTGGTCTACAAAATAAGTGTAACTTACAAAAACACTACAAATAAAATATAGAAAAAATTATAAGATAAAAAAACAACATACTTAATTTCATCTTTAACAGTCTTCTGATCATCTTTTTTGAGACTCTGAAAACCAGGAAGGCTTTCTCCTCCTGCAAAGTATAGCAGTTGATCCCTAGCTTCAGCAAAACATTTAACATGATGCCACAGTGGCTGGCCACCATACTTGCTGCCTATTTCTGTATCAAATACAGTCTTACATATACGTACTTCATCCTGGAAATATATATTGTATGAGTACAATACAAAAAAACTGTCATTGATGTAAAAACCGATTTTAAACCATGTTAATTATTAAACAACATAAGGCACATAAATAAGTCTCAAATAATTTAATTAGCAATAAGATTTGAATATACTTTACCTTACATATCTTGATTTCACAATGCTTGCAAGATGCTCTACTGCTTTTAGAATACTCCACACGGAAATCTTTTAATGCACCAGCTGCACCATTTTCAGCCTGCCTCTTGACTGCCTTTCCTTTTTTACCTTTACCAGTGCTTGTTTCAGGCATTACAATACCTGACATACTTTCTATAAAATAAAACAAGAACATATATCACAGAATCTATTATCAAGATTAGGTAATAAAGAACTAAGCTAACTAAGCTAACAAACCTATTTTATTTTTTAGTTTCTTCTGGTCTTCAGATTTCAGCTTAATAAAATTCCCAATATCAGAAAATGTGGTTGGGCGCTGTTTTTCGAAAAAGCAATCCTCATGATACCAGTTAGCAAGTTTTCCATCGTGGAATGACGACTGTAAAAGAAGCAAAGTAATTAATAACACAATATCTAAACTTGTGATATTCACAATACAGAAATGCTCTTCGCATGCGTGTCCGTGGTTATTGTAAATGTCTTAGAGAACAAAGTCATTGCAATGAAACTTAACCTGGTTAGGTAATGTAAAACACAAAATACATTTCGTTTAATGTTTTTTTTGTCATTTTTGCAGTTAATACAGACTGGCAGATATTTAGGAAATACTACTTCTGAATATTACCTACCTGTACCATACGCGCAAGTCGTAAAGATCCTTGATCTATTTTTTGTTTACAACCCTTGCAAGACGCTCGGCCAGATTTTGCATATTCGGCTTGATACGGTAGATCAGCCATTATTTTAATATAATAATTTATACACAACAACAACAAGTTAAAAATACAAAGACCTGCCTTCAACGAAATTTAGCCGGTGCACAAACGTCAGTTACTCAAAATACTCAAGCCAGCAAGATGTCAAACTTACTCGATTGAAGAGGAACAAAAGAAAATTTTTATATCCAATCAGGAATGGCAAAAATAAATTTGACAAATATACCTCTCCCACTTCCCTTTTGTACATTACAACAACGAAAATAATGCAAGTTATTGATTAACAACCTAAATTACGTAATAATGTGATAGCAAAAAACAACATTCCAAAGTCTAAGGTTTCTAAACGTTGTACAAATGTCTATATTAGCACTGCTTTAAAAAAAACATTTGACATTTCAAATGAAAAGTCTCTACTCTTTTGCTCTGGTTTTATAGTTTCAAGCGATATGTATAAGGTAAATAAAAATACGTAATTGAATTGGGAAAAGCCAGATATTGTTTTGGGTTGAATACGTTGTATTTATATCGGAAAGAATGGCGAATAGAAAGGAGCAAATGAAAAAGTCTCTAGGTATTACTGAATATCCTTGGAGCTCAGGTAAATAAATATTGATTTTTTACTTAGATAAGTTTTGTACAACTTTTGGTAATATGAGCGCATTTTATTGGAGTTTTTCCATAGTTTGATTGTTAAAAGAGCGTAAAATTTATTTAATTTACTTAATTTATGGGATTAGCATCGTTTTATGGACAAAAGTTGTTTGTATAGTTTTCAATTAAGGATTGAGCGATGATTTCTTAATAATATATAGTATAGTATATATTAGATTGGGAAATGTAATAGACTTAATATAATTTTAAAGAAGATGAAGATAGCATATCTCAAAACACGCAAGATGTGCATCTACTGCGCCGACAGGTCTCTGAGCCGCGGGCAAGTGTGGCGGACACGCCAGGCACCAGTGGTAAGCATAATATGATATCAATTTGTTGTCAAATTGAAAATACTCCATAGGGCATCATGTTATTATTTATTTTGTTACTTCATAATCAAAACACATACATGTTTAAGGGTAATTTCTTTACATCACTGTGCAAAGTTTACCTGGAAGAGATTGTTTTGAGAGCTATAAGGTGGCCAATTATATATTATTGTATTTTTTTAATGTATCTACCACAAAATTTATGGATGTTCTAATTATTTTAATCATTAAAAGATATTTGTATAAGTCTTTGTTTCTGTAGGTCAGCAATCAGCCACATCTGCCAGTGCTCCTCCAGCTCGCAGAAACATTACTGATGATTTCTGGTCCATAATGACTCCTCATAAAGCATCATCATCTGAAATATTTCAGTTAGTAACTAGTTTTTATTAGATTAAGATCCAAAATTTATTTAATAATTTTGATCAAGTTGCTTTTTAATTTGATGAATAAGATAGATTATGATTTTATTTGGTTTATGACCAAATTGACCATCTTCAATATAATATACAGATATTATTGGGCTTTGAAATCATAAATAAGAAGTAAATTTCTATGAGAGAGAACAAATCAAATCACTTGGCTCATCAAACTGCTTAGCAATAGTTTGGAATGTACAAAATTAGATGTTCAGTTTATTTTTTTTTCATTTGTCTTTAGTCAATGTCTTCACATAAATAAGTAGTTCTAGTAAAAGACAAATTTGCTGTCTTTGGAAGAAATTTTCTTATACAGTTTGAAAATTTAGGTCATTGATTAATGATGTGCCACCTCGCGATCTGCAAGTGCCGGACACGGATCCTCGGTCGTCCCGGCCTTCAACTGGCGGAGATCATCGACCTACGCGTGTGCCGCTGCCCAGCTCGCGAGTTGCCTGCCCTGGCACATCCGATCTCCAGCGTTTGATAGCTTTTAAGAAGCTCTCACGATCATTGAACAACTGGCGCCCAACTAAATCCTTAACAAACTGGTATTCTTTGTCATCTAGAGGTGAGAACAGATATACTGCCATTGAAATAAGACTGATCTTAGATGTTGTCAATTCAAATGTGGAATGTATCATAATCCAAGCACATACTTTACATTTTAAAGTGTGGGCCACACTCAGAACTGGTATAGCAAAACTAAGTTTGTTTTACTAATATAATAAAAACTCAATTATAAACACAAATATTCTTAGTTGCAAACAGAAATAGTCGTACAATAAATAGTAGCTTCTAAAAGCTTTTTGTTGTATAGGTGTTTGAGCCTATTGAGAATGACTTGATGTAACAGTTTAAAGTTCGAAAAGAAATGGTTTTGTGTCTTATTGTACCAATTCTACATCGGATTATATCTATGTGAATGGAGAAGTGATCCTAGAAATCCCTACTAATATTATAAATGTCTGTTGCGCTTTCCCGCTTAAACCTATTTTGATGAAATTTGGCACAATCAATCTTTAGACCCTGAGAATAGACATAAGCTATTTTTTAAATCGAAAGAAGGGTTGTAAGGGGATGAAAATTTGTTTGGAAGTATCGTTATTTTATAGAGCTAGAAACTAGAAACTTATTTTTCAGACCATTGATTCGATATAAATAAACATGACATTCAAAGTTTATATAAGTTAAGGTATGGTACCCAAAAAAATTATTCCACGCGGACGAAGTTGCGGGCACAGCTAGTAGGTAATAAAGTAAATAATAGTAAAACATACATGTTGAATGTACTAATGTCCACTGTCGTCACTGTCTACTCTTCGGAAAATATTCCAGTAAAAATAAATTAATTCAGCTTACTAATATAGAGAATAACATAGACAATATTTATAAAGCATTTAATGTTTAAAAAATGCAGCCACTAAACTATTTGGCGGCGTTTTGTTTGTTAGGTCCATCCAGAAACCCTATATTTTCGCCGAGCCTATCTGGTAACCGCGGACACAACATGCTCAGAAGACTGCAGCAGCCTCTTCTGCCTTTGGACGACAGAGGAGACTGCTCATCCCGTAAGTATGGATTTACATTTTTCAAATTGATTGAATAGACAATTATATTGCGTTTGAACTGAAAATAATATAAATAACTAAATTCAATCATCTCTCCGACACTTAACTATGAGATAAGTCGCTTAGTGATTGATAATAATGTCGGACTAGTTATATGTTGGAATTGCACTCAACGATGAGATTTCTTTTCACGATGGTTTTTAGGCTCAATATTTAAAGTTAGGCTTACGATTCATAAAATTCTCGGTAGCACACGAATCGAACGCGTTGAGCGCCACGAGGAGCCAGGAGCGGCAGCGTCCACGGGCCGAGAACGAGACCATCGTCGTCGTCGATCCTCCTGTGGAGCGCACTGACGATGGTGAATTATTCATAATGCTTATTAAGAAAGTTAGGAATTCATTTGAAATTTCGACAAAAAACAAAACCATAGATTTGTCTATGGTTTTGTTAACATAGAATCAACTTGTCTCGGCTACCAGGCGGGACTCGAACCCGCATCTTTTCCAAACCGGACTGCATTGCTATTGCACTGCTCTGCTACCGAGACCTTAGTGTTTTTTTGTGCTGCGATATTAGCCATTACTTTTCGCTATTTCTTCAATGTTGTACTTAATGACGGTTTTCTAAAACAGTCTACGTTAGATGGCAGCACTGTAGCATCTGGTCCATGAGCTGTCAAAACATACGTGAATTGTTGATATTGTGAAATTTCCGATAGTATTTTTGGTTTATTTATTATTACAATGATTAATACACGAATATTGTTTTATAAAATGCCACAGTGTTGGGCAGTGCCCATGTGTGCAAATAAAACAAAGTGAATATTCATCTACGGGATAAAAAAAAAAATAATAGGTATCTAGTTATTTTGCAGCATATTATAACCTCTTATGTGCAATGCCTATTGTTTTTATCTGACATGCCACTTTCAACAATTCCAGGAAATACGTTAATGTATTAACTATATTACAATTCATCTGTTTTTGAATCCACACTTTTGTAGTACTTTTTATCTGACCATACTGTCATATAAAGAATCTGACTTCAGAGGATATTATTGTTTTTATTTGGTTCTTGTTTCTATTATAGTCATTGAGCCTGAAATTCAAAATAAAAAATATATAAACTAGAACTCACTAAACACTAATAACTGCAATTTAGTAGTGCGAAAACGAAATAAATTGTGTGAAAAATTTTTAGTACATTATACAACTTGTTTGTACATACTGGTAGGTACTAAGGAAAAACTCAGTGAAATGTTTGTATTCTTTAATTCAGCATTGTTACCCATAATAAAATCAATAGCACTTCCAAATACAAGAGAATTCGATTAAAGAATATGTTCTGAACCTATGATTATTTGACAGCCGTTGGACCAGACGCCTACGTAGCGGCACCTGGTGGCAGAAAAAGTATAGAAAACCCTCATTACGGTATTATATGGGAAAGACAGACGGGTTCGAGTTTCGTTCCGGCTTGAGAAACGTTGATTATTTTCTAGGGAATTTCATCTTAAATATGATTTAGCATTTTTTATGCAAAGAATATATCAAAGTAAGTTAAAGTTATTTTTTTTACCGCTAAAGAAGAAAGGACTTATAGTAACGCACAGAAAAGTGAAATTACTGGGTTATATTATTTAACACAATTAAGGTGGGCTGGTGTGGGACAGGTGAAAATTGTTGTTCTACTCTCTACTGTGGTTTTCAGATATACCGGAACTTCCTGAGTCGCTGGACCCTTCTGGGGAGGAGAATGAAATCCCAAATCAGGTGAACCTAGAAGGTCTGTAGAAATTGAAATTGATTTGAAAATAATACATTTCGAGTTACATATTTTTTAAGCAAAGCGACGTTTTATGTTTGTTGTCAAGGAAAAACTATAATATAAATATACACTTATTTGCAAAAAAACGGGCGGTTTTGATTTTAATTCTTATTTTAAAAAAATACGGTACGGAATAATTTCAATCATTTGTACATGTTACTGGCCGGTTTTAAAAATGCCGTGGTGTTTAAAACAGTACGTTCTAAATTCAAATTTTCGTTTGATGCTCGTTTTTACAGAAAACCACTTTTAATCCTACATTTTTGATGCGAAGTTCCAAAAGATAATATCGGTTTTCATAACTTTTAGTCAATTTTTATGAATTTATTTAATATTCTTAATTGTCAAAGCTTCATTTATTGCTATCTATTGTTTAGCTGTCTTAATAATATTAGAGAAAGTGGTAAAAGCTACCAAAATTATTGCGCTGCTCGAAGAGGGTTGCAGCCAATGCTTCGTGGCTCAGAGCCTAAGTGAGAGTCGCTCGACGGATCAAAAGACCTGGCAGCGGTATCAAGACACCGGTTCCGTCGAGAGAAGGCCTGGTTCTGGAAGAAAACCATGTACCCAACCACGGGATGTTCGTTTTCTTGTGAGTCGCGCATTGAGAAATCGCAAGTCTTCGTATGTGGACCTTAAGAACAACCTCGAAGAAGTAAGAAATGTGCATATTAGTCTATGGGCGGTCAGGAGGAGGCTTCTCGTGGCCAATATACACTGTCATCGCCCGGCCCGCGGCCCTAAGTTACACCTTGGGCACAGAGTTGCCAGGCTTAGGTTTGCTCGAAATTGTGAGTCATGGATTCAAGAAGACTGGAATAGGGTATTGTTCTCCGATAAAGCTAGGATATCTTTGTTCGGTGAAGATCGACGTCGGCGAGTGCTACGAAGACGAGGAGAACGCTTTGCAGAGGCTTGTTTTAAAGAAATTACACCTTATGGTGGGGGCTCTGTTATGTTTTGGGCAGGAATAAATTCAATGGATCGTACAGAGTTAGTCTTCATTGAAAACGGCTCAATGACTGGACATCGATACATAACGGAAGTTCTAATTTCTGATGCACAACCCGCATTGGCCGCTTTAGGCGAAGACTAAATTTTTATGGACGACAACGCTTGCGCCCACCGGTCTGGCGATGTGTAGAAGCGTGGCGAAGCGGCGAAGCGTATGTGCAAGAGGTCGGTATTAGTCGTTTGGATTGGCCAGCTCGAAGTCCCGACCTCAATCCTATAATGTCTGGGACGCTCTGAAACGACGCGTGATAGTACAACCGGCTCCGCAGACCATCAGAGAGCTGAATAATGTGATTACCGTGAAGTGGGAACGTATTCCGAAAGCAAGTACATATCCGGGATATCCTCGCTAGCATACCCAGACGAATTCAAGCTGTGATTTCAGCTAGAGGGGGTCACACTCGATACTAAACATTTATCTGCTTTTACTTTATCAAATAAAAAACAAACAAATATCTTAGTTAACTTTTACTTCACGACCATATGCACTACTAGCGATCATACACTACTAGTGAACTTCAGCATTAAAACCCGTAAATTTTATCAAAATTTTATGATAATACTGACGAAAACGATTATTTGCTTATTAATTTACAAAACTGTGAAAGTAAAACTATGTATAATTATCAAACAAACCAATTGAAATGGTTCATTGCTTAGGTGCCCGTTTTTTTGTAAATGAGTGTATATATATATATACACACACAGGAGGATGCTGCTGCTTTCAATCTGTTCAATAATCTTTGTGTTGTAATTGAACTACTTACTACTCCAGCTGTGGGTGACGTACGGCTGCTATGATGACGACGCATTCATTTGTTTATACAGCGGGCACGTCTCAGAACATTACCAGCGGCGGTCTGTCTTTGGAAGAGGAGATAGTGGAAATAGATGCGCTTGACGAAACGGACGGGCCTCCGGAGGAGAACAACCAGGAGATGGAGGTCATCGACTCTGATAACGTCTTGAATGAGGTAATCTCAACGTTGATCGCGGAAATATTCAAAGTAATTTTATTATGACTATTTCAATTCAAATCAAATCAAAATATTCTTTATTCAACTACTTTCTCTTAACTTTAGAATCGTGAAACAAATTAAATATCACAATTTTAATTTAGAAGAAGTATTAAGTACTAAATTGTATTAAATTTATAATATCCTGTATATAGGTCCTGATGACCCCACAGGATCATGAGAGTCATCTAACATATAAATTAGGCCTACCTTATACTAGTTTGCAGGCACCCGACGGGTCTTAAAACTAAGTTTAAAACAGGATCATTATACAAGTCACCAGAAAGGAACCATCAAGAAAAACTGGTGGTGATAAAAGTTCTAACAATTCAATCCCAGGCAGTTTTATCATTAATTTAATCTTTAACACTATTACATGCTTTAAAAATAAGCTTACCCTTTACGTAATTTTATAATTTATTTATCGGTAAAGCTGATATGCTGCCTGATATTTTATTGTAAGTCTATTATATCACTTTATATGTCAGTATGTGCATTTTAAATAATATATTGTTACATATTGTTGCAGCTTCCTGCAGTCGCGGGTGCGGGTGCTGAGGCACAGCCACTTCGGCAGCATACTGAAAGTAACAAGAGAAAAAGGGATGGTAAGTTGTTTGGCTGATTATGTTTACTATATTTTATAATGAATGAAAGAGTTGGTATACGACGACCTTAACTAGAATTTGCTGTATAATGATATTAAATAAGGGTCAGGTCGGAGGTGCCGAGAATTAACGAACGTGTATGGAAGAACTAACGCAGGTATAGCAATAGAGAGGTATGCCAAAATCGTAGCAAGTGGTCTATAGGGTATATCTATATCTATTCTCTTTTGAGGCGCAGTGTATGTTCCTTACTCTATGTACCACATCCTTGGCCTATTTCCAAAAACTATAATGGTATTTGAATTTTAACGTCCGTTCTATCACCGCGGCTTATAGTCGCTTGTATTATCACAAGGATATCACTAGCGCGTTGTCAACTTTATGACTTGAAGATATTATGTCGTTACCCAGTAATTTCACTGCCTCACTCACGCTTCAAACCGGAACACAAATACAATTTATTTACATGGTTTGAACCTTTAACCTCGACAATGATCTGAGGATGTGCTGTACAACCATATATGGTACAAAATGTTGAATATTATGTCTACTAATAAGAGTTACTATTTCAGAAGATGACGCTGAACCGATTACCGTCAAAGATTTTAACCAGGTGCGTAGTAATAATTAATATTTGAGGTATTTACTAAATGTTTTGCATTGTACTCAATGCATACTTATTCGTAGTAAATAGTATAATAATAGTTAATATTTAAAGATATTTCTATTGAAATGCAGCGACTTTTAATGAAGAAAACTAACAAATATTTTCTCTAATTCATAAACATCGTTAACTAAAAATAAAAAAAATATTGTTTCACTAATGTTATACCAAAATCTTAAAGTATCAGTGGGATAATAACAATAAGAACATCTCAATTAAGAAATTTCAATTTGTCAAAAAATATTTTCTTTAATTGGAGATAATAAAATCTCTGGTTGTAGTAAAGACGATCCTTTTGACCCCACAGCATCATAAGAATCGACTAGCAATCAAGTATATGTTATTAAATTTGGCCAACCTTAACCTTCTATTAAACATATCTTGATTAGAGTGACAGCTGTTAAACGGTCCTTATCTTTATATATAAAAGTAGAAGCTGGCTGACATATTAACGCAGAGCCTAAACTGTAAGGTTAGAAACTGAAATTTTGCACAGGGGTTTCTTTTCTAACGTAGGGGAATACTAAGAAAGAAAATTTTGAAAATTTCTTCCCTAAAGGGGTAAAACTAAGGTGCAAAATTAGTATGAAACTTTGCTGTTTTTTAAGTTATTTGAATTAAATTAAGTATGAAGGTTCTTTATTGAAAGTTGTGAAGCACATCTTAAATATTTTTTCTAAAATCATCATTTAGGGGGGTAAAAAACTTTTACAACTTAACGCGGCTGAAACCACGAGGCGCTGCTAATTTTATATATATATATCTTTCTTTCGAATCCCTCAAGCTATTTAAAGAAACCGCAACAAAATCCGTCTCGTAGTTACTAAGATCTAAGCATACATAGGGACAAATGGGTATTTAAAAGCGACTTTTGTTTTATACTATATAGTGATAATATGTGAAAACATTGCTCCTATGACATCTGCCATTTTAATTAAGTTATATTATGTTATAGGAGTATAGCCTAAAAGCACACGGAATATAGAAGAGTCAGGTCAATGCATGAGATGTTGTGGATTTATTTATGTGGTCGGCCTCCCGCAGAGTCTGTTGCGCCTGCTTGAGTGCCCAGTGTGTCTGGAGTGGATGGAGCCGCCGATGTCGCAGTGCCGGCGCGGGCACTTGGTGTGCACTCGCTGCCGCGGGCGCCTTGCCTCCTGCCCCGTATGCCGGACCACCTTCTCCTCAGTGCGCAATCGTGCTATGGAAGGCGTGAGTATGGATAAACGGGCCTGGTTGAGGCGCTTACGCTCGCAATTCAGGAAGGGTAGAATTGTAACCCCTTCTGTACCGAGTGTCGTAAGGGGCGACTGAGGTACCGGAACACCTACTACCCGCGTTTTTAGCGCAGACTGCTATAAAAAGCTCCCCACACTCGAGCCGGCTCGAACTGCCGCCATACGGTCACTATAATACCATGAAATATTCAACCTCACCACGAAACAAAAAAACCTATTGACGCTCGTATTATGATAAAGACATCACTAGCGCGTTGCCTACCCTGGGATTTAAAGATATTATGTCACATTACCCAGTAGTTTTACTGCCTTTCTCACACTTCAAACCGGTTCATAGTAACGCGAACACTGCTGTTTGGCGGTAGAAATACAGAAAGTGAGGTACCTGTACAGTGCAGACGAACGTTATATGAGGTCTACCTCTAGTACAGCTTGTCGATAAAATGAGCCTTCGGAGTGTCGGGAGCGACGCCTACAGTGCCGGGCCGGTTGTCAGGTGGCGGAGATGATCCGCTACCCGTGCCGGCACGGCTGCGGGCGCGAGGTGCGCCTGCGCCGGCGCTCGGGGCACGAGGCCAGCTGCCGCCTGCGCCGGTACCAGTGCCCCTCGCCCGACTGCACCGAGCGCCCGCCTCTGACGCGCGAACACCTGCACCAGCATTTTCGGGTACCGCTTCTTCATTTATTTTTTTAATTCGAACCCTCGCTTATCCGGCCTGCGGGACGACTTGAATTATCATACAACTAGCTGTGCCCGCGACTTCGTTCACCTGGTTGTCGGAAACTCTATCGAGATTATTTTTGCACGGCGGCGGGGCTAGCCCCACCTTCCCCTCACCCGCCGCTGCGCGGCCTGTTTGCACATTATAATGGTAGCAAGCCTTCTTTGACAAATAATGTTATTATGAGTAAATCTTAAGAGATCGGATTTTTTTTTTCATTATTAAAAAGGAAAAATTCTTTCATACATAGTTTTTGAATAACTTAAACCGTTTATGCAGCGCATGCGACGAAACACCTCAAATGTGAATAATTTTCCCCGTGCAAAATTATTTTTCGCTTCGCTCCTATTGGTCTCAGTGTAATGTTATATAGCTTAAAGCCTTCCTCTATATGTACTATCCAACAAAGAAAAAATTATTCAAATCGGACCAGTAGATCCTAAGATTAACGCGTTTAAACAAACAAACTATAATGTTTTCTAACAAATTCACACGTTTACTATTCGTAATAAAACTACTATTAACCACTTTAAAACGCAATTTATTTAACTTCTTAGATTTTTGGAACGATGTTCCTTATTTGTTCCACGTTTCGGTTAACTTGCGGCAACCGTTCTCAATTAAGAATGACAAAAGATGTTGCGTCAGGATTTGTTACAACTACTAACTTTCCAAATATTTATTTACTTTTAGCTTTTAATTTTATACGTTCGCGTTCCTATTTCTCACGTGTTTGTTCGGTTCTTCTATATGTGTCAGAGCAAGCACCAGTCGACCTTGAAGCACGGCCGCAAGCACCGGTTCTCGATGAAGGTGAACTCGGAGCAGCACGACACGTGGCTGATCGTCGCGCTGCAGGAGCTGTTCTCGCTGCGTGTGGACGTGGACATCCGCACGTGGGGCGTCATCGTGTACGTGGCGTACATCGGGCCCAAGCGCAACGCGAGGAACTACCGATATGAGGTTTGTTACATATCTTTTTTTTTACACGAGGTCGACCAACAAACATACAGTCCGCTTCAAAGGTGATAGTGAGCTTCACTGCAGGCTATAGACCTCATAACATCTCAAGGATAAGTTAAGAAAAATAATTAAATGGCTTTTTATTATTATTACACCAGGTTGAAAAACTAGCACACAGTCCTTGTGATAGTAAGCGTCACTGTAGCTTACAGACGCTCGTAATTCACTAGTGCGTTGCAAACCTTGTGCCTCCCTGCAATTGACGTTAGAGTAGTCGAGCATTAGGTTTTCCGATGTATATTTACTACTTATAGTACTTACTGTCTGAAGTGGCTTCGACGCATTATGCAACTATCTCTGAGGCCTGCCTTAGTGTCATATTCAATTACTTAAAACATTACAAACTGCAGTGTGAGTTAAATATATATTATAGTATATGTATGTATGTGTATATAAAAATAAATATTGGTATGTGAATTTTATTTGTTATATGTAATGTTGCTGTATATATGTACACGCCAAACTGTCATTATCTTTTTCTCTTTCATGTTGCCTGGAAGAAATTGTTCAGAGTGATAAGGCCGGAAATTGTACGATTTTAAAACATAACGACAGGCATAATGATTTGCTACATCCGTAATTTAAGTTTTCATCGCGATCTCGATCTACCGACGATCCGCGAATTTATAAAGAAAGCGTCGCGTTTATAAACAAATCGCAGCCCTTCCTCGCCCTCTCACTGGCATTACACGATCACTAACACTGCACATGCTTACTTATAATAGAGCAGTATACCGCGTTCGCTGGCGAACGCGTGCAGTCCCTGCCCCAAAGAGGGCAGCCCTAGAGCTGCCGGGCTCCCTCCATCCGTCCTCTTTTGCTGAATTTCAAAATTAAATTCGCCCCCAACGATAGCCACTCGAGCCTAGGTCGAGCCTTTAGAGACGCCCTCGGGCGATCGCTGTCGATCCCGCTCAGATCCCGCGAGCATTGCGACCGTAGCTAAACGCGCGGGCGCGGCCGCAGGTACGCAAGATAGTTACGGGCATCGGACATCTCATCTATGAGAAGCCCCGCCCTCTATATTCGGTGGCTCTGGAATTGACGTCTGCGTAGACTAGCAATAGGTTCGTCCGAAATAAAAATGACTTGCCCGATGACGCAGTTGGTAGTGATCCTATTTTGTATGCCAAGAGTTCGATGATGGGTGGGGATCTAGGATGATTTTTGTGTTTGTTCTGTGCCTGGGTGTTAAATATAGTATTTATGTAGTATATTTGTGATTCCTCTGATGTCTGACGTCCGTAACACAAGTGTAGATATAAGATGTTATGGGAAATTTTAATTTCACATAATTACAGTTATTTACAATTGTGTGTGTATAATATCCTTTGTAAATGTGTGTAAACAATAAAAATTTAATATTATGACACATTGAAATTGAAAAGAGAATATTTGAATTTAAGATTCACTATTTCACTAGGTACCCAAAAATTTTTGTTAAGTACATTATTTCTATGTATACCTACTCTAATATTGGCGGCCCGCCCTCGCTTTGCCCAGGTATTATACTTTTGATCTTGTTCTTAGTCTTGATTTGTATTGTTAAGATTGACGTTGACAATTTACGTCACCTATTTGACAGAAAGAAGTGTTGCTTGGTTCAAGATATGCGAAAATATAAAATGATATAAAAAAGCATGCGCACATAATAATTAATTTTGAATTTAATTACTCTCAGTATTTTTTTCTGAATTTAAATTTTTTATGTTCCTCAAGAAAAATATAAAATTGCCGAATGGTCAAGCTGTTCCCGAGTTATACTCTTAGCAACATTTATTTTTAGTTTCAATCACTGCATGGTGTAAAACAAAGTCACTTCCCGCTGTCATTCTGGCACTATGTATGCTGGATCATGAAAACAACGCAACGGATTATAATGCGATTTTTTCAATAGTAAGAATGATTCAAAATGTAGGTTTATATGTGTAATACATGTTTAATATAGTAGAAAAGCACTGGTAATTTTAGAAGTTTCTAATGTGATGTCATAAAACTCGAAACTTACTGAACCCTACAAGGTAGTTCAAACAATGTACTACAGTATTGTATTTTATGAAGGTACTTCTGTTCCTAAGCATAACCTCTTACAATATCATAGCATCCGTGCGAAGCCGGGGCGGGTCACTTGTAGATTATAAAGAAAACTATTTAATTATTTGTTTATTATTCAACATTAAAACTACTAGATAGAATTTCAATATTCTTGCTAGAATAATTAAAGAATGATTAAACTTATAAAAAGTTACGTCTTCACCGATGGTTTATGTCCCTAGCTTTCTAATAGTAAAATAATTTTGGGCTGTATTATATTTAAAACTAGCTGTGCCCGCGACTTCGTCCGCGTGGAATAGTTTTTTGGGTACCATACCTATTTACTTCAAATTATATAAACTTTGAATGTCACGTTTATTTATATCGAATCAATGGCCTGAAAAATAAGTTTTAAGTTTCTAGCTCTAAAAATAGCGATCCATGCAAACAACTTTTCATCCCCCCTTGCAACCCCTTACAACCCTTATTTCGAGTTCAAAAATAGCCTATGTCCTTTCTTAAGGTCTAAAGATTGTCTATGCCAGATTTCATCAAAATCGGTTGAGAGGTTTAACCGGGAAAGCGTAACAGACAGACAGACAGACAGACAGACAGACAGAGTTACTTTCGCATTTATAATATTAGTAGGGATAAAAATAGAGAAGTCCCTTTCTAAAACGGAATTATGTATGTAAATAAGATTTGTGATTGTGTACATTTGTAACAAATAAATATAAAAATTACCTAATCCATTTCGAAAACCTATTATTTAATAGAAAATTATATTCTCCTGAAATAACATATAAGCTATATTTTATCTGCATATTCTCACGGGAAAGTAAATCATACCATTAAAATATAATATTCGAGATGACAGCACGGCCCGCGATGGTTGCAGGTGTCGGTGGTGGGCCAGCACAACTCGCGGCGGCTCGTGTACGCGCGCGCGGCGCACAGCGACCTGGAGAGTTCGTCGCTGAACATGAGCCGGCAGGACTGCTTCCACCTCACCCTGGACCAGGCGCTCAACTTCCTCCGCTCCAAGAACCGCCACTGCGAGCCCGACAAGTTCCTCGACTTCGACGTGGAGATACAGGCGTGCGAGAACGAGTCGCGCGAGGATTCCGACACCTAAAGGGTTTGTCGGCGGATCTAGGCCGTCGCGGCCGCGTGCGGCGGGTGTAGCGCCTCGACATCGAGAGGTATCGTCGAGACGGCTCTGCAGTGACTTTAAATCATTCATCAGGTATATTATTTTAGTTTATCGATGGTTGGTAAGGTAAGGTTAATTTGTAAGATAGGATTCCGACAGGGAACGATCAGCCGGTACTGAAGTAATGTTGTAAAATAAATGTATTCTGCAGCAAACATATAGTATATAGATTATAGTTATATTTTCACGTCGAGACGTTAGTTTGTCTTGAGCGGCGTAAATATGTTATCTTAAGATTTTTTTATGTGTTTTCTAAAACTCAACTTTCTATTATTATACCAGTCATATGTTCTTATTTAGGGTATAGGTAAGGTAATTATTATTTATTCTACTTTAAGCGTTCTTGGATGTTACTTTTTATCTATACTCCCATCTTTTGCAGCAATCCAGTCACAATCCAATAGTGTAACTTTTATCCATTACCTTTCATTGCACATTCAAGCTCCGTATATTAATAAAAATAAAATAAATGTAAAATAGTTGTATGTAGTCAATAAATAATTAAATAAACATAGTATCTTCTCACATTCACATTTTGTAGTTCATTAGACGTAAACAAATAAATTAGGTTTTATTTTAGTGTTGTGTTGTTGATTTATATTTTTATGGTCGTATTTTGTTCGAAATTAGGTGTCCTGTGTGGCGTAGTAGTTGCTCTTAATGTTGATGTTGTTAAAGTGACTGAACTATAAATTAAAAAATAATAATGAGTTTCTGAAGTTAGACTTTATTTGCTATACTATTATTTAGTGAAACTGCTCTTTTGTAAGGACAACGAAACAATACTCAATCAATCAAAATAAAAAAATAGACTTGAATCACTGAAAGTTAGTGTTCTATTTAGACCTTCAACTACTTTAGACAATGTTCCTGCAAAATAACGAAATGGAGAACGGGAGTAATTCTTATTACCAGTATGTTAAAGTCAAGGGTTGTATGAGGTATGTCTACAGTAAAATAAAGATGTCCCTGTAAGATTTCATGGGTTATGCGAAAACGTATATTTTTTCTAATATAAATGCACCAGTAATTGTCTCGTCCAAGTCAGTCCAGCCTTTACAGAAAAACGACTGGATATTAAAGTGTTTTGTCTGTATGTAGTTTTATATGCATTTAATGTTATTCACGTTACAGACACTTTAATTGTATTTGTTTGTTTAAGATATATCACTGCATGTTCTCATTTGTAGATTTATCGACGATATTCATAAAGTTTGTTGCACGGTGAAATTGGTGTTTTGCTAAAAAGAAGATATATATCCATGTTTATATAAGAACATGGAACTTAAAAACTTGGATTCGGTTTAGAGAAATTTGTGATCTGTGCTACGCGACATTTTTGTTGCATAATTTATTTTTATTTAATAAGTAATAGATAGTATATTCACTATTTGTATTGAATAATCATGTACTTCTATAATTACCTACCTATTTATCATATGTACCTATAAATAAAACACGTTCAATAATTAAATATCTATATTTATTTCACGAAGTCCTTCTAAAGTACTAAAAATAATTTATTAGTAATACTTACAAAGAAGCACTGTGTATTTTTTATATACTCTATTATATATCGATACCTTAATTTTCAAACTTAATAACTCCACTTTTTCACGAAACTGAATATCGAACAACTCCGCGTGAAACGAGACCGAAGAAGAAGAAGACGTTGTCAAGAAGAAGAAGAAGACGTTGTCAAGAAGAAGAAGTTTGAAATATTAATAAACACAGACTTAATAGATAAAAGAATTGAATATTATGGAAAAAGAAAACTATTAGGAAAATGGTTACAAGATGTGCCAAATCAAAAAAAGGAAATGAAACCACGATGCATATGTCAAGAGAATTAAAATGGAGTATTTAATTGTCACTTGATATCTGAAAATGACCGAGAATATTTATTCAAACAGATTCGGGCTATGAATTGGTGAGTAAAAAACAATTATTAACTGCCTGATAAAATGTTTCACGCCGAAGAGAAAAAGAGACAGAAAAGATCCTAATAAGTCGCAAAGCAAGAATTCAATGGTTTATTATTTGAAGAAAAACATTCAAATGATAAAAGTGTATAAGACATTGTTCATAAACACCTTTTCTATAACCACCTGGGCTTGGAAAAAGAATAACGGGTAAAAATGAATTCCATCCTAATATTCGGTCAGCGGCCTCTGCTAATAATAGAGTCAGTTCCTCAGAAAATAAATTTATGGTCTGTTTTCTGGACGAATTACCTAAACTACCGTTTCACTACTGCCGGCGAAGAACCTCTCTGTTGTATTTGCAACCCGAAATTTTATCTAAGCAACAACTTTATACACAATAAAGAGGAATGAAATTCTAAAA
The DNA here is from genome assembly GCA_020976665.1 of Heortia vitessoides. NCBI lineage: Eukaryota > Metazoa > Arthropoda > Insecta > Lepidoptera > Crambidae > Heortia > Heortia vitessoides. Next base: position 13,972,718 of record JACJUM010002819.1, on the reverse strand, counting down.
ACGTAAAATCACTGAGCGTCGCCAAATTTTCCAGTGCTCTTACTTAAAAAAATATAATATAATATTATAATATAAATTTGGCCCAGAGGAGTTAGTAAGTTTGCAAATTAAGGTATCGATATATATATATATATTGAGCACTACATCACTGATACCTTATACTATTGAACATGACCATAAATACTAGTTAAACTAGAGGTAGACCTCTTACAAAAGTCAAGTACAGCATTGGTGCCTCAATTTCACCTAATAGTACTGCCAAATAGCATGTTCGCATCGCTGTGTTCCAGATTGATGGTTGAGATGCAGTCAAATTACTGGATAAATTTGACATAGTAATTTCAGTTTACAAGGTTGGCGACACACTAGTGATATCTCTGTGACGACTAGTGTCTATAGGCTGCAGACACGTTTTTCATCAGCGGACCGTAGGCTAGTTTGATGACTTCATAACAAAAAAAAATAGTTAAGAAGGCGTAATCTGTCAGACTAACTGATATATGTCAAATATTCTGAATTATTTCGATCTACTTGGCTAATCTTAAACGAGGTACAAAATATACGTATATATTTTATAATATATTTCTGATTAAAGGCTGGTCGGAAACCGTACTTTTGTGTAAGGTTAGATCGGGGTATCGGCAGTAGATAAATATTTAAAATGTTTCACAATGTTCACGCCATCAGCTGCTTGGAAGCGAGCGTCTGGCGCGCGTACTCCGTGCCGATGAGGCCGCGGCACACGAGCGAGAACTCCTGCACTGTCTCTAGGAACCTTAATTTGCTGCTCTTTTCTCTGAAACAAAAACAAACATAGCAGGGATACTTCAGTACCAACAAACAATTGTCAATAAAGTTCAAATTTCAATAATAAAAAGCGAAATTTTAACCCTATCTACTAATGCTACATAAGCGGTTTTGAAGTATTACCGACGATATACTATGCTTTAAAAATAAACAACTAGTCGCGATAATAATTACATGTGAATGGTATTACTTTGAGCATTTGTTCTTGCATTCCTGGTGGACCACGGTGATCGTACATTACCTGGAGCCAGAAGCTGTCTCGAAAGACGTGTTTTGTAGTTCTTTTTGCGTTAATTAGTAAATTTAGAACATTTCGTTAACTATTATTTTTTTGTTTGACGTTTTACGATTATTGCGGTATCCGATTTCACGATTGACAAATATAAAGATTCACTAGAAAAGAAAACATCTTAAGCCTCTGGCCAGGCAGGACTGGAACCGGCATCTTTCTTTCCCTTGCCGGCGGACGGTAGTGCACCGTTGTGCTACCGAGACCTAGTAGACACTTTATGTGTTGTCAAATCAGCGCCATCTATTGAACAGTAACGAAAAGTTCGAGTCCGCCTGAAGCTTGAGACAATGTAAATTTTTATAGTGAATATTATCTTTAATTAAAATCCATCGTTTTAATTTCTTCCAAAGTGATAAAAACATCTCATATACTAGCGCAACGTTCGCATTGCTTCCGGTCGCTTTCCATGCCTCACGTGAAAGTCTCGTGGACGAAACGAGAAGGCGGACGGCCTATTTCTTATTGACAATAGATTCGCCACAAAAATGTATATGTGTGCGCATACTTGACGACGGCGGCGATGAACTTGCGCTTGTGCGCGTCGGTGGCGTGGTGCGTGGGGAACCCGCCGACGGCCAGCGCGTGCCGCAGCCAGGCCTGCAGGTCGCCGTCGCCGGCCCACGACGCGCGGTTCAGCGCCAGCAGCAGCCCCGCCAGCGGCTCGATGTGATTCCTGGGCGTAGCCCCGCCTGAGGGTAACGCGTTCAATATTAATCTTAAACGTAAAAGGTCCCGCCTGATGAAATCTACGCTCCGAACTACTCGCATCCATATCCAGGAACCCGAGAGCTTTTGGCTCGAGTTCGTAAAACCGCTTCAATTGCTTGGAGGATCTTGTGGGCGAGCTCTCCGAGCGGTGGGACCTAAGTTCATTGATCCCGCCGATCAGGAAGACCTCAAAATCTCTCCAATCATACTCTCGATCTCATAACCGAATGACGTTTAATGATACTGCAGTCTGAAAGTGACGCGAAGTCACTGGAAGAAGTCAGGCTCAATAGACATATTTAAAATCCATGCGACACGACTTCTGTCTTTTTATTACTAAAATTATTAAAGAAACGATTAAACGAAAGAAAGGCTTCAAAGTACTCGCAAGAAATATGTTTATTGAACAAAAGTGAAAGGCTGAAAATAGAAGGCAGTCAGTGTCGATCATTATTCTAAACCGGGGTGTTAGATAAGGATACGTCATACTTCCGAAACTGTTAAATGCCACTTTTTAAAATGCCTTCAAGCTCCTGAATCGTATTAACAGCGAATACATCACTGACCTTCGCCGACGATAATGCAGTCATGGCGGAATCGATAGAAAATTTGAATACGATGCTCGTAGATCTCAATCAAGTTTTTCAACAAGCGGGTTTCAGAATAAACACGAAGAAAACTAAAGTAATGTGTAATAGGCATGTTGTACCCACCACAGTTTTCTCAAACTCGATTCTGGGAAAACGTCTTCTCGTCCGTAATAATTCAGTATCTCTCGTCATCGATAAATGTGCGATATAGTAGCTAAACGTGGCCTACCTATGCACCGCAGCGCGGCGGCGGTGAGCGCGGGCGCGTGCGGCTGCAGCGCGCGCGGCCGCTCGGCCGCCAGCACGGCCAGCCAGCCGCACGCCGCGCGCGCCGCGCACGCCTCCCACATGCGCACGCACGCGCACGCTGCAACACACCAACGCACTCATTATAGGCCGGCTTGCCCTCCCCCCGCCATTTTATTTTCTTCTGACGAAACTAATGCTCGACTACTCGGATCGACTACCGATACTCGATTGTTCCCGGGTCCGACGTCCATCGCTCGAGTGGCCGTCGTTGGGGATAGTTATATCACCGAGTGCTCCAACAAACTGATCTACGAAAATAAAGTTCGGGTTGTGTGATTGTGGAGTGCCTTTCAGAAGGCGATTGAGAGAGAGACATGTAAATAACTATATTTCTTTAATCTGTAATGCGCGCGCACCGTTAGTGTGTCGCGTCAATCGAGCTGTCATTGTCAAAGACAAATATGTTGTGTTTGTAAAATGTTATTATAATTTTCTTTTAGTTTATTAATTCATATTAAGTTGTATAAATCGAGAGATGATAATTATGAACTTTAATTGTCGTTTCTTTATTTACAGGTAAGATTTTTTGACTAGTTGTGTAAATATTATATGATTGTGTCATATCTACTCGATATACTCTAATAAAACTGCTATCTTTATTTACAGAGAAAGTTAGAGTTTTATTTTACTTATGAGATTAAATAGGTGCCTAAAAAAAAATTAAAATTAATCTTATATATGTACATATTTTAAGCTAGATGATCTTCATAGACAGTTACACTCACCTAACTCGACGAGCTCGTTGAGCAGGTCGTCAATCCAGTTGAGGTATTGAGATTTCTTTTTAGAAATCGTTTGGAGCAGGCTGAATAACGCCCCGGTGAGATCCGAGACGCCAGAAGGGTCGGTCGCGACTGTGCGAGCTGTGGCAGCGATGCACGCGTGCAGCAACCGCGGGCACTCGCACCATTCGGCGCCGAGAACTAACACTATCTGTACAGATGCAAGTACACGTTTCTTCAATGTATTTTTTTTTACGTAGAATCTTAATTTTTTTCTACAAAAAAAAAGTAGGTCTTCTTTACCCAGTCTAACGTATATAATATTTTAAAATAAATAACACATTCAAGAGCAATTGTGTGAGATATTACAATTAAATCCCAAGTAGCCTTGCATCTGAATAAATTCATGAAATATGTTAAAAATAAGCTTATCTCTAAAGCTTACTATTGCGTTAAAGATAATGTCAACGATAAAATTGCTTTAACCACTAGCTTTATGACGCGTAATGAACCTGCAGTAAACCTAATGAAATTATTTAAGTGTTTAATGACCTTAGGTCATCAGAGTCGTCTGTATTATCTATAATTATGCCTATAATCAGTTCTTTATTATACTTCCAGTATTAATGTTATTATTAATACTTTTTTATTATTATTTTATTATTATTTTAAAAGTGCATGTAATGGGCCTACTTGAATAAAATATATTTGAGCTACATGACTTCGAGATACATTAAGTAAAAATATTTATCTAGGTGAAAATATCCCAGAAGAAATTTTGTTATTCGTGTGTTAGATGTGTGGAGTTAACATCCCACGGGTACATAATTTCGGGATCAAAAGTCAATGTGTTACTTCAGACTTTATTTATGTCTATACCAGTTTTCATTTAGATCTGTTCAGCCATTTTGTCTTGAACGAGTAATAAACATACATCCATACTTACAAACTTTCAGATTTCTAATATTAGTAAGGATATCAATAATACTTAATTTTAACATTAGAAGAGGCTTACCAATTTGACGACATCCAGGCCAACGGCACACGGCCGCTGACCGAAGCCAGTGATTGTGAGCTGCGCTATGTCCCCTATGACCATTTTCATATCATCCATCAACGATGTGACAGTCTGTTTAAGGATCTGGAACATTGACTGCAAGGACGACAAGGATATAAATAGTTTGTCTTAAAATATCTTTGATCTATCTCGTTGATTATTGTCTATTAAATGATATTTAATAGACAATAATCAACTGTCTCAGTTGTCTCGGGCACACGAACCTGCATCTTTGCCAAACTGCATTAGCAGACATGTCGAAATTAAAACGGGACATGACCTGCCCAACACCTGAGGCAGTTGATTTTTTTCTGTCGAATATTATCTTAAATAAAATTTTGGATTTTATATAAAAGTATTCGATTAAAACTTGCAAGTAAAGACGAACTTGCACTATTATTATATTTGGATAGGCGGATACGCAAACATTTGCAGCTATTTGACATTAACAAAATAAATGGGGTCACTGACCTCCACGAGCAGCGGGTGTTGCGCGAAGGAGGACAGCACAGGCAGGATGGTCTGGAACAGCTGGTGCGCCAGCGGCGGCCGCGCCTGCAGCGCGCCCAGTAGTGCCGCCGCGCACTCGCCCGCGCCCCGCGACCGTTGCGCGTCCGCTGACTGACAACTCATTAACATTATCGTTGCATCGCAATATCTAATTGCAAGATAAAAAGTCGTTCTTAATAGCATATTAAGACTCTATTTCTATCTAGTGACAAAAAATATAAATTGTATTTTGGATAAGGATTAGCGGCATATCTCTAATGTTAACGTAAAAATTAAAGTAAATGTTGTTGATATATTTGTTACCTAAACACATTAATGCAAACTAAAATCTAAAAACATCGATATAAGGTACATAATAAAATGTTAATCAATAAGTGACAAGCACAATTTTGAATTAACGGCTTACATTTAAAGTTTAATGTCGATTGCGAAATTTTGGCGTACTTAGCGGGCCGGTTGGCGCAGATGGTAACGATCCTATTTTGTGTGCCAAAGGTCGTTGGTCTGATCCCCACCCAGAGCAGATATTTGTATGATGTGTATAACATTTGACTATGTATATATTATATATGTATATCTTCTATGCCTGGGTGATATTTATATGTATATAAGACAATTAATTGTAATTTAATCTCTAAGTAAAATAAAACTCCAATGTTTTCTCTGGAAATAAATATAGCAAATTTAATTGAGTATATCAAGCAGATTTTACACAATCATATAATATTTACACAACTAACCAAAAATTTTACCTTTAAATAAAGAAACGATAATCAAAGTTCATAATTATCACACAAAGATTTATAACTTAATATTAAATAATTCTAAAAGAAAATTATAATAACATTTTTCGAACAGAACATATTTGTCTTTGACAATGACAGGTCGATTGACGCGACACACTAATGGTGCGCGCGCATATACAGATTAAAGAAATATATTTCTTTACATGTATCTAAGTATTAGGTACATTTGTAATTGCTCTGTTGTCTCAAATCTGATATCTGCTTTTAGCTACTCATCTCGGAATCAGGTATGTATACGTATGAGATGTCAAGTGAATGTATTATTTGTGTCGGTGTCTGTTGCCGTGTGTAAAATCAATGAACGCACCTGTGCTACGAGCGCCCGATGGAGCGCCTGCGAGAAGTGCTGCAGCAGGCCGCTCGCGCACTCGGGCTCCGCCGCGGATAGCGCTGCGCCCGCTGCCCCGACCAATTGCCGGAGCACCCACACGTCGCTTTTACTCAAATCGCTTTGCTATGAACGAAATTGATTCAAATGTGTCATTTTTTTTAAACGAACATTTAGATGTTTATTTTAATAAAAACCTATGCTCGTTATAATGTTTCAAAAACTATAAGGAATAAGGGATGCGACTTGTGTGTGGTTAAGCTCGTTTTCAAGAGAACATTTTTATAAGCTTGACCTACATGTTTGTGGTGGTGTGAGAGATGATGTTGTGACAACATAGAAAAGGGAAAATTGAGATGGTTTGGACATGTAGAATGACTGCACCAATATATAGAGTGGAAGTGAAGGGAAGAATTGGTAAAGACGACCTAGGCGAACATACCTTAACCAGGTAGAAGACATATGAAAGAATGGAGATTCATAGTTTTTGCCCACCCCGATGGGTCACAGGCGTGATACAGTAGGGCAAACGACCACACAGACACTTAATTATTAAATACATAAGGACTGCTCCGAAAACATAGTCATGGACAACAACCATACTATGATTATATACGCGGAAATGTGTCTGTTGTCTTTTCGTGACCAAGCCGTGGAACAAAAATTCTGTGGAATTTGTCAAAAGAATACCTCGTACTCTAGGACCTTTTTGATCTCGGAACAATATTTTATTGAAGTACTAAGGTAATATAACGTCTGTTACCTCGAGCTGAGCTTGCGCGATGTGCACGATGTCCGCGGCCACAGCGGCTGCAGGCGCGGTGCAGTCCGAACACAGCTTCCTGAGCGCCAGCGCGGCGGGCGCCGGGCAGTGCGGCAGCGCCGCGGCCGCCGCGCGCACGCACGCGCCGCCCAGCG
>JACJUM010002819.1:13645009-13953229 GCA_020976665.1 Heortia vitessoides | reverse complement strand
AAAACAACTTGTTCTATGAAAAGTGATGTACAGATTTTCTTTCTTTCACACAGAACATATGTGGTCTTAATTGAAAAATAAAACTTAATTTAAATGCAGCTCTAAGATATTTTTCCCTATTCAATTCTGTTTGCCTTACAGCAAAGGTCAATCCTAGGTCAATCTCTTCATCCATATAGAGTGCATTAAACTATAAATATTTTATTACTATCCTATTCAAATGTCAGCTGTAAGAATTTGATTTGATGAAAAGATGGCTTTCGGTTTTGGAATTGTATTCATTAAATTTCCCTATTCCTTAATTTCCTACAGCACAATAAAATTGTGATAATTTTTTGTTGCTTCAATTGACTTTTATGATTATAGTTACTATAAATTAGCAATTAACATGATTGAGTTTATTTTATTTGTAGGTTATGGAAAAACAGTTTCACATGTCATCATTGGTTTGAAGACAGCAAAAGGCACAAAACAGCTTAAATTAGATCCAACAATTTATGAATCCCTTCAAAAGGAAAAGGTTGAAGTTGGTGATGTTATCTACATAGAAGCAAATTCTGGAGCAGTAAAGCGTCAAGGAAGAAGCGACACATTTGCTACCGAATTTGATTTAGAGGTTAGATTACAAACTTTTATTAAGTCTTTTTATTAATCCATATGCTTAAAATATAAATCTTTTATTTATTTTTATTAATCCTTATTTGAAAAGTATAAATTTATATTACAACAAAAATAACACTGAGGTCTAAACTCACATAAATAGCCACATGTAGAACCAGCCACTTTTCTGGCCAGAGTATATTATAACATATACTCAAGTTAAACATCTTCGATTTTTAAACGTTTAAATGTTAATGGGAGATGATGCCTTTCAAAATATTTTGCATTGTCTCTTAATAACATTCTCGATCTTACAAACATGATATTCTAGGCCGAAGAATACGTGCCCCTGCCGAAAGGTGACGTCCACAAAAAGAAAGAGGTGGTCCAAGACGTGACACTTCACGACCTAGACTGCGCCAACGCGCGCCCGCAGGGCGGCCACGACATCATGTCCATGATGGGTCAGCTCATGAAACCCAAAAAGACTGAGATCACTGGTAAGTACACTGCAAACTAACGTCTATGCTCAAACCACTGTGAACCCACAGTCATCTGTTGGACTATCAAATTTGTTGGGACTTATTAGTAATTTATTATAAATTTTCACATATCACAAATAATAGTAACAAAACATCACAAATATCCATCATATTTATCCTGGGTGGGAATCAAATCCACACGACCCTTGGCGCACAAGATAGTATGGTAGGATCTACTATCTGCGCCACTGAACCTGTCAAAGTGGACAATGACTAGTATACAGACCCTTCAAGATATAGAAACTTATTATAAACATTATTGGCTTTCAGATAAACTGAGGAAAGAAATAAACAAAGTAGTAAATAAGTACATTGACCAAGGAATAGCAGAATTAGTACCGGGAGTATTATTCATTGATGAGGTATGTATGTATTTGCCGCCAAATAGAACTGTATTTTTCTTAAACCTAGAAGTTTAAACTTAGTTTAGAATATTATATAATCATTCCAATACTCGAAAATAAGCCTTATTGGCTCATAGATTCTATTCACTATAAAAAAGTTTGTCATTTTTTACGATCATTTTGGTAAATTAATGTTTACAGGTGCACATGTTGGACATAGAAACCTTCACATACCTACACCGAGCATTAGAATCTGCAATTGCGCCTATTGTCATTTTTGCGACGAACCGTGGACGCTGTCAGATAAGGTGAGTAATACAGAATACTCTAATAGTTGGCTGTGGAAGCACAAAGAGTTGGCATAATTTTTGAGGTCCATTGAAGTACATAATGAGTAAAAAACAATTTCAATGTTTTATTTGATGGGATATTATTTTCTTAGTGATAACAGTATCATGATTTTTTTTCTTGAAAATACGCCGGGGTAGTCGATTTGTAGGATGTACGCAGGTTAGGGACAAAGCAGAGCGCACGTACACATTTGTTTTATACCTGGCCAACTGCATACAGATTGATCTGTGATATTGCCTGAGCGGAATCTGACCTTTGAAAATATTAGTCTGGTCTAATACGTTTTAAATAATCCTTATTACAACTGTGCTATCACTAAGCAAAATGTCACTGGGATTGTAATAATAACTTCTAGTTTGACGTCTTATATTCGATAATGAAATATTATGTTTTCTTTTCAGAGGCACTGAGGACATTATCTCGCCACATGGAATTCCTCTAGATCTTTTAGATAGGTTGCTAATCATTCGCACTTTGCCATATAATAAGGCTGAGTTATTGCAGGTAATTCATACTCTTATTTCTTGGTGTTTTTTTTATGGCTTGTATTTATATATATAACAGAAATTCGCTCACTGGTAACAATATTACTTTCAATAAATTCTAAATACCTGCAAAAAGGGTATGATCAAATTGTGAATCATAAACTCATCTAATTCGCTTCATCAGCTAACTCGCTTTCTGCATACCATAAAATATGTTAATGCTGATAAATTTTATTTAAAACCTAATCCCTACTAATATTATAAATGCGAAAGTAACTCTGTCTGTCTGTCTGTTTGTTACGCTTTTATAGAGCTTAACAGACGAAGAATCGTTATTTTTAGAGCTAGAAACCTAAATCTTATTTTTTAGGCCATTTATTCGATAAAAATAACATTTCATTCAAAGTTCAAAGTTTATATAAGTTAAGGTTGAGGTATGGTACTCAAAAAAAATTATTCCACGCGGAAGGAGTCGCGGGCACAGTTAGTTTTTTATATTTATAATGGTAAATCCGATCTTACCCACTCTAACCGTATTTGTTGGGCATATATCCATTTTGGCAAGCAAAAAGAAAATATTTAAGAAACATGCAATTATTCTTAAGTATGTTAATGAATGAACATTGAACACTGAAGTTTTTTGAGGCTTGTAATATAAATATAAATTTGTATCTTTATTACAGTTAAGTTTTTTCATTGTCTCTTTAGATCTTGAAATTGCGAGCTACCACCGAAGGCTTGGCGATAGAAGACGACGCTTTAGCAGCCCTCGCAGAAGTTGGCACCAATAGTACTCTCAGGTACGTCACATATCAAAAAGAGGCTTATAGAATTTGTTTATAACTAAATATAGAAATAATATATACAATAAAATACTTAAATACTTATAATGAGAGTAAATATCATGAAGTCAGCAAACAAGCATAACGTCTGCTAGATGATAAACGTGACCGCAGCTTATAGACAATGATCGTGTCGTGTTTTTTGTATCCCCGTTTCCCGAAATGTTCAAATATGTAAATGCGAGGCGAAGCATTTGTTATTTTAAATTTTCTATACATTTAAACTTCTCTTCGTTCGTGTTCGAACGGATCGGAGGATTTTAAGATCTGACATGTCACTCTCCTCTAAATAATTCCAGTTAGAGGAGAGTGACATGTCCGGAAACGTCGTAAATGTTCGGTTTTTGTATTTTTGACGCTCCGGCTCAAATTTTACTTTACAAAATTGACGTCCGGTATCCCGGGGTCTCGGGAACTGGTCAGTCGGATCGTCCAGAGTTTGGGTTTAATTTCTGACCGAGCTTCCCGGTTCTTTTTTATTTTTCTCTTTAGTCCTTTAAATTTAGTTCGTTTATAACGACGGCTGTAAATTTTTGGTCGTCGAGTTGTCTGTTTTTATTTTAATCACTCGATATGCTTCAAATGTTACCTTAGTGTTGCGTACAATATTAATTAGGTATTATTTTTTCAAGTAACGTAACGCTAATAATACGGGCGACGCCGCCGCATCGACGTCGGCCCGTTCAAATGGAATGATGTGAGACAGTACCGTCGTCCCCCGCAGGTACGCGGCGCAGCTGCTGACGCCGGCGGCGCTGACGGCGCGCGCGGAGGGCGCGGCGCGCATCGCGCCCGCGCACGTGACCGCCGTGCACACGCTGTTCCTCGACGCCAAGTCCTCCGCGCGCATCCTCACGCAGCACGGCGACAAGTACATGAAGTAGACCCCCCCCCCAGCTACCCCCCAAGACCAGCATCTCGAGAACGCACGCGATTTCGATTTTTTCGTTGATTAGTTGTTTTTTACGTTTTATATTTTTTTGATCGCGCATATTTGAAAAGATGTTCTCGAAGCCCCGGAGAGCGTCTTGAGCGAGCGAATGAAGGTTTGGAGTCGTTCTCCTGAATAACAAATCGGCAGGTATGATTTCCTTTTGTGTATCAATCGGAAGAGCTCCCCGGTGTTCGACAGCCTGAACAGTGGGGTCGGACCCCGGAGACTGGCTGCGTGCCTCCGAAGCTCCCACGCTTTAAGTGAGCGTTCTCTCAGTATAGGTTACATACTCCACATGTGATTGTAGGAATAAGACGGATAGCGTTGTTCCTATATCGGACTAGGAAAAATGATTTTGCGTATACCTCGACCTGTTGAGCGGATTTAAATTAGCGTAATTAGCGTATGTGTATGTATGTAATTGGAGTCATCCAAACCACGTTCAAGATATTAATGTTTCGTCATTATGGTTTTCTAAATTTTAGGACTTTAATATTTTTATATAGTGACCATGAATATGTTCTTGAGTTGTAGTTCTGTGTATACAGTTGCGTAGATATAATTTTTTCTCTGACATTTACGTGTAATAAAACTGCTATAGATTATCTACGTTTTTATGTTTGATGTTTTGACTAAACCGAAACGTTCAACATAGAAATGGTAAAAGTGAAAGAATCGGGTTAAGGCCCTAAAACGTAGTTTTATTATGAGTGAGATATAGGTAATTTGGTTTTTTTAAATTTCGTAAGCAAGTTCCAGTTATAAAGAACGCCTCTCGCGAGTGACACAGAGTGAGTCGTGTAAACTGCGCTCTTTAATGCACCATTATAGTTGCTGAATAATGCAATCGCATTCCGTACAAGGTCACACGTACCTTCGTCTAGTTGTTATAAGTATTTCGTTTAAGTATTAGGTAAAACTTTTGCTTTAGTTATGTAGCCTGAATTTAATTTCGAAGCGATCACTTTTTAGTTTGTTTTCATTAACCAAACGTATGTTGGATTGTGTTTGTCATTCTACCAAAAGTGTATGTTTTATTCTAAATAATTGAAACACATTGTATAATAAATACGATTTTATTTTATAAAATAATCTTTTTCTTACTCTTTATTATACCTACATTATTTACAACCTTTCTTATAATTAATTGTAAAGGCGTTTAAATTTTTAACAAATTTTAACAATTTATACTGAGAACATTGTCATTATCACTCTAAGTATTCCTCTAATCAGTGCGGCAGTCTATACTGCATAATCGCTTCTACTGTACAATTTTTAGCCTCCATTTGGCTGATCTTTATTCCAATAACTTAATTATACCTATAGAACATTTCGCTAATACTATGTGGGGTTAGGTTTCGGTTTTAGCTTATCTGTTTTCGGGAATAGAACTGGGATGTATCTCGCTTCAGAGTCAGTTTGCGGGGTGGAGCTAGGCGCTAGGTTTGGCGGGCTGAAAGTTGGCAGGTCCACTCTAACGGCTGGCGCCGCTGTGTGCCTGTACAGCGCCTCGAACTGCAGCTCTTCAGGGTACGAATGAGACCGGATCTTCCTCTCATCTCGAGCGTTGCTCGGGTACACTATGACTATCTTCTCACTCAGACTCCGCAACGCAACAGGCGGGAGGGCAGTAGTCGTGGAAGCGGCTGGCCCAGAAACCACTTGCAGCATCTCCATGGGCGCAGGACGAAGCTTCTCTGTCGTAGTAGTCGTCGCATCAGTGGTGGTTGTTGTCGTCGTCGATATAACTACAGGAATGTCGGGCTCTTCGGGCGACTCGACCGCGCGCCTCTCGCCCGGCGGCCCGACCGATCGAAGCGTCTCTATCTTCATCTCTAAAGTCGGCGTCGGAACCGGCACCGAGCTGGTAACGTTGAAGTCTTCCGTGGGAATGTACCTAGCGGTGGGCTTCGCGACTTCTCGCGACCCGAAAATCGGAAGACGAGGTGCGTACGCCGAAACTAGCGGGAGGAGGGTGTCCCTGGCGTACCTCTCGGCTCGAGAAATGAAGGAGGCCAAACGAGACGGTAGGAATTGCACTGCGAAGCTGGGCTGCTCCTCCTTTTCAGCTCGGTCGTCCCAGGACATGGCGTCGTATGTGGCAGTCGTAGAGATGTCATAGTTCTTAGCTTTGCGGGATGGAGGGGTGGTGGGGCGAGGGGGCTGTGTCGCTCGAAGGATAGGTTCTGAAATTTCGTGGACCTCATCGGGAGTGTCGGCGCGCTGTCTGGGTGTCTTCCTCAGGCGCGGCCGCAGGACGGGCTCTGCTATCTCGACGATGCCGCTGGGCGCAGTCTTTACATTGGTCATGCCGAAGGCGCGACCCGTATCGGCGCCGGTCCACTCGGAGTTGTCCACGAGTACGAACGGCCTTTGTGGCGCGTCTTCGGGAAGTTCATTGTCGAGAGGATCGATGACGCCTTTAGTTGAGTTTTCTTTGGTTAGGTATTCGTAGTCGTGGTTCGTTCTGTTGAACTGGTCGTCATCCTGGTGCACAATAAATTGTTAATATCAATTGTTAAATCATATTTTAGTTATCTACAGCAGTCGTCACTTTTAATTTACCTGTTGTATTTGGCAGTCTCCGGGGTAAAGAGGAAGTTCGACGGATTCTTCCGACTGCACCTGAAGTCCTTTTTTGCAGAATGATGATCTGTGAATGAACCAGACAATATTTTAAATTTTGAAAGTTCTTCGAATAGGTAGTAGCGTTCTGAAGCAGGCTAAATTTAGAGCTTATGTATTGCTTTAAAAAAAAAAGTTGTAATCTCACGTAGATTATAAAATTGATAAATGTATTTTACAGTCCACGTGTGCTTATGTTCTCAGATGTAAGTAAAAACAATGGTAATATATCGTCAACATTGCGAAAAGGAAAGATTTTTCTCGAGTGAAGGTGGGTTTTTGTACTTTTTCAGAGCATCGTGAAAATATTGTTAACGAGATGCAGAACTGAGTGACGGACGGATATGACTATTTGTTGCTCGGAATCACTATGTGTGTGATGTGTCGGCTGATTGCATTTCCGCCACATTCGGTCGATTGGGACAAGCTGCGGGAGTTGCAATAGTACCTCTCCTTTTACTAGGTGTAAAAAAAGAAGGTGCCGTGACTAACAGATGGCAATGTACCCGCAGCTCAAATTCAACAGGGTGTGGATGAGTAGCAGCATTCCCGTCGCGGAGCTACGGTCTACGATTGTTACCAGGCTTGCCCAGCGCGATAATTATAGGCAAAGATCCCCCTTTTTTTGGGAAGGCCTAAATCCAGAAGTGGTACGGCTGCTAAGATAATGATTCAGGAGACTAGTTTTAAGATATAATATAATCATTAATTGCTACCAAGTCACTCTTCATGAATAAAAAAATCTTAGAAAATAGGGATTATTCCAGGTGTCCATCACCAATTTGCCCAACCCTGGTGAGCAGAGACAAATTTAGGGATGAAACAATACCAATGAGGTATCGATATTTTTACTCGATACTGCATCGGTCGGCAAGTATCGATATTTACTCGGTATCGATTAAAACGTATCGATACTTGTTCGTATCGAATAGCTAGAAGAAATTTTTAAGTAAAAACTAAAAGAATTGTTAAAAATCTTTATTATTTGCTTATTACCACAATGTACTCTACTGTATTAAAAAATGCAAAATCCATTAATAAATATTTTTGAGCATTTTTTCGTCCACATCACATTGAAAGAAGATGTTCCAGATTGGGGTAAGGTGTTGTACACGATGTCAAAACATTTTTTGTCTATTGAGTATAAACAACTGATTCCAATAATCGCACAAATAAATTAGAAATAAACAAATCCTTAATGGCTTTTCAATAAAAACAATTCAAGAATTAGCCTCGGATTTCGTATGTTGTGCTACATAAGATAGCATATCCTTAGTTTTTTAGATGTGCGAGTATGTATTCATATACTCAATGTGAACCAAAACGTAATAATCAAAAACAAATCACAACCGTGGCCATAAAAAGAAAGTCTCCCGCCATTATTGTTTTTCTGCAATAATCGATAGTTTAAACATATTTTATACCAACAATAAAATTATACAAATGATTTTAATATGTACTTAAAACATGTTTGGTATGATTTTGTCTAATTTGGGATAACTGTACCAAGCTTCACACACAAAGTAAAATCGCCTTTGTTTGCGTCAATTTTTCAAAACTCAAAAAAGATGCAGTTTCTTGCCAAAAAATCACAAGCAAATTTCAACCTTATCGCTCGAATTTGTATAAAAAGAACAAGCTCTCAATTTTACTAGAATTTTCCAATATCAAAAAAAGTTGGAAATTGCTTTGACATGCGTCATCATTAAGAAAAATTTACTTAATTGATTTCCATAATCAATGCTAAAATGAAATATTGACTTTAGACTTTACTGATATGAGTACTTTTAACCGATACCTACTCGATACTTTGTTTCAAAGTATCGATACTGAAAGTACTTGGTATCGTAGGATAAGTAACGAGTATGTACTTGTATTTACTCGTATCGTTTATCCCCAGAGAAATTATGAAATTATGTTCCGCAGTCGCCCAGTGGTGGACATGGAACAACTTACAATAAACATTTACTTTAGCCACGTCTGATGCGCAGCGTCACTATTAACACGATAATATTCTCTCTGTCCAGCCCTGGCATGCGCCAGGGGTGGACTATTATAACCAAAATAAAAAATAGGAATCGTCCATCTGTGCGCACTCACGTCTTAGAGAAGCTATCCGCGATGAGCAGTTTATCGAGGCGCACGGTGCGCGCGCCGGCGCTAAGCCAGCCCGAGTACGCGGCGTACGTCAGCGTGGCTCGCAACGGCACGCCCAGCGCGGGGTGCGGCACGATCACGCGCGAGTAGCGCGCGCCCTCCGACGACGAGTTCTCGCGCCTGATTAGAATGAAATATAACAATGTAGTGGCGTCGCACGAGTTAATTATATTGACATCATAATTTGTTATTAATATCGTTAAGGTTTCATATAAAAAGCATATTATAAAAATCAAGCTAACATTAAGGCAAAAACATTAAAATAAGTCGAAAGCACGTTTGACAGCTGTCATTCTTATCAAAGCTATGTATATAGAATATTATAGTCGGTGCGACACTCGTGTAAGTTAACATTGTTATTCCCTAAGAGTGAACACGCTAAGAATTGTTGGGCAAGAAGTAGCCGCCGAAACCATGCGGAAATTTCTGCTCGGGCGGAGAAGGGATACTCGCTTATCTATCACCAGAGGCGAAGAATTGCCTGTTCCGCTCGCCGCTGCACTTTACTTTTAGACTTATAGATAACTAGATATGTCGTTCGCATTTGAAACATATTTTCTCAACCTAACTACAGCAGCCGTGAGGTACCAGCAAAGTAGAATAGTACCTCCTACTGTACCAGTGTCGTAAGAGGCGACTTAAGTATCAGAACCGACAGATGGCGCTTTATCCATTCGAAACAGCGTAGCTTAAATGCACAGGGCGGGGATGGGCAGCAGCATCCCCGTCACGAAAGTTGCGCGCTGCGATTGATAAAGCCATTATTTTACGACTAGGCATTTTCATATACATATATATATGAAAATGTATATATATATATATATATATATACATACACACTTCACTAATATTCTGTATGATAAACGGTGTAGGATCTTACTTGGTCATAGGGAAAGACTCGTTGAGGCCAGTGTCTCCGTGCAAAGTTAAGGTCAGCCGGCCGAAGTTTGTTTTCTCACCGACATCGGTGCGCGCCCACACAGACACGTGGTACTGATGTGCTGGAATTTTATTAAACCCATAGTAAAATCTATCAAGATGTCTTTGACTGGCTTTAAAGAGTTGGATCAATTATAGAATACTAGCTGAGCCCGCGACTTCGTCCACGTGGAATAGATTTTTTGGGTACCATACCTCTTTACCTTAATTTAAATAAACTTTAAATGTCATGTTTATATCAAATCAATCAATGGCAATAAATAATAAGTGTCAAGTTTCTAGCTCTAAAAAAAGCGATACTTATTTCGAACAACCCTTATTTCGAATTTAAAAATAGCCTATGTCCTTTCTCAGGGAGTAAAAATTGTTTGTGCCAAATTTCATCAAAATCGGTTTAAGTGGGAAAGCGTAACAGACAGACATAGTTACTTTCACATTTATAATATTAGTAGGGATAGGGATATTGTAAGAAATAATTAAATATTGCCGCAATGGTGAGTGAGCGTGGTCTATTCATTCATGGTTCTTGTAACAGACATTTTATGATATATAATTAATTATCATATACATTCATAATAAATGGAGTTGCATTGCGTTTATAATAATATCTCTCATACAAATTGAAGTGCAATAGATATCAGACAGTGAATGTATAGCTTACCACAAAAGGGTTCCTCTTCCCTGGTTAGAAGATAGAGTTGCCCTCGTCCAAGCGATCGGTCGGCATAATACCCCATATTCCCGCAACGGCGATGACCGTCACACGGGAAACATCGGCCCTAAAAATACATTAGCTTTTATTTCATATATTCTCTAAGAAATAGACTTACATATAGAGTACAACATCGAAGGTATACTAGGTTTTCACGGAATGGTTAGATAATATTTCACCGATATAGAATCCTTCTTTAGTGCTGTATAACATATATAACAACTTGATTGAATGAGGACCTATTTCGCCTATGAAACCCTATGAAGATTTTATATATTTAAAAATAGTGTCACTTTGTTTGTCCGGAATAAACTCCGAAACTACTGAACCGATTAGAATCAAATTGCTCACTGTGTTCAGTTTGGTCCAACTTAAGAGATAAGTAATAATATAATAATAATTTATGCCTCAATTTTAAGTATTAAATTAAATTTATAATATTGACATTTTCTACTCACATAAGTAGATAGGTAGACTTGGATCAATGTCTATTTATTCATTGTATAAAGTATACAGAAGAAAGAAAAAAATAATCATACATCAAGGAAAGTGTCGTAGTCCGCACACGGAAAAGCCGGGAAGTGGCATTTGGGCGAGACTGAGTCGGTAAAGAACTTGTACGCGCGCCGGTGGTTGCACAGCGAGCGGCCCTCGGGCGATGGCGCTGACCACGGCAGCACCAGATCTGACACAGCACCCACGAACCTAAGAACACCAAAATGAATAAATAAATTACCGGGTAATGTTATAGATTGACTACACGCTGACAGCTCCGTCCGTCCTTTTTTGCTGAATTTCGAAATTAAATTCACCCCCAACGATAGCCGCCAGAGCCTAGGTCGAGCCCCTAGAGGCGCCCTCGGGCGATCGCCGTCGATCCCGCTTAGATCCCGCGAGCCTTGCGGGCGCGACCGTAGCTAAACGCGCGGTCGCGGCCGCGGGGTACCCAGGGTAATTACGGGCATCGGACCTCTCACCTATAAGAGGCCCCACCCTCTTTTTTGGTGGCGCTGGAATTGACGTTTGAGTAGTCCAGCAATAAGTTCGTCCGAAAAAAACTAAACGCTGACCGGTTAGAAACTAATTTGTTTCATAGACATCTAGTAATCGGTACGCGTAACATATAAGTGTAAAATTTTGTTGGTGATTTTACAAATATAATAAATACTTTATTAGTTAATCATTATGTTTAATTGTAATAATAAATCAAATTCACACTACATCTCATACATTGATCTGACCCCGACATAGCCGCTTAAAGCACTTATGTCACGGACGTCAGACAACAGCGAAATCACAATAAATATAATACTTAAATAAATATATTTAACACCCAGAGACAAAAAGAACACAAAAATAGGTATAAATATTTGTCCTGGGTGTGGATCGAACCCCGGACCTTTGGCGCACAAGGATCACTACCATCTGCGCCATCAGGCGCGACATTTAATTGTAGTGTTCCACTCGTCAACAGGTAAGTGGCCAACCTCAGTTAACTAAAAAATAATCAGAATTCAACACTACATTAAATACATAAACGTCTTACAAGTTGGAGCACCCGTGCTGTACCCGCCCACCATTGGGGTAGAAGTCCACATGCCCAAGTGGCTGTGCAGCACCAAGTCCACCGAAGATAAGGGTTTCCCCGTTGGAATGGATCACGTCCACGAACTTAGCATCGCTGCGGTCCAGCCTCGCTCGGGAGTCTTGGAACTCGAATAGGGGACCCGCCGGGTCTAGTCCTAAAGATATATGGATAATTTGTTGATTTAGAAACTAATTGCGACATGTTGAGAACTTTTGTACCGAGACCGTTTTGTTTTTATGTTTAACTGCGATTTTAAATAAAAAAAAATTTTTTTGGTGCATGCTGTGTTCATTTATAAGTGATTGTACATATGGACTTAATATTTATTTTGAAACGATCTTTTGATAAATATATTAAACGTATAAGATCCATCTTAATAAAATAAAAATAAATATATATTATTTCAGACTATCGATAAAATCTGTGCTAAATTTCATCCAAATATAAAATAGCTTTCACGCTTATAATGTTAGAAGTATGCAAAACAAATTGACTAAATAACTCCTAAGAAAGCTATAACTAGGTTTATTTCATGGTAAGTTATGTAATGAGATTTATTCGCTAACACTGTCCTACAATTACCACAAATCAATAGTTTATGAAGGTCGGCTGGGGTTTAACATTCCATAAACTCCAAGGTGAGGCAATAAGTATTTCTATTAAAAACAAGTTGTTGTAGTAACGTAACAACAACAAAAAGTAGTTGAATCTAGGTAGGGTCTCTGATTACAAGTTAATAATTATCTGCAGGTTTACTGTTTCATTAATGGTTGTCTTTTAAGAAACATCAGTTATAATAATATTGATCGTAGAGGATTAAATAAGTCTTATCGATTAAAAATGAGACAATGTCTTTAACAACTTGATATTACCGGTGATTCTGCTAATGTTCCGAAGTTCTGAACCCGCGAATCCGGCAACGTGAGCTCCCAGACTAAATCCAATCAGATGGACATCTTCAAAACGCAGGTCGATGTGTTCTGCTAAGCCTGCAATTATGAAATTATATCTATAAGTTTAAACACTTTGTTAAGTATTTTTGCTTCTCTTTGTTTGTCTCCAGATATGAAAAGGATTAATATTTATAAGTCGTGTTAATTTTTCCATTTCGCGAAGTGAGCGCCTTTAAGAAGCAAAACATTAGAATATTTTAACAAAGAAACATAATATTCTTGTTTTAGATAGTAAAAATAAACGTAATACTAGGGAAGATAGAAAAACATTATTTCTCAAGTGGGTTGTGCGTTCGTCTTTTAAGCACGATTGATTACCTTGCAACAGCATTGCCAGCTGTTTTCCCACAAGCCTGGTGTTAGCAGCAGCGCGGAGGTAGTTCGGCATCGTTGCTCCACCTTCCCAATCCACACACACAACGTTACACTCTTCCTGAAAATAGAAAATATTATATGTTTAAAATTCTTATATATTACTGGGAGATGTGGCAATTTTATATTTAGATAATGTACTTACATTTACGGAATTCCAATCAGAATTGAAGTTCAGTGCCATTACTCCAAATGGCATCTTCATGTTCAATTATCAAACAATAGTGAAAGGTTGATATGACCACTGGTGAGCAAGCAGGATATTGTCTACGTACCACATTTGGCAGACAACAATTATATCTGCTTCTACTTCTTTCTAAGAGAAAGGTTCTGATGGGAGAGCAGCGTATGATTAGAGAGTTGTATGAACTCCTTAACCTCAATGTTCTTTTAATGAGCTTATAAAGGGTCAAAGTTCTTCGTGTTTATAAATAGAATAATGACTTACCACGGCCATCAATGCGGACCGCATCTCGTACACCCAGACATTATCGCAGTTGGATCCAAACCCGTGCACTATGACGCGGGTCGGGCGTGCCGAGTCGAAGGCCCGAGCTGCCCAGCCCCACGCTGCGGACATGTTGCTCGCAGACACCGCCAGCAGCGGCTGGTCACCTCTGAAATTATATTTGGGTCTGTCAATGGATTCCAGTTGTCGAGCCACCAACTAGTGGCAATACCAGGATCAAATTTAATGCAGGCGGTGTCGTATCTTCGAGGACCTTTTATTAATTATTCAATTATGATAGAAAGCTGGAATGTCGTGAGGTAATGGCAGATCAGTACCTCACTTTGTGGTGTAAGAGGCGACAAACGTACCGGAACCAATAGATAGCGGTATATCCATCCGATATAGTGTAGTTTAAATGCACCACGCTTGCCCACCGCGGCAATTATGGACAACTTCCCTCTTTTTTAGGGAGGCCTCCGTCTAGCAGTGGACGTATAACGGCTATTAAGATAAAATAATGATAAATTCCCTCAACATGTCACATATTGATCTGAATCCGTGGTAAGTCGCTTAAAGCACTTGTGTTACGGACGCCAAAACATAGAGGAAGCACACATCTACTACTTAAAGATATATATTTATCAACACCCAGACACAGAACAAACATTAATAACATCATATAAATCGGGAATCGAACCCACGACCCTTGGCGCTCAAGGTAGGATCAATAACATCTGCGCATTTCATTTTCTTATTTTTTTTCGAATAACCTAAAACAGCAAAGTTTCATATTAACTTTGCTCACCCGATCCAAGGGAACCCTCGGGGGTATTTTAAGTATTTTTATAAATGCTTTCTTACTGCTCCCTTACCTAACTAAAGAAACCCCTGTGTAAAATTGAAAATTTCTAATCATGATAATTTTTGCCCCTTGTTGACTTCAGTCTCTTTTCATGTAAACAGATTAAGTCCGCATTTAATATCAACGTAAAACTATAGAACGTCCAAAGTAAAATAGAAATAGATAGATATGTTACCTGCTGACAGTTGAATACATTAGGAAGTGCGTGCCGACTTCTTGTGGAGAGCTGGGCAGCGTCTCAAGGTAAGCGAACGGACCAGCATCTTCGAAGCAGCCGAACTCGCCGTAGCACACGCTGCCCTGAGATCTTTTACTTCTGTAATCAAAGTTAAAAAATATTTTAATGAACGCACTAAAATTAATACAGTACGTAGCATTACAGTCACAGAGAAAAAAGAAGAATGCAAACAAAAAAAAAATAACATGAAATAGGACTGAACGGTAGGTATAAGATGACAATTAGGTGCCCGACGGAGCATTCGCTACAGCAGCATCGCGTAGGATGGCACTGTACCGCTGTTCTTCCGACAGGATCAATTTAATTTTCTTTATCGGTTAATTTGAGACTCGGCAGCACGTTCTAGACACTGCGATGTATATAGCACGAGGAACAAATACAACTAAGGTAACACAATTAACTATAGTTCAACTCTTCCATATGTTAACAAGGATCGCGCAATGAAAATTAAAAACTAACCTAACTAGCAAACTTTTTCTTAACTGGCTTTTATAGGTAAAGCGGTTTTAATCAACCAAAACCAGTACACGGAGGTAAATTTCGTTGTAATATAATTAAACCGATAACATGGTTTGAAAACAGCAGCATTAATGGAACAAATAAGTTGCGTTAAACAAAAAAAAACTCTCCAACACAGTCTCGCCGTTTCGTCGTCTCTTTCGTCTGGGAACAAAGCATACAGAATTTTTTTGCATTTCAGTCTTTTTCTTTACTCGAACATAATTTCACAATTGTAGATCTTGAGCCGTGGCACTTTCTTAGACACTTTTTGTGATGAAAGTTTATTCAAACTTATGTAAATCTATCAAGTAGTATGCTAATAAACTAGTTTGAAATAAAAGAGGCACGACTATAATTATGTAATTTGCTGGTATTATAATGAAAACCTTGTTTATATGAATGCATAAGTGGAGGTCAACAACATATTCTATTTACCATAATTTTATGGTCTTGAAATGGCTTTAAATGTTCAATCATGGTTGGTTATGTAGAAGGAAAAACCTTGTACATTCTTTATAAGTGTAGATTTTGCTCGTGAATTTTGTCGTGGTACGGCGTGCTCATTTGTCAATTGTTATATACCTAAGAGCGGAAAGTACGAACTGCTAAATCGATTTTTCAAAACAAACTTAGATACATTTGCGTGTATTTTTCGTAGAAGTCATCATCGTCATCATTATATCAGTCTTAGGCAGTCCACTGCAGGACATAGGCCTGCAAGGCCGGCAAGAAAAGAGAAATTTTGCCCATAATTACCGCGCTGAGCATGCGCATTAGCAATCGCGGAGCGGTGGAGATGCTGCTTCCTACATCCCCGCTCTGTGTATTTAAACTGCACTGTTACGAAAATACCGCTATCTGTCGCTTATGATTCCTTTGTCGCCTCTCACGACGCCTGGTACAGGGGAAGGTACTTTTCTATCAGGACGAGTATCTCTGTACTCTGTTCATATTAAGGTAGTAATCGTAAGATATTGGTAGTAGAAATAGAAATTATGGTGTCATTTAAAAAATCAACACCTACTGAATATAGTTAAATTAGTTTTTATTCTTACCTAAAATTTAATACTATAATAAGGATTAATTATTTGTGAATAATAGGCTAGAATTTGTCTCAATGATCAATTAAAAGAGAGTGTAATTTTATAGAAAGTATAACATTTTATGGTTTCAATCTACAATTTGATATCAATTAATCTGGTATACTTGCTATATAGAATATCTTAATAATTATATTTAATCTAAATAAAATATTTCGGAATTTCCACATATATTTCTGGAACTGGTATGAATAATGTATAAACATAATAATAACGAATAATATTTTCTTAAGTAATAACTATCTAATTTTTATAAAACCAATTTCAAGTCTTCTGTGATAAGATTATTGTGGTTAAATATATTTCATATCTTATATAGGCAGCCAAAACGTGTAAACCAGGCCACGATTTTATAGAGATGTGTTGGTTCCAACACTGACATACGGTTGTGAATGTTGGGTATAGCAAAAAAGGCACGCGAGTAGAATAAATGCTATATGTATGTTGTGAGTTTGAGAAACAGATTAAAGAATAGAGTGATAAGAGATCAATGTGATGTAAAAGATGATGTTATGGCAACAACAAAGAAAGGACTAATAGGAGTAAGGGAAACGAGAGAGATATGTCAAAAAGGAAGGGGAGATCTATAGTATCTGCCTACCCCGATGGGACACAGGCGTGAGTTGTGTATGTATCATGTATGTATTGACATAGGTAGATGAACGCCTGTCTAGCCTAGCTGCTATAAAACCTTGACTTGCAGATGCACATCCTTAACCGATACTCCGGATATATTTGCAATTTAGCAAGCTCTACGTGTTAAATCGAGTCAATATATATTTAATTAAAAGGATCTAACGACCATGACTTCTGAAGAATATCGAAATTGTCATCGCAATCGATAATCGGCAACGAATACGCGAGGTCAACTACATTCAAATATAGACAGAACGTGTAATTAACAAAAAATCATGTATCTAACTGTAACTTGTGTTACAATCGTTAAGTGGTACGATTTTGTGGCGCGGGGTCCCAAAGTACATATATAATTTTGGACCTCAATCTGTCAATCTTTAGAAGCCAACAACTTTTGAAAGGTATTTAGTGTTTAAATACGTACCGAATACATAAATTAATATTCAAAAATAATAACCAGCATCGTAATTTACTTAATATTAAAGTCAAAGATGTACCAGAAAATTTATTAGGGTTCATTTATTTTTCCTTTATATTCGGAATAGTTATTGACATTTATAAATGCATTCACAATTGAAAGTTATTTTGAAAAAGGATAGGTGATTAGGACGCCCGTAGATTTCTATTATAGTATGGATTAGCACATACTGTTAGTTTATCTTAGGTATATGCAGAATAAAGACTAACATTTCTGTTAAATAGCAGCAAATGCTATTGTACAATTCCACAATTTATATGTTGGGAATGTATTTAAACTCTTAATACCTTTCAAAAGTTGTTGGCTTTTAAAGTTTGACAGAATATAACCTAATAACTTATACAACTATTATAATTGTCACATCACGAATTATTCGCATAAACTTGTCCTGTATTACATACTTATTATGGCAGAGTAATTGGTTATCCTTAGAGCCCGTGAAATTTGTTAATTTCGACATTATCATGGGACTGACAACCATTTACACGGTGCAGTTTATAATTGATCGCGCGGTATTGCGAAATTAATGAATTTGCACTATAGAAAGTTTACTTAGAGTGAAATGGAGAAAGCGATTTTTTTAGCCCGCACCTGAAATGCGTTAACCAAAGACCAGCTACTGTCTGCCTTACAATATTCACATTTGTCTTTTTCTAATCAATAGTCGTGTCGGTACTTGTAACACGCGTTTGAAAGTTATCTTTTCACTTGTATTGTTATAGATCATATGGAAGGCGGCAAACATCTTTTATCAACCATAACATAAGGACAACAATATATTTTGCCCGCGATTTTGTCGGCGAGAATTTTATTGAATCCTTAAGGAACTCTTGTTATTTCGAGAAAAAATCTATGTTCCTTTCTGACACCCAAACTGTGCAAAATGTTGGGCGATTCCAATCAAAATATTAGAAAACCAAAGGATATTAGAAATGGAAAGAAAGTTTACCTGTGCTAAATTTCATCCATATATACCTACTATACTCACAAACTTTCACGTTTAAAGTATTAGTAAGGATAATATTTACTTCTAATTTAGCCAACTTCTGCATTTTATTGTATAAAGTAATAATCAATTGCATTGATTAAGTACGGTTAACAAATTTCATTTTAATATATTAGGCTACCCTAAAGATATTCCTGTTATTTTGGATAATAATAATATATCGAGACAATCAAAACGATGACCCGACAGTCCGCTGTACCTTATATTAAAATAATTAAATTGAGCGTTACTTTACAACAAAAGTGTATAAATAAGGCTAATTATTTAATTGTTTACAGACAGACTTGAAGTAATTAGTCATCTGTTACTATGCTTTGATGGCTAGTATTATAATTGCATGGGAACATAATTAATATAATATAGTATGCATCTAACTGCAAACCGGTTTCTGTAAATGGCTAACCGTAAAACAAGATTATAAATAAATGTATTTTTTTTATATTTCAAGTCAGCAAACAAGCTTACAGCTTGATGTTAAATGTGACCGCAGCCTATAGACAGAGACACTTGTATGATCACATAGATGTCACTAGAATGTCGTTAACCATGCGAAAATACTGTCACATTTACCCGCTAATTTCCCACTGTTTCTCTCACCCTTCAAACCATAAAACTGCAATGCGAACACTGCTATTTGTAAGTAGAACTAGGTGAAAGTTAGGTTAGGCCAACGCAGACGACCTTCGTAAGAGGTCTAGCTCTAATAAAGTATCCTGCGATATTTAGCCCGTAATTAGTCTTAAGATGAAAATGTTATTAATAAAAACTGTAATATTCTACTATTATTATTAACAAGATTTTTTTTCACATTACTTCACCGGTCAAGTGTTGATAAGTTATTTAAGTGTTACTTAACCATTGCGAAACATTAAGAATTACATTACCTTGTTCACGTTAACATAATGTATATTCGGCAATGTCCTAGGTTCTTGTGTCATAAACGTTAAGTAGTATTGCTGTACAAGTATTGTTAGTTAACTGTGACATAATATACTAAACATCTCTCTTGTAATTTTTGTAGACACTTCCTATACAATGCTTTGAGGTTTCGTCTTCCACTCAGGACAAATATTTTTATGATGTATATTTGTTTGTTCTGTGTTTGGGT
Organism: Heortia vitessoides; assembly: GCA_020976665.1. Taxonomy (NCBI): domain Eukaryota; kingdom Metazoa; phylum Arthropoda; class Insecta; order Lepidoptera; family Crambidae; genus Heortia; species Heortia vitessoides. Next base: position 13,933,405 of record JACJUM010002819.1, on the reverse strand, counting down.
GTAAAATATGTATTTATGTAATATATTTGTGGTTACTATGTTGTTCAATGTTCGCAACACAAGTACTTTAAGCAAATTATTTCGGAGCGAGGTTTGTATGAGATGTTGTGCGAATTTATTTATTATTTAATCAAGAGCATTGTATTCTAAAATATTTTATACTTTGTGTCCAGTCTCGAACAAATTAACCGTTTACTTTAACTAACGTTATGTAACAATTGTTTGTGAACAGAAAGAATAAATGTTTATTATAATTACATACCAGAGTAAAGTAAATGAAGGAATGTAAATTGTACGCAGCGCTACCTCGACCATATTTTTTTAGACTGGCATTTTTTCGAAAATCAACAAATGGAAACGGCACCTTTCATGTTCAAGCTTACAAATTTTTATAATAATTTCCTATTGGCGAAATATTCACAATAATGGTTTTATATATTTTGTATTATGTACCATATTAATGACATTTAAATGAATTTAAAATTGTTTTATTGAGAGCAATTGAATTTTTCTTTTATCTATTTTTATTAAAGTACATTGACATTTGAATGAAAATTTATATGAAACAGATCTGAATTCGGTATATTTTTTCGGTATATTTATTGTATTGATTAAGAATACAGTGATTTTCTGCATATTATCTTGATTAATTTCTAAACGATGTCCCTAGAGTCATTAGCCTGCAGTGTGTGTGTATACTTTCGCACCTGGGTGAAAAGGGAATCACATAATAATGGCTTCTTAAAGTGCCCAGTCTCACAAACAAATCGGGACGATCGCGAACATCTCCACGTCCCATCTCGCATGCTCCACCTCTATGGCTCTAGTTCTCAATCTGCATATATTTCATTCAGTTTCTCAGAAGTGCTCATGGTATAGTAAGTCGTTTCTTGTAATCATGTGTTGGTAAATGAAGTACCGCATATGGTCAAGAAAGAGGCTCACCTAGTCCTGGCTCTTTTGAGCTCCCAGTCCCTCATGGAGGCTCTGACAGCCGCGAGCATCTCTGCGTCGTGTCTCTCGTCTTCCGCCTCCTGCGCGGCCGACGCCGCCCTCCCCGCACCCCGCCATGACTCTAGTTCTGCATCTGGAAATAAACCATTGCTGATTTTTTTGATCAGATTACTTTTTATTAGTTCGTTCTGTATTCCACCGCAATATTACGTGACCAATATAAGAAACAATCTTATACAAATTCGGTAATTAAATATTCTGTGTTATTACACCAAGTAGGTATTTATATAACATATAGCGATAAGTGAACTTAAAAAAAATTATTGAGTTTTTGTTGCTCTATTTTATTGTTAAATAAAGAGCAGTTCTAATAGTTTTGTCGGCTGATAAAATAATGGACAAAAAATAGAAGAAAATTAAATGTAAGCTCCATTGTTTTCAATTGGCGGTTACCAATCGTCCGAGGTCAAACATAATAATATCCTCCAGCGAAATTGACTACAGTAACAATTGTCTAAATCAGGCTATCAACCACGCCTATGGCTCTCATAGACTCGGTAATGTGCGCGTAATGACCAAGAAAAAAATATTATCTTGTTTTGTGAAAGCATGCGGCAGAATACATATAGCTATTCTTTCTTAAAAGTAGGTTGGTCGACACTTTCCTACATAACTGATGATAAGCATATATCTAATGTTCAAATAAGAGAGGACGAGCCACCAATATTTGTCGATAGACCGAAAAGATTTAAGGAATATCCGCCTTTAATTTCAAAGTAAATATGTATTTTAACTAAACATTGGTTTTAAGTTCGTGTGCAAATTGATTTAACCTTAAGGGCAGTATACCAGACCAGGCTTTCTGCGGTGATTTAGTTTTGATGTTCACAACAGCGACTGGAACCACTTACTATATAAAGATATTTGACTAGCTATTTTCTAGATCTTTAAAATTTGTTTTCCGTTTGGGTTTTCCACAACGTACGGCAGTTTTCTACAATGATAGACTAAACCATCATATCAATAGCGAAACCATATCATAGGTTAAGATTTTAATGGGGTTTCCTGAACAATCGGCCTAATCGTAAAAAAGGTTATTCCGGTCCTTGGTTCACAATGCAGCAGCTGAGCGCTTTACTCGCATATTAATGCCGAGAGGTGCAGTAGGTAACCTAAATGCAGTGTCTCCGGGTGAACGACTGGGGCTACTTTTTGCCGTTAAAACTGGCCTTGATTTGTCGTGCTGTTGTAGGGCAGTATGTAGCTCGAATACAAGGCCTACTAAGGTACGAAAGCAGGCCAATCCCACCGCGAGAATGGTGAGAAACCTCAGATCTACTTGATGATTCAATGGCGATGCTCATTCCTTGGTGATGTTCGTGGAAGCATTCAAAAAATACTTTGTATAATGTGGCGAGATAATATGTGCAAGATAGAGCTTTCAGATGTTCTAGATTGATTTATCTACAATTTTTCTCTTTAGTTACGTGTGAAACTGTCAAATGGCGTAGTCAACGTATGTTATACTTCTTTATGATAATTCGTTTGCATGCTTGCGTTCTCCATTCGTGCAGCACGATTTTAGTATAATGCCAGCAGCTATACTTGAGTTGCGATTGGAGATCGTTCAACAATATAATTTACAAGACAACTGACAAATATATTGCACTTGGCGGATCCGTTAGGTGACTTAGTCTGAAAGCTTAGTGGAAGACTGCAGCATGCATTTCCTTCACCAAATTTAAGGCGATATTATCATAAATTACAAACAATAGATATACTCATAATAATGTATGAAATAATAAGATAAAATAATTTGTTTGTCATGACTTCGCTCTGAAGCAAAGCACTGTGGATGTACGTATAGAAAAAGTTTATCGACCGGATAGTGGTTTTTTGCATAGTGCGTGTCTGAACGTTGTATTTAAGCTGTACAGCTAAAATATAAGTTTTATTTACACTAAATATACACAGGCGTATATAGAGGAGAGGCTGAGTGGGCCGTATCCTTTCCAGGATAGTCTAGTGTCTACCTCAGGGTGTTGGGTTACTGATTTGAAAAGTTGTACATTAAGTGTTGACTGCGTATATGAGTGCGTCATCACTTTGAGCATGGCGATCAACGAAATATTTTTTCAAACCTAAGTCCGTCTTCAATATAGTAGGTGACTATGCAATTTAGTTTATTTATTAATATTTAACAATCTGATTATATTTGTCCCGGGTGGGGATCAAACCCATGACCTTTGGCGCACAAGGTAGGAATAGTACCGGGCCATTGAACCCGTCTATTGTATAGTAATTGATTTAAGAATGGGGAATTTAGAAATAGTAGGTTTTGTTTGAATACACCACAGCTTATAAAAAGGCTTACCCTAATTAGTGTTGGTCGCTTCTAGATCGGATAGATTCTATAGTTATTTTATACTATACTCAGTGATTTATTAAACGTATTAACACAATACCATCTCTTCTTAATTCCGTATTTTTTTTTTAATTTTTTTTTATTTATTTACCTTTACAAAATGTACAAATGGCGGACTTTATGCCAAATGGCATTATCTCCCAGTCAACCATTACACAAAACAGAAAAATATATACATATATATATATATATATATATATGATATAAAAATATATATATATATATATATATATAAAAAACGTACATCAGAAATAGGTTTATGAAGTCAGAGAAGCAGCATTAGTAAATAAAGTACGGTAAATAATTTACAAATAGAGGTAGACCTTTTATCAAGTTCGTCTGTATTAGTACCTCACCAATTTGTACCGCCAAGTAACCGTGCGAACGCATTGCTGTATGCCGGTCTGAAGGGTGAAATTACTGGGTTACGTAGTATCTTCAGATTACAAAGGTCTACACGTTAGTAAACCTCTGTATTGACACAAGTGTCCACAGACGTGTGACTTTATAATATAAAAAAAACCATGATCGATATTTTAGTTTTCCATGACAGTTTCCCAGACACATCCTAATATAAGTGGACTCTGTCATTTTGAACCTCTGTACCATTCGGCCAAGTCTGACACAAGTGGTGTATGCGTTTGCGCAATCATTGTATTGTCAATATTTGTAGGCTACCCGAGGGCCCGGTTTTAGTCACTTTGACTCATGGTGTTATGCAAGCTGCGTGATGTGAGAATTATTACCGTGACGAACCCTTAGGTAGTCACTACTTACTCGTCCGGTAGCTATTGCTGATGTGGTTAGTTATGCGACATGGTCTTCACTATTTTCTCACGGTGGCAGCAATGACATAACTCGCGTTGGTCTAAGTGACGTTAAAAGTATGGATTCTTTTGTTTTACGACATTGCAACCGTTACGATGCTTTTCTCGTAATTCATCGAGTACTTTGATAAATACTAATAACATTTTCCTTTCGTGGTTATGTAAGTTTAATAATTTAATAATTATAGCTTGTTTTCATAATATTTGATATTGCAAACCAATAAATTGCTTATCTTATTAAAATAAATAGGAGTCGATAGTGAGTAAACTTTAGAAAATATAATGAATTCTGCATTATCAAAGATAAATAATGTAAAAACAAAGTTTCATCATAACAGTCGTCTTAAAATGCTGATCAATGTATGAGTTATAGACATATAAACGATGTAATGACTTCACAGTACCGTAGTTTAAAAAAGACCGACGTTGTTTATTACGTATATTTCTTCATGTACATTCACGTATTTTATATAGATTTAATTAAATCCTACTAGGTGTGTCGATTTATAAAACCTTTTGAATTACAAATCTAGAGTCGACAATCAAACTGTTGTGTACATATATACTTATATCTCTACGACTAAGCTAAAGTCCAGCGCCTTGCCCACACTTTGAACAAATTAGCTTCTTGTCGACACTTCAAACAAACTAGCATCAAGTCGACACTTCGACTGCTCTATTTAAACTCTATAATAGAGCATTATGATTCCATGACAAATAAATGAGCTTTATTAGCTTTTGTTAGCTAGAGTTTGAGTTGTTTTAAATTTGAATTCTGTGTAATTGAGTATCAGGTTACGCAGAAGCCATCGTGTGAATGTATGATATTTAAGTAAAAACTTACATCTAGCTAGAACCAGAGTGGCAAACGTGAGTAACACGACGAGCGAGCGCCAGGCGTGCGCCGCCATCCATGCGCCGCGGCATCCACGCTGCACCACCTGACAACAAACAAACAAATACATCAACTCGCATGTTTACTGATTACTGGAAAAGGTAATTAACACTAAAATTAGTAAATCCCTACTAATATTATAAATGCGAAAGTAACTCTGTCTGTCTGTCTGTCTGTTACGCTTTCCCGCTTAAACCTCTTAACCGATTTTGATAAAATTTGGCACAGACAATCTTCCGACCCTGAGAAAGGACATAGGCTGTCTTAATTCAAAATAAGGGTTGTGAGGAGTCAAAAAGGGGATACAAATTTGTATGAGAGTATCGTTGTATTTAGAGCTATACATGACATTCAAAGTTTATATAAGTTAAGGTGAAGAGGTATGGTACCCAAAAAAAAACTATTCCATGCGGACGAAGTCGCGGGAACAGCTAGTGAAATATATATCACAAATTATCCAACGGAGAGATATAGTGTCAAATAAAACAAAATGGCCATCTTTAAATATGCATATTAATTATCAATATAAGTACTCATAAATTGCTTTCAATCTAAGGTCTGTTTGTAAATAATATTATGAAGTTTCAGAAAAAAATAGCTCAACACAAAATGTCTCTCTCGATATGGCGATTTCACGCAGTTGCATAGTCTTATATTAAATTACATTCTGTTCGATCGGTATTACACTTTGTCACGTGATTACGAGAAATTTCACAACGGTATAAGAAGTTAATAAAGCTACAGATCAACCAATACAAAAAATATCCAAGTTCCGCAACTATTCCAATTAATTTTGAACTTAATTACAGCTTATAGTTTCAAGAAAAATGTCTGATATGGTAAACCCATATGAGAAATGATCTAGAGTCACTGATAAATTTTCTATCAATTAACGTACAAATGTATGTATCTGTATCCCAATAAACTATTTATTCTTGAAAAATTCAAATCGACAATGAATACGTTTATACTCGTATAATTCCAAATATTCAGCAATAATGGGAAGATATTGAAGTATTTTAAAAAAAAAATGTCGATAAACTTGAGTATCTACCTTTGATAGTGTAGCTAATTAATATCCAAAATCGAATCGCAAAAGTAAATAATTCTTTAAAGAAACTATTACCAGTCACGTCGATGGATAAATACATACGAGCGAGTCCACCGTACACACAAGTACAGTAAATTCGGGTAACATTAAACTATTAGGGTAACTTTTAATTATCCTTTTCGTAGATTATAAAACTGATTCCGCCGAGATTAAGGTTTTCATCGATTGCAAGAATTGTTTTCACAGTGAATCTGAACTGATATTTTAAAGATTAATATGTTTATTCTATTAAAAGGACAGATCAAAGTTACCCAAATAGTTCAATGTTACCCTTACCCATTATTAATTGGTCAAAGTACATATAGTTCCGCTTATATCAATACTCTGAGACCAAACCTAACCAAAAAGTGTGTTAACAACTTTTTATAAATGTTATCCGATAAACTAAAGTTCACAAGACAAAGGTTTCCGAATAAAGCGATCGACATAACAAAACCCCAGACGCAAAGATAGAGACCGTTAATTACATCATTAACAAAATTTCCTGATCCCATAACAAGCAGTGGACCGCTTTCGCATAATAATTAATGACGAAACAAAGTTTTGTGCCTGCAGAATGCTAACTAATCAGAGGAAACTAAGAGGTCATTCAAAATACGGTTGCGGAGGCGGACGTTCTTCTCTAACGCGGCCGTCAAATATATGAGACTTCAAGTTTTTTTTATTTATCCAAAGCAGCATACTTATTTCCTAGGATCGAAGCTATGTCCTATTACCTGTAAGGGTAACACAGACAAATCGCATTGCTGATTCCTGGTAGACCCTTATTGTGGTTGAAATTCATTTAGAATGGTTGGGAAATCGCGTGTAGAGTCGCATTGCATGATCAATCAAATCTGGTACATTTCATACTCAAAGGGAGATGAAGATTATACACTTTTGACAACGTAGCAGTCGTATATTGCCACAAATCGTCGCGGCGCGTCGTCATATTCAGTCGCTGTTGACGTTTAAAGTGAATTTCTAATGTTAGTGTTTAATGTAGAGAAATATCATAACATTCATGTACTTGTTACGACGCGAATATTAAGTGTGTCCGCTCTCTAATTGATTCTTTTTTGTCACTTCTTGACACCTGGATGGAATTTTGATACACCGATGCCGGTGTATAATAATATACATTAGAAAATCAAGAGCTCTTAGGCAAGTAAAATTTACGATGCGCCCGTCACGATTTGATAGAGTATATTGAATCCTCTTAGCGTTTAAAAGTAGTATGAATATGTAAATGCATTAACTTTTTAACTTGATTCGTGTATGATTTTGTCAATAAGCTTCGTTGGTAACTGACAAACTAATGTAACTTAAGATATTTTGACATTAATCTAAATGTAATAAAACAATTAACTAATAATGGATTCATAAAAAATATACTATATAGAGCTCATTAGCTGTAAGGATCCGGCAGATTATAACAGTATCTCCCTCTATACCAGGTGTATAATAACATAATATAAGAGGAGACTAAGGTACCAGAACCGAAAGATGGCGCTATATTCATGCGAAACAGCGTAGCTGAAATGCACAGGGCAGGAATGGGCAGCATTATCTCCGTCGCCAAAGTTGCGCACTGTGATTATCAACACGCTTGCCTCGCGCGGCAATTATGAGCAAAATCTCCCTTTTCTTGAGGAGGCTTATGTCTTGCAGTGATATTCCAATAGCTGATATGATGATGATGATAGAGCTCATAAAATTTAATCATTAACCTATGTGTTCTAATCGTTTGATTATCATTCCAAATGACGAAGTAAACTTAAATATACAAGTTTGAAACTAGAGTAAACAGGTATCATTTGAGTTGAAGTATAGAGTGGGTCACTCCCCGTATCGACAAACATAGTTTATTATCGTAATCAGGAAATTTACCGTTTGTTTCTAAAATAAGTAACGGGCTTTTATTAAAGGTAATAAAATAAATAATTTGTGAGTCATATAGTATTTTTTTGCGGTTACGAAATACACAGAAGCATTTTATAACTGGTTTCATTGCCAATGGCGATATTCAAACATCGCGTTTCAAAAACTTTTGAAACCGCTTTTTTTTATTTTGCTTAAAGTCAAGTGTGCCATTTTTATTAGTTACCTTGATATATCCTTCCATAAATAAATGTAAAATAATATGATTCACGTGGGAGTTATTTTTGTCGTCAATATTGTAGCCGGTAATAAAAACCTTTTTGTATACATCGCACGTAACTTATCAATGAATTGTAATGTAGAAGTTAAAAATATATTCTAGTGTCAACTATGTTGTCCGATGAGGATTTAAGATTATTTCCTGTTTTATTTTTATTTATTTACTCGTATAGTACGAGTTGACTGACAGAAATTATATGTTTGTACTGGCAAAGTTTCCCACACAGACTTACCTACACATCGCTTCTTTAGACCTCAAAGTCTTATAATCTCCGATTACAAAACTACATATTAAAAAGAAAGTTAAAAGTACTATATATAAATGTTGTTGTTTGTAAAAACTAAAAATCAAATGGGATTCTATCCCACGGGGCCGAAACATTTTTTCAGGAAAAGGTAACCTTATCCAAGCTTAACCTAATTTATCAGTGACAAATTCCATCCAGATCCGTTCCAGCGAATCGAAATAGTAAGAATAACAATATACATATAACAATGCTCAGCTTTTATTATATCACTGATTTTTTTCAGTTTCATACCCTTGGTAACAATTAGTAGTAGAAATAATATATCATCATCAGCATCAACAGTTGTGGAACGTCCACTGATGGACAAAGGCTACCCCAAGAAAGGAATTACTACCCGCTAAGGGTTACTACCCGTCTGCGCTGCCCGTCCCTCTCTGTTCTGCATACGAGCTATGCTGTTGCCGTTTATTGGTAGGTATACCGCTATCTGTCGGCTCCAGCGCCTCAGTCGCCTCTGATGAGACCTGGCACAGGGGGAATTACTGTTCTACTCAGACCGTACTACGGCTAATGAGTAAAATATAAATTTGTATATATCAGCATTGTCACATTTATGTCTATCCATAGTAATGCCCGCCAAAAAGCAAATAGGTACATAATGCAAACTACATACAAAGTGCGTTCGAGCAACGCACACACAGACACCTTTCACTGACACGTTATCTTGGGCCGATTAGGACCAGTGTAAGCGCGAGTGCCATCTGCTTAAGACACTTTTCAAATATAACAATAATATTAAAATATTTTACTTAATATTGCCATTTTACCTATTTCATTCTCAACAATAAATCAACAACTAGATACGAGTACAATAAGAAAGATTTTTGTGCATAAACTAAAGTTGGCAAAACGGGCGCGAACGCTGAACGTAAAAGTGAATTACATACATTTGAGCGCCTTCTGTACCTACCAGTTCTGTGGTAGAAGTGAAGTGAATTAAAATGTAAGGTTGTGTTGGAAAGGTACCCACAATCACAAGGTCGGTACCGCAGCCGCGTATTGCGTATTACACTACTGTTCTATATCTATCTGAAATCTAGTTCATATTTTGTTGAAAATATCAATTACTTGACGCGCTAGCTTGTCAAACTCTATACAGAATGTCATTGCCAATTTGACTGATACAAGAAGAGAAAAAATTAAATGGCGAATTGTACACAAAAGATAAGGCTGTATGGATAAATTATAAGTCATATTTAAAAAAAAATATTACTGTAATTGTGTACTCCTTGAAAACTTTACATTTAGGGGTAACTTTGACTACATACTTCAAATAAAGCTATAACAAACAGCTATAATATGGATATAGTACTCAACTTCACTTTCTGCAATTAAACATGTTCAATATAAACTTACATAAGTATAGTTGCATAAAGGTGAGGTACCGGCAAACTAAAATAGTACCTCCCCCTGTAAAAGGTGTGTAAGGTACCAGAACCGACAGATATATCATCCGAAAATTTGCAACACGGGGCGGGGATAGGGGCAGCCGCTTCCCCGTCGCAAAAGCTGCGCTCTGCGATAGCCAGTTTGCCCAGCTGGTATGATGAAGTATATAGTTGTACTTTTTCATATGGGTCAAATTTGGATTCCAATATACCTATATTTACTGCTTATCTTTTAAAAAATGAAGACATTATTCTACAGATTATTGTTACAAAAAATAACCAAATTATAACTGACTCGATCTAAGATTGGTATAAGTGTAATTGCCTGTACTAAGGTAATTTTTTATCAAGCATACGTAATAAATATTTTAAGATTATACCTCACTCCATGGCTATGTTTTAATGTGAATATTTTCATTATCACCACGATGATGACGATGAAGTAAAATGTAAAAGTGAAATGATAAAGCAATAAAAATTGAATTTTATAAAGAGTGGAGAACACGTGAATAAAAAAAAATACATAATACATTTTATAACTTAAATAAACAGAGGTGGATTGAAAAAAGGTCGTGCAGTGGTACTTCTCCCTCTTACCTATTTCTACAGCCAATTAGCAGTCTTCGCATTGCCGTGTGCGGTATAAAGGGTGAGAAAGGCAGTTGTTTTACTGGGTAATGTGGCATAATATCTTCAAGTCACAAGGCTGGTAACGCGTTAGTGATATCCCTGTGATATTACGAGCGTCAATAGGCTGTAGTAACGCTATCAAACGGCCTGTTTGCTTGTTTGTCGGCCTGGTCTAATAAAAATTGCTTTGGGGTTTAATTTAGAATAAATACTGAAGACTGATTGGATGAACATAATAAATTGCAACCATCAAATTATTAAGTAGTTTACACAGTGTAGGTAGCAAGAAACCTATAATATAAATTAAACGCTTATAAACTTTAATATTTATGTGTGTGATAAAATGATGATACATTCAGGCTAGGCATAGTAAGGTTTTGCAAGTATAAAATAATATTTATCATAGATATAGTCGTTCGTTTTTAGAGACTCTTTAGCATATATCACTTTGTCCCAGATTATTACATAACATTCGATTTTTTGTTTAGGTGGTATAAAATATGGTGGCAAGTCTGGAAGTTGCGATATGTGTCTTCTCTTCGTCATGACCTGATGGAAATTTAGGATAAAAGAATCCGTGCCTCGAATTGCAAGCAGCTACAGGTTTTTAAATATTCAGCAGCAATTTATGCTGTTTTTATGCACGGAATACCAAGTATGGGCGAACATTCGGCGGCAGTGACCTGAAACAGTCGGCAATCGGCCCCATTTCACGGTTCGTCGCTGTTACTGAAGCAAACTGGAAATCGCAGTATCTACTGAAGTAGGAAGACGACTATAGTTAACATATTTAAAATGAAACCGAATTTTTATTTATGCTTTCGATTCATAAAAGCACCTTGCGGTAACTAACTGCTTTTAAGAAACTTTGTAAAATGTAAAAGATATAAATGCGTTTTAAAATTGTTGCTATTTAAAATAATGTGTTTTATTGATATAACGCAATCAAGTTTATTTCGACTTGCTTAAAACAGAAAATTGTTAGAGATCAGTTAGAGATCGTCAACAACAAAAATATTGACTCAAACCAGCAATTCCTTTTTGCAGGGTACTTGTAATTTTACATTTCACAACTTTACTAGTTATTTGTAGCAGAATTTATGATAATAATAATTTTTCGTGTACTGTATTTAATTGGTAAATTATTATAGTAACATCGTCAGGCCAATATCTTATTGGTGTGTATGTTTATAATTACAAGTCTACCTTCACCTTAACTAATAATAAAATCTCATATTTATTCTAACTCTATTAAACAATTTACCTGTAATGAAGCCTTGGTACTGGGAAATTAAAATAATTGACAGTAAACGTACATTATATGTCGAACTTTAATTAAAACAGCAAATTGCTTCTACTAATACGGGCTGCTCATAATAAATGTATAAAACAGATTAGAAGCACTTGTTCCGTGGCTAACTAGCTCCTGTCCATTATTCTGATAGTACTTGGCTTGTAAATGGTTATTATTTTACAGTACAGAAAAGTCCTTGCAATATTTTCAACTAGGTACAACAATCACTTCATGAATTGACTTGATTTGTTTTTTAATTCAATCTAGACATAAAAAAATACCTCACTCTCTCCTATTTATACCGCCAAATAGGAGTGTTCGTATCGTTGTGTCTCGGTTTGAAGGGGGAGAGAGGCAGTGAATTACTGGATAATGTGACATAATATCATGTCACACAATGTTGGCAATGTACTAGTGATATCCTTTCGATGATTGCAAGCGTCTATACACTGCTCTGATGCTTACTGTCACGCGAATTATATGGTCGATTTTGCTAAAAAAAAAATATGACAGGAGTTTTGAAAAATATTTTAAAATGTAGACGAGTTTATTAACAGACATTGCTTTTGAATTAATAAATCACGTTGTTAACTTGAATTGTTTTTAAGGTTTCATTGATTTTTGACAAATATTTGTATTCTGAAATTTTACTCTTTTTTATTGACGTTTTTATTAAATTATCATTGTTAATAACAAAATTACAATTTTATTTTTCGTATATCCGTGTAAAATGTTGTATCTTTTTATGTAATTTTGTGCTTATCATATTGTAATGTATGTTTGCTTTTTTCCACACAATGTATATGAATAATTGAATTGAATTGGCATCCAAACTCAAACCCAAAGTAGAAGGAAAAGTTAAGCTTTATCAACAGTTATATTGGATATTGAAGTGGTGCTTATTTCTAGTCGACATTGCAATTAGATACGCTCGAGAGGACATCGGTTTCCCAACAGGCAGTACTTAAGTTAGTATACTCGTTAATGAGGAGTTTCATTGGACCTCTAATCGACTTTTCTGTACTAATTGATCGTCGATCATCGTACAACACTTTACATTTAATGTTATCTATTGTAACACTTTCCTATATCGGAGGCTAAGCAATCATGAACTTAATTAGAAAGTTACTTACTTTGGTACTAATAAAAATGTGTGATGAATCTAATAACTTAGTAGTTATCAAGGTATAGCTGTTCATCATACATCATCATTTTTATTACCAGCGGTAGATTGTCTACTCCTGGACATACGTTACTTCGAAAGATTTCATAATAGGACAATTGTTGCGCTATACGAAATCTTGGGCCAAGTTCAACTTGTTGTAATTTTGGGGGATCGCCATCTATCGGTTTCGATTCTTGAATTTCTTCCGACATATACCTTAACCTCTTCCGGAAAATAAAGTATGTCAATTTTTATAATTCAGCTCCATTAGAAGGTTTATATTAAGTTGTTGACAAATAATGGATATTACTTATTAGCGTCAACTACGCAAGGATGTGGTCTTGGTATGTTAACTAGGATTGCATGAGTTCGTAGCTATGTACTTACTTCTATGTATTTACTGGAAGTGGACCTCTTACAAAGGTCGTCTGCATTGGTACCTCACTGAAGGGTAAGAGAGGGTGTGAAATTACTGGGTAAATGTGACATTGTATCTTCATTTCACAAGATTTGCGAGTCACTGGTATATATTTGTGATGACACGAATAATATGTCTGTAAGCTGCGGTCAGGTTTATCACCAAGCGGTCCGTGTGGTTGCTGGCTGACTTCATAACATAAAAAAAAAATCAAAAATGTACACAGGGAATACCCGAACTACCACAGTCGCGCGCGTTTATTACTCATATTGCATGTATCTTCTTCTAAACTTGCCTCTCATACAATACGCACCATCTCAGCTTAGACGTCTCGCTACCAACAATCTATTGCAGTAAAAAAGTTGCTAGCAGTAAAAGCTCAGGGCTTATGTCGTTAAGTCGTTATATGACCGATACATGGCAAAAGCTTTCTATAGTTACATGGAATTGTATTGACTCTGGTAAATAGAAATGTATACTACTCCGGCCCTTCGTCTTAGTACTTTTTTATGTAAAATGTTTCCCAAAATAAAGTATCCAAATCATTTAAATAAATAAATTCCAAAATATCATGCATTGACCTGACTCTGTAGTAAGTCGTTTAAAGCACTTGTGTTACGGACGCCAAACAACTAAAGAATCACAAATATTTAAATATTTAACACCCAGACACAAAACAAACTAAAAATAAATATTATCATATAAATATTCGTCCTAGGTGGGAATCGAGCTTACGACACTTGGCGCACAGGATAGGAGCATCAACGCTATCGGGTCCATCATTATTAGATCCTTAGATCGTCCTGCTGGACATGGGATTGCGTCCATAATTTCTGCGCTGAGCAGGCATGATGACAATCGCAGAGCGTAGAATTGTAAGGAGAATGCCGCTATCATCGCCCTGTTACTTCTGAGTTACACTGTTTCGCTGTATATACCGCTATCTGTCGGTTTTGGTAGTACAATCGCTGCGTACTACACTGGTATAGTATAGAAAGTCTACTACCTACTTCCCACGGCTTCAATTAATTATCTAAGTAGTATTCATCATAGGCCTCTGCAAGAACGGGGGAGTTTAGCTGATAGTTTCGACGCTGATCAAGCGTGTTAGCAATCGCTGAGCGCAGCTTCCGCGATGGGGATGCTGCTACACTGTTTCGGGTGTCGCCTCTTACAACACCTGTTAAAGAGGCAGGCAACTCTGCCGGTACCTCACGGTAGTATAAGGTATAAGGTATTTCCTCATTATAGATGAATGATGATGACAAATGAAACAGGAACAAACATGCGCTGTATAGAAACTATAGCAGAACTACATACGAAGAAAGGGTACTGGCTCACGTAGATTGGTTACAATTAGGAGATAAATACCTACTGCCTCATTGAGCAAACCGTTCGAATGGAACATTGGGCTAATGAGGGGTATATACTGCGACGGCTGGCGCGGCGACGGCGGCGCGCGGTGTCGCCACAGCGCAGGAAATGCGCGCAATCAGGAAACACGCACTCATTGAATGCAGCCTGTGCGAATGTTGCCAATTTGTAACTGCATAATCTAAATGTTTAATGTGACTCGAGTAGACATCATTTTTGTATAAAAATCAGTTTTATAGCTTTAAGATATTTTTTGAGAGAAAATTGTAATTAGACCAACAAGAATAAACATTTTCTAAATTATTTTAATGTATATTCCTATTTTCCTGAAATATATTATATAAAACTATTTAAACGTAACGTAACGGTTAAAATAGAAAAAAAAGGTATAAAGCCCTTAAAATTAGTTTTATTATGAGTAGAGAACGAATTACATTAGAAAATAAAGTATATTTGATTACTTTTAATAAACTACTAGCAGCGCCCCGCGGTTTCAACCGCATTAAGTTGTAAAACTTTCATACTAACGTTGTACTCGCCTTTAGCCCCGTTAAGGGATGAATAGAAATAGAATAGAAAAAAATCTTTTACGTCTGCTTTATGACGTTCTAGTTAACCTTTACTATGAACTAAACCTTTACTATACTTCATTCGAATAACTCGGAAATAAAAAAGTTTTATGCTAACTTTGCACCCTCTTTTTACCTCTTTAGGGAGAGGATTTTTCTAATATACTTTCTTAGTGCTCCTTTATGTTATAAAAAGAACCACTGTCAAAATTTTAAGATTTTATTCCTTACAGTTAAGGCCCTGCGTTGATGTGTCAGTCAGTAAGCCAGCATCCCTATATATACAGGTTTTTAAATTTTTATTATTTAGCCTGTAAGATAATTGCTTTGTGGCTTATATCTGTCCGTATAAATATGTACTATGTACTTGTAACACTTCTATTTTCAACTGTATATTCATCTTATAAAAAAAGGTACCGTGACAACGTACCTTAACCTCTAATGAATTAAATAGCACTCATTTAAAATGACTGTCAGGCAATTAAATAGATTACTTGGTGGATACGCGTGCTATGATGATTGCAATTTTACATGTTAATGTTATATAATATATGCTATGTTCGTTCATTGCATATTTCCTTATTATGTACAAGAACATAAAATCTTCAATAACGGTTACAGATAAATAGCTTATTACATTGTTGCAGGTTGAGCCTGTTTCGTAAACATCACGTTTACGACTGTTTTTGCAAAATACATTTTCCCGCTCTTGATTTATTCTTATTAATAAATATATTTATTGCGCCGTAACACTAAAGTTTGTTTGGTATTAACAAACTAGAGTAGCACGTCTTCTGTTTCAGGTATCTTAAAAGGCGAGGTAACTGAGGTATCGGAACCGAGAGAAATATCAATCCGAGGCAACTTATCTAAAATGCAACACGGGGATGGGCAACATCGTTCCTGCTGCGAACCAATATCATCACGCCTGCTTAGTGCGGCAATTATGGCGTACAAGGCAAGATCACTACCACCTGCGCCATCGGATCAGTCAAAATATATTTGTTTATCTAATAAGGCCTAACACTTTAGTAATAAGTAACAATAAACAATACTCCTCAGTTACATAGAAATCTATCATTATTTGATGTGTGAGATTATGTAATTGGATATGTGCAGCAAGCTTATATTAACAAAGGGTTTAAAAACAATCTTTACAGTGACAATGGAAAAGCTGTTGAGAATTTTGTCTCTCTTAATTTTTAAGTGCCGCTGTACTAAAATGCTTCTGAAAAGTGCTTAATGAGAGAACCTCGTTGGCCATTACAAAACGGATGATAGCAATAGCATATCCGTGGTGGCATTATGCGGACAGACTGAACTTTCTTTTGTGTGGCCGTAAATGCAAGCAGATCCATGCGTGCAGCTGAAAATAGATCGTAAAATGTTGTTGTATCATCGACAATAATCTCGTATAATTAGTAATTGACTCTCGTTAATTAATCTTGTCAACTCGCCAAAAATGTAACAAACAAAGAAAATTATATAGCGCACCGTCGTCGGTCGCATTATTTTGATATCGTTAATGTCATCTGAGAGTTTTCGCGAGATGTAAGATTAAGATTTTATTAACAACCACATGTGGGTTAGACGACAAAGAATAATGTTCTCAAGTAATGAAAACATGAATTATGTTGTGGCCTTAATTGCTCACATTGTGCAAGAGTGTGAAAGTTCTCCTATAATCTACATAAGTGCAATCCAATCCTCTGGCTGTAAATATTGAGTTCACAAATAGGATACTTTGAAGATGGGAACATTCTTATTTGGGTAGAAATGAATTATTATTTAAAAGGCCGAAAATTAATAGAGAGAATATACTATACCAACTTCGGTGATTACATGTCTACGCACGCTGTTTGATAAATTTAACATAAACTATAGTACATAATAACACCTATCCGTCTACTAAATCATTTTGTTATACTAGTCCAATAAATCAGTACACCGATAATACTAAATAACTTTATGTACGAATAATAAATAATGAACTCTTTTGTCAAAAGACAAATTAAAGAACAAATTAAATTATTGTATTCCAAAATAGCTATCATTATAAACAGGCCACGAGGTAAACAAGCGAACGACATAATCTAATTTCGATAAAAACTTTCTCGACTCAGTATTGTGATTCGGTGAGTTTAAACGATCGAATTGAGTTAATTCGCTATGGCCTTCCATTGTTGATTTTGTATGGCACCGAGGGCAGGGGAGGAGTGCGGGGCGCGCGGTGTAAGATATACTTTCACTCGGGCGCATCTTGTCGGTCTGGGAAGCGATGCAGCGACCTTCAACAATGGGTAAATGGACTGTCGGGACTGACCGAGGCGTGAGGAGAAAGCCGACGTCACGTATAGCCTTATATTATAATGCTTTCTGGTGCCAATGACATCTCACTCGATCGTGTTTTTTTAATATAGATACAGCAAGATTACATACAGATTATAGCAATTGCAAATGCGTTCGGTATTTGTTGCTTATGTATTTACTTCGAACGATCATGCAGTTTTG
Organism: Heortia vitessoides; assembly: GCA_020976665.1. Taxonomy (NCBI): domain Eukaryota; kingdom Metazoa; phylum Arthropoda; class Insecta; order Lepidoptera; family Crambidae; genus Heortia; species Heortia vitessoides. The sequence goes on along the minus strand of JACJUM010002819.1, from coordinate 13,915,397 downwards.
TTTATGTGCAACAGTAATAAATAACGTATTTCAATATAACAAAATAAAAAACCAATAAAGCGAGCTTAAATAAATATTACGTTCTCTCCAAACATTTCGTAGAATGCTAAAATTCTAATAGATTTCTCTTCATTATACTCCACAAATAATTCATAAATAGACGCCTCCGCGTACGTCTATAGTTAATTAAAAATCTGCTGATAATAAACTACAGTGCGTGACACAAACGGTAACTCAATTAGAAAGACACCAGAATAGAAACCGCGGGGCCTGCCCACTCGGTTCGATGGAGGGCCGATACAGACGCGGGACATGGACATACATTACTGCTAGCATTTTGTAAGATAATCGTTCTCTTACTTTGAATTAATTTTTTTTTAATTTATTCTAGGAAATAAAAATATACTAGGCTTGTTCTAAAACACGGGTGAAACCGCAGGGCGCTGCTGATTTATTTATCTCTTTGTCTATCGCCACCGAGGCCCTCATACGCCGATGTTTAATTTCCACATAATGTACGGGTGCCGAAGCCGTTTCCATACAATGTAAATGCAGCGATGCATAAAACTCACTTCTATTGTTGTTTTGCGTTGTCGTTTTGCTAGTTAGTTAGTTAGGTATTTAGTTCATGGGATACATCAGTCTTTGACTACAAACTTGTTATCAACTAAAGTCTGTCATTTACGAAATATTTGTTTACTAACTCTGTCCGCGTTCTTTGTCCGCGAGGTCTTTACATTAAATCCCTAAGGATTTCTTATTATTCCGGGAAGAAATCTATGTTCCTCATAGCTTAACTGTATAAAAAGTAATCTCGATTCCATAGAAAAATAAAAAAAGCCAGATCTATTCCATGATAACATTTTTTCGGGATAAAAGTAGCTTATAAGTTACTCCAGATTATCAAAAATTTCTGAGGCAAATTTCATCTATATCTGTACAGAATTTCAAAGTTTTTCCATCCATACATACATGCGTCCATACATACATACATTCGCGTTCATAATATTTTGCTTTTTTGCATTACCTTTATATTTTCTCCATGTTGTATACAAAGTTTTAAAAATCAGCTTACTTTGATTACCACAGTTTCGAAGCTTTTTATTTCTTAACCTTTGTCTACTTAGTGCATTTCCTTTAGTCATTCTATTTTTATTTAATTATTAAATATAATTGTGTCTACGTTATAGACTTAACTGTCTATGCTACGAAAAACACAGTCAAAGTGGCTACGTCATGGAACTACGTCATTTCTCATCAAACAAGGTTATTTGATTTGGGGTTGCGTGTTAGGAAGAACGTAAAACTGTTTAGGTCTGACAATTCCTTGATTTGAGTGACAATAGTAAAAACCAAATTATTTATTATGTACGTAAAATTTCGGATACACATATATAATGTGTCGTTAGTGTTATCACGTTAATTCATCATGCTAGCCATTGTAAGTCCACTGCTAGATATAATCCTCCCCAAAAAGGGGGGTATTGCCCATAATTGTTACGTTGGGTAAAGCGTGTTGGCAATCGCAGAGCGTAGCTTTTGCGACGGGGATGCTGCTGGTCATCCCCGCCCTCTGCAATAAGCTAAACTATTTCCGGATATAGCTACCTCAATCGCCTCTTACGACACCTGGTTCAGGGGTTCAATAGTACCTTATTCTACTCTGCCGTACCCTAGTGCCGTTAATTGTTTGTATATTAATATAATATTTAAATTTAAGGATTATGAGTCAGGAGTCTTAATGTAATATAGAGTAATGTGAGAGCATTCTTAGTTTGCCCTCACTTTGTCTTTCTCGTCTTCATAATAATATAACATTATTTATGTAATATTGAGGCTCATTAAGTAGCATACTTCAAAGCTCTACCAGCGATTAAGATCAAACAATTCAGAAATTGAAACAACAATTTCACAATGAAAATAAAAATATTTATTAAAACTATTTTCTATCAATTTAGATTAAAATAATAAATATATATTTTTTGTGCTAATAGTCTTCTTTCCTTTTTGTTCATTGACGTATATCAGACAGCAATCCACTAAATTTTTAATGCGGTTTATTAATAAACAACTTTATAATAATAAATACATAAGGTAAGTAGATAATTAATGTTATACACATAAACGCAGAGATACATAACCGCTGCTTTGTTTATAGCAGTCTTTAATAGGCATTTAGTATAATTAATTATATTAATTACTTTGTAAGTTGATGGAAACAATATTTAATCCATGAATATATTTTAAGTTAAGATCATTTATCATTTCATTAATAGGTTTATTCATATGTACGGTAGTAACTACAATTCAAAAACGAAGTATCTATTTATTCGTATTTACAAATAAATAGATACTTCGTTACCGTTAACCGTTAGCCGCAAGCAAACCATATCTTCCAAAGTTTACATTGCTGTGTTCCGGTATAGAGAGTAAGAGAGGGAGTGAAATTATTGGGTATTGTGAAATAATATCATCAAATCAGTGTTGGCAATGCGCTAGTGATATTCTTGTTATATTATGAGCGTCTTTAGGTTGCAGTGACGCTTATTATCAAGCGGACTGCATGCTTGATTCTCGACCTGGTCTAATAAAAAAAAGAAAAAATGAGATCTGTATTTATTCCCAGCTTTAATATTGAGGGCGTTATAACGTTATTAACCGGGTTTTTACGTTTAACGTTATTTGTAAATGTGGTAACTACGTTATTAAGCGTTACACTTTTGTACGTAACGCCATACAAAAGAGTTCAACGCGTGACCTTTGGACAGCGGACGGTGGGCGGAGACGTTCGTATCTCAATATAGTTCGAGCGATACTCTCGCCTAGATCCTAATGTGAGAGAGTGAAAGTTATATCAATTTACAATTTGACATGCCTGTCAGATACATAAATGTACGCGCGGCTGCAGGCCAACTTATACCAATCTATCAATCAAAATTACTCAACCAATTCTAAGATTTCGTACAGTTTACAGTTTATCAATGGAGAAATTTTGTCAGATTGGTATTCGACCTGGGTGTATTATCGATCAACCATTGCTACCGAATCAAATACTTTTTTAAAGATCTATTATAGAAAAAATGTCATTATGTGTCAAATGGGTCGGGTTCGACTATATCCACGAGTACATATTAGAAATTAATTATAATAAATTTACATAACATCTCATACATAGACTTGATTCCTTGATAAGTCGCTCAAAGCACTTGTGTTACGTTCATCAGACAACAGAGGAATCACAAATATAATCCTAAAATACATAAATTCAACACCCAAGCAAAGAACAAACACAAATATAAATGTTTGTCGTGGGTGGGGATCGAACCCACAACCTTTGGCGCAAAAAATAGAATCACTATCATTTGCTCCATCGGGCCCGTTTCGAAAAGAAATAATGAGACTTATTTATTCCAAAGTTTTAATATTACCTAATGATAATATTAAAACTACAATTGAAAATGATATCTTCATATGTCATATTTTTCTATCCACTAATTTTACTACTGCTTCCAGCTACTACTACCAGCAACACGTAATGTTGAATAACTGCATAACATATCGTTCCCGATCATAGTACTAGTTATTATACTATTTTTAAAAAATAATATACGTATTAAGTGCTGCTAGTTATCGTACTAAATTCAATGTTACCTAAATTATAAAATAAATATTAACGATATTTATTTCCTATCAAACCAAGTTTAAATAATAATGTATAGAATGTACAAATATTAATAAACAGACAACAGAAAATCTGCCTTTCGTGCATTTTAACAAAAATAAGTTTGTTAAAATGCCCGAAATTCTACTGTGTCAACTTCAGTGCAGTCGAAATCGTGCAGTATATATCTCACGAGAGCACTATTAATGAATTCGTATAGAAACGTAACGCGTTACTCGTATTATATGAGATTCGCCAATGCGGAGTGGAAAGTGTCACCAGCATAATCTTGATCACAGAAAGCAGTTTCGTAACGCGCGTGTAACCAAATGTTTATAGCTCGGGTGGATATTTTTAAACATGCTCTTTACTGTCCCGAACTCGTTAATACGCTACTGCGGTTAAACTTTAAGAAACTTTCCTTATTACACGTCGTTAGTCGAATCGCTTCATCTTCGTATCAGAGGGTAAAAGTTTTCTTTCGTTTTATTACATGTTCATAAATAATACTTTATGAGGAAAACGTACTTATGTAATGAACAGTGGCACATGACTGCATTATTCACTATCGTACTTTATGCATTTCTATATTTGATTCATTTTATATCTAAGTTTTTAATTAATACTTATAAGGTAATTACAAATTCTAAAGTTATTTCTTAATAATTAATTCTAATTCTACAGTTATTGCTTATATTCAGTTTGAATATCTACCAGATTCAGTCCGTTAACCTGAAGCATACAAAAAGAAAGACAGACAGATAAAATATTTAAAAGATTTATTTTTTCTATAAGAACCCTACACTCTTTCATAATGCGTATTTTAAAAGCTATAATTTTTATATTATAATGAGATATCTGAATTATATTTGGCCCGACGGCACGGATTATAGTTATCCTGTCTTATGCACCAGGGATCGTGGGTTCGATACAACATTTATATGATTTTATTTGTAATTGTTCGTGTTAAAAATAAGTATTTAAGTATTATGTTTGTGATTCCTCTGGTGATGTCCGTAACATAAGTGCTTCAGGTGGTTTACCTCGGCAATGTGTAACGGCAATTATTTTGACGATTAACTATTATTTTAAATTACATTCTAAATTATGTTATTAAATAGTTTGTCCAAGATCAGGTTCCTTTTGAGTTTAATATAAGAACTAGTAATTATAATAAAGTGGATAGTTTATGTGTCAATGAACAGAAATAATTAATTTTTATTATCTTTCTCTTCCTGATATGATGCAGACAAACCCAATTTAACGTCGGGTCAATCGGACACTCAAATTATGAATATATATTTTCAATCATGTGATTTCCGTTCAATAAATAGAGTTTGAGTATTTGATAGAGTTTTTGTGAGGTTAGCATCACTGCTTATTATGATGAAACTAGTGAACGGAGGAATTCATTAGAAAGCTTTACGGTTTATAGTTTGTTAATGTTTTATTTAAAATATCAGGAATATTTTTCCGCGAATTTCATAAGGACAGTAACGGCTTACCATCAGCCGGGCTGTGTGATCATTTGCCAAAATTAAATATAAAGCAAATTGATCGTAATAACGAAAATTACCTAGTAATTATCATAATATTATTAAATTTTCTTCCATTTTATATAACGAGATATATAGGGTAAATAAATGGCTTTGTGCATTAATAGAAAAATTTATATAGATATAGGCATGTTCTTTCTTTACCAATCGCTAAGAAACAGCGATAGAAACGTATAATCTATCAATCATAGAAATCATCAACCTCTACAATAAAATCGTAGACGACTCGTGTCTATACATTAAACGTAAATAAAAAAATAAAAACAATAATGCTATAGAGGTTATGAAAAAGATATTTAGGATTATTTGTAGGTGCGTTTGTGCGCTTTAACCTTAGGGACTTATTTATAGTAATTAATGCATATCTTTATGCATAAAGAAGTATGCATAAAACTTCTTTCAATACTTTGAAATGTTTTATTACAAATAAAACCAAATCGAAATAATACTCGTTATTTACAAAAAAACTGACATGTTAGATAGTTTAGGGACCCAGATATTTAGTCATTATTTCGTAGCTGCTTATTTATTTTGCACTTATAATATAAAATATATATACCACTAAGGTGGCAAACAAGCATGCGGGCCGCTTGATGGTAGTTTTACAACACTGATACATTATTCACATGTCGCCGTACACAGAAAAAACCTCCTTACTCTGATTTTGAAAAATATGAGGTTCTATACTACTAAATACATCGCAGGGAGCTCATTCTACAACTTCAGCGTATGCGGGAGGAAATGTCTCTGAAACCGTTGGGTACGCGACCATTTTGATTCTAATATGTGTGGGTGAACGCCCTGTCGATAAATGACAATGGCTGTGTATTTATGACATTCTAACTGGTGTTTGTGAAGTGGTTCTTTCTACAATATCCTGTCATTGTATGTATAATTTTGTCGCAATGACCTTTAACACTAAATAGTTTTCATTGGAAAATAGAAAAAAGTAAATTCACTCGACATTCCGTACGTATATCAGACAATAGAGGTTGTCTGATATACTTTTAACACCCAGACACAGGGCAAACTTAAATTTTCTTCACAAACATGTTTGTCCTCAGCAGGGATGGAATCCGCGTAAGAATCTACTTGTCATTGGATCCGTCAAACGTTTTTGAAGGTCAATTATCCACTTATACTGTTCCCTACGAACATTGCAAGATATAACGAATAAAAAGGGATACTAGCCCATTGTCAGGGGCAAGGTGAATATGTATATTTTACACAATTTTACTATTATTTTAACAAGCGTATGAATAAAGGACATGCCATATAACATCGAGAATTTTTATAAAGGTCCTTTTAGTTAATAAAAACTTTCGTTTAAATCACTGAAGCGTATTTTCGGAATAGAGCGTGCATTATCAATTAGCTCTATATGATAAACAGAATAATAATAAAAATAATTATTAATTCATACAACATGTATTGACCCGACACCGAGATAAGTAGCTTAAAACACGTGTGTCACGGATATCAGACAAAAAAGAAAATACAAATATAATACTTAAATACATATAACATACACATGTTCATCACAAAAATGTTTGTTCTGGGTGGGCACCGATCCCCGAACCTTTAGCAAACGAGATAGGGAAACTATGGAATTTGCCATCGGGTCCATCAAATGATATGAGAATGTTTTTATTTCTCTATGGACCGCAGCACGCCCTATTGGAGATTTCTAAAGGCCTATGTCCCGTTGTAGACGTCTTGATATGATAGTGAATGATTTTATCCAGAATTTGACGATTTTCCACATCCATATAAGAAAATATATTCAAATGCAATATGGTGGTGCTGGGTAACGGCATCCCATTCTATATATTAAAACTAACTAAGTTCAATGTTTAACTCAGCTTGGCATTTGTCTCCAAAATTCCATCTTATTACTTTGGGAGTTAATGTTCAATAGTAAAAGTCCTACAACTTTACTGACAGCTATACTTTATCAAACTAAATCTACTAACACTGTCACTGTTGAGCCACAACTAATTTACTAGAATACATTGCACTATAATGCAATGGTAGGCGGGTAATATTACGAGCCGTTAAATTATATATATAAGAAATAATTTCTTACAAGAAAGGGTGTCATATCATTAGCAATAAAACAATAGCTAGATTGACACCACTTGTATCATTATCTTGGTACAATGCATAGACCACAAAAAGCCTATTCTATTCTTATAGACATGTAAGCAGTTATGAAACTAATCATAGATGGCTTAGCTATGAGGTACTATTGCGACGTTATTTTATAGCACATTATTTCTGTTAGATAGGTGTATTTTCTTTTTTCCATATATAGTGGTTTTAACAACTTGTTCCCCAAGAACTCACCATTTGTACAGACTTGAACGAAAGTTGCCTAATAATGGTTAAGCTTCTTGCCATATAAGTCATATTTTAGCTAATTAACACAAAGCATTATACGACTTTTTTAATATAACTGAGTCAATAAAAATCACCGAAACGCATTTTCAGAATAGCGCGTACATAGCGCGAATAAGCTTTATCTGATAAACCTATTAAAAATAATTATTAATAATTAATATTAATACAACAAAACATTGACCCAACTCCGAGATAAGTAGCTTAAAACACTTGTGTTACGGATATCAGACTACAAAGAAATTACTGCAAGGACACGGTCTGCGTAATAGTATGCGTTAACTGCAGCACACTCGTATTATCACAAGGATATCATCGGATATCATCTAGCGTATCACCGTCCTCGTGATTTGAAGATGTTATGTCATATTACAAAGTAATTTCAATGCCTCTCTTACCCTTCAATTTGGAACACAGCAAAGCAAACACCAGGTGCTACCAGTGCAGGTGATCTTTGTATGAGGTCTACTTCCTCTAGGACTCAAGTTTTTCTTAATTATTCTTGTATGATCATGACGGATTCATTGAATGGTTAGAATTGTTGAGAATCGATTTATAATAGGTTAACGCTTTTTTAGTTGATCGCGTACACTATATACAGCCGCGAAAAGCATACGCGTTTTCATAGAGCTTATAATGTAGAGATGACTATTAACAATCTGGAGACATCTACCCAGAACTCAAGAGTAGGAATTCTAGAAGACTCAAACGTCAATATGTGCGTTACACAATATATGTAGCTTCAGGCTAAGCAGTTGTAGAGCCCTTTAAAGTACACTGTCGATTCGTCATTATATTATTCTACTACATAGGAGAATAATATAATGACATTTATATTGATAGTCGTGACTTCGTGATGTACTTCGTGTAGTTGCTGTGTTCGTCACGGGAGCATGCAACATAGGCGGCCCCTAACGGGTCTCTGTACGTTTGGTAGGCTTTCGTAAACCTCTGCCCTGATTAATAAATAAATCACGTACTTACGACGTTTCGTCACTGTAATCCGCCGCTGCCGCCAGCGCCTCTACGCAGCCTTTGTCTGCACGTTGCGCATTCCAATTATTTTGCGCTTCTTTTTCTAAGGTCTCCTTACTTTTATGCTCTAAATATGTTTAAGTTTTTTGCGTCTTTGAAAACGACACTCTTGTGAAATACCTTGAAACGTCCTTGTGATGTTTGTAAAAGTTGGTATCATAAATATGCGAGCTCGGTTCGTAGGCTACGGCAGTTTAGTTCTAAACATTTATCATCTGTGAACTTAGTTTAAATTATAAAGAGACATGTGTTATTTTAAGTAATCGTCAATTAGAGTCATTACAATGAGAGATAAGCCCACCAAAACTGAAAATATAGATATTTTCATCTTAATTAAATTATGTTTCTTTTTGGTTTATGTTGGGCCAGAAAGTAATTTTGTGTGAAGTAATGGGGTTCTAAAAAATTAATTGTATCAAATAGTGACACAACTGTATATGTGTTGCTAAATTATATTTTTAATTTTATGCAACATTAATGGAACTTATGTTATGCTCCTTGACTTATTTAAATTATTTCTTATGATTTCTCATTGTTATTGCGGGTATAATGCATTTTATTCAGGGTTCTATTTTTCTTTGTTTCGATCCACTATTTTATGAATACTAATTCACTTGGTACACTCCAGTTGACCGTTAGATAACATTACGTTAACGCTTCAGTGAACTAGGAAACAGTATAACTGTGCCACAATCAGACTATCCCACAACTATTTCATAGCAAAGACAATGCTACATAAAATCTGGCGAGACACACAGCCAGCGTTTACTCCAAATGTTCTCGTATAAAGAAACAATTAACGGAAGTGGCGAAAATTAAAAAAATAATCCGCTATTTAGTGCATTAAGAGCGTTCAGTGATGAAAGATTCGTATAATGAAACACGAAAAATACAATAATTTGAGAAAAAACTCCGTAATAACAATTGTGGATGGAAATGGAAGAAAACTGATATCTAGTGAGATTATTGATTACTTCCACGTATTTTATCATGCGATCTTTAAATTAAATTTCTATATGTACTTTATAGATATGTATTGAAAATACAAATTAATTAATTGTTATTTAACTGTATCCATGTTTATCATGAAAAAAATATTGCGACTATAATCGGGGTATTAACTTTCCTATCTATCTCCCATCCCATATCCTATCTCCCAAGTTGGGTCAAACTGTATTTTTTAAATATTAAGACTGACGGAACAGACGTTGTTCTGTCTTTAATTCATATATATAAATATGAATACAAATTATGCTATCTCTTAAGTTAATATCAAAGTCGGTTCGGTACAAGAACCGTGACACGCAATTTATACATATAAAGAAATTTACTTCCATAAGTTTGTATAATCCCAACAAAGTTAATAAATAAAATTTTCCATTTTCATATATAAGCTCCAAAAGACATGAATATAACTATTTAGAATTGTTGTTCTGCCCTTGGTATCACATGCAGGCATATCCAAGTAATTCATAAAAGTTTTGAGAAAATTTAGTAATTGCCTGTTATTGACGCGCTAGGCAAGCGTGTTGGCTATCGCAGAGCGCAGCTTTCGCGAATGGAATGCCGGGACTGCTGCCCACCTGTCCTGTGCATTAAAGCTACACTGTTTCGGAAGAATATACCGCCATGTGTCGGTACTGATACCTTAGTCACCTCTTTTGACATCTAGTGCAGGAGGAGGTACTAAACTACTCTTTCGGTACCCCACGGCAAATTGTTTCTGTTAATCTGTTACTAATAATAGTGTTAGGAACAGTTACAAAAACTAATAAATATAAATTAGTTCGCACAACATCTAATACATTGATCTGACTCCGTGGTCAGTCACTTGTGCAACAGACCTCAGATGACAGACCAATATTTAAATACATATAATCAATACCCAGACTAAACAAACACAAATATCATCATAGAAATATTTGCTCTAAGTGGGGTTCGAACCCATGACCTTTGACATACAAGGCAGGATCACTCCCATCTGCGCCATCGGGTTAGTAAAAATATATTTGTTTATCTAATAAGGCCTAACATCGCTATCGTGCCCGTTAGTTGCAAGAAAATTGTGGTAATAGTATTGCAAATGAAGCATTATATTGTTTGTGCATTATTGCTGTCTCCATTTATGCCGTGGGAACAATAACTTGCTCAATCGCATGGCCTAGGGAAGAAATTGGGGTCAGTGATTTGATAAGTAGGTAATTTTATTGTCTCCGCTGAAAACAGGTGATTGATTTTAATGAGAACCGGTTTATGGCAGGCTTATGACTACAATGAAATATTGATTAAAACAGTAAAAACATTTTAATTAACATTAGCACCTTCAACGATAAATATTTTTATTTGATTAACATCAGTTCTTATTGGAAAAAACATTACAGAGATATAAATGATTATATTGTGAACGGTAATTCGTTCGAGCAACGTTTGAATAGACAAAAAGAGATGCATATTATGAAGAATTAATTCTCATCACAACCCGTGCTAGTTAGCGTGTATACTTGCACGATCCACGTCAGTGTTCCATGACATGCTGGCAATTCAGTAGCGGTTTGTGGTATTGCCCGGGTACCAAGTATTTCATCAAACTCTTAACTATTTCTTACATTCTCTATATATGGTTCAGCAAGGGCGTATTGGAAGTATTGTAAGTTTCATAAGTGTTTGTCGAACGTGTCTAATATATTCAAACACGCGTGTCGGTACATTTGGCCGAAGTGTTGCAACGTAACGTAGAAAGTTAGGTTCTGCGAAGTCCGCAGGAGACGTTACACAAGTGTTGATTCAGTATTATTGTACATATTCTAATCAGTATAAGGTTTATTATCCAACAATAAAAATTGAAAATAAATAAAAAAATCATTCGAGTCAGTTGATTGGTTTAATAATGATAATTAAATAATGAAGATATATATTTATATATAAAATTTTTGTGGCAAGTTGTTAGTCTTGGATGAACTTTGAAACTACTGAATTTTTATTAATTTAATTATTTAGGACAATTTAAATATATCTCAATTTAATAGGTACAATATTTTTTTATGTTAAACATATATAGTTAAGACAAGACAATGTCTGTCGGGTTAGCTAGTATATATGTAATATATCTTTAAATAAATTAATAGAACATCTCCACCATAGACCTGCCTCCGAGATAAGTCGTATAAAGCACTTGTATAACGGATATCAGGCAACAGAGAAATCAAGGATATAATTCTTACATATATATTTACCACCCAGTCACAGAACAAACACAAGTATCCATCAACTAATTGTTTGTTCTATATGGGGTTCAAACTCTTGGTGCACGAGCTTTGGCTGGCACATGAATTGTTTAAGAATCTAATTTTTCAAAAATCTTAGAATTAACACCTATATATACATTTGTTCTGTAGAAAAACATATATTTTTTCGATTAACATACGCAAGACGATCTACATACCGTTATAGTTTAACATCGAATAAGAAATTTTATTACAATTGTATTGTAAAGGAGCTCTTGTATCTTGCACTAAGTCGAAATTTCGTCTGTAGTACATTAATATTTTAAAACACTATCGCCAAAACATACGAGACCTTTTTAACATTCTGTTGACGGTTTGTGGGGAAATTGCAGATACAACTGGCCTTATACGTGCAACACCCACACGCGCTCATTCTTTATCAGAATATTGAACGTAGCTAAGAAGTTCTAATAAGATGAATTTCTACAACAAAAATGCTGTCTGGATATTTCCAACGGATTTTTAAGTATTTAGGTGTTCTAAAAACAAAAAAAAATACTCAAAAAAATCCAGAACATAAGATTTTTACAAAACGCAAAATATTATTCCAAAAAATGGATTTTTTGGGCTTAAAAGGGATTATCTTGTAGTATAAATGATAGGTATAATTTTATTTTGATTACTGCTCTATGCTTCCATTCCTGTCGGCCATTCCGTACACCTAAAAGAAACCGAAAAGAACTTGAAATTGATTCTTTGTAAATTAAAATATAAAGACCACGGTTGGCAAGTGTGCGGTGATTTCAAAATCTTTGGCATGGCGCTCGGACAGCAATCTGGGTTTACCAAATTCCTTTGCTTTTTGTGTCTATGGGATAGTAGAGACCGAACAAATCACTGGACCAAAAAGTGTTGGCCTCCGAGGGAGCTTAAAGTTGGCGAAAAGAATGTCCTGCATGAAACTTTGGTACCTCCTCATAAAGTTCTTTTACCACCGCTTCACATTAAGCTGGGATTGATGAAGCATTTGTAAAGTCACTTCCAAGAGATGGAAATTGCTTCAAATAAGTACTTAATATCAAAGTTTCGTGGCCTCTCGGGGGCAAAGTTGAAGGAAGGTGTTTTCGTTGGCCCAGATATTAGACGGCTTATGGCTGATCCACTATTCGTCACAACCATGACGGATCCTCAAACAGAAGGGTGGATTGCCTTTAAGGAAGTCACAACAAAATTTTTAGGCAATAACAAATACCCTAACTACAAACAAATCGTCCAAAGAATGTTAAAAGCATTTCAAGCTTTAGGTTGCTTATTGAGTTTAAAAATACATTTTCTTCATTACCATCTCGACTATTTTCCAGAAAATTTAGGAGACGTGAGTGAAAAGCAAGGTGAACGATTTCACCAAGATATTAAGGAGATGGAAAAAAGATACCAAGGAAGATGGAGTGTCTCAATGATGGCAGACTACTGTTGGACGCTTCAAAGAGACTTTCCAGATGCTTTCCACAAGCGAAAATGTACCAAAAGGAGTCTCACTGGGAAAAAGAAATGTGTTTAATGCTCACTAATTATAATGTATTTAAGATGAGAAAATAAGTTTTTGAAACGCAATAAAAATTACTTGATTTAAAAAAATATATATGTTCATTTTAAGATAATAACTTGTTTCGCATAGACACCTACATTGCCAGAAAACGTGACGTGCTAGGACAAAATAAAAGTTATTTTCAAATTCAACATAACCAAAAACATAAGAATTATAAAAAAAAACCAAGACAGCTCTCAACTTTTTTTTTTGCAGACTTGTGATATTATTCAAACTCAATTAAAAAACGTAAAGGTTAGCGAAATACACACAACTGTAATTCTAAATTTAAATAAAACCTTTTTAAAACCAAACAACTGGCCATTATTTAACTCTGATATATAGATAGATTCAGATTCATTACAGATAATATTTTATGACTTTTGTGTTTATTAATTTTAAAGTTTGTTTTATTACCATCACCACCATTTTATTCTGGTGCAGCTTATTAAATCCAATTAGTATTTTTTTCGTGAAAGATACGTCCAAACTTTCGTATTTCTGTAAAGGATTGCCTATAATAATTGTTTATCTATTGTGCTGCTTTAAAAATATATGTTAATAACATCTTTTAATTAAAATACCGTTAAACAGCACAGAAGTGAAGCAAGAAATGCAGCATAAATTAAGTCTCTTAATTAATTATTTATACGAAATGAACCTTACAGTTAGTCTGACGCCTCCGTTGCACTTGTAAATACTCCGACAGACGTTTATTTAAACAGGCAACAATGCACACAGCCGACTTTCTACCGACCGTCAATAACACAAACACAGTTTATCTCAAAATTAAATATTCAGCAATGTTTTTTTTACGTTTATTTCACAGTTTGTTGGAAAACGATAACGATCGCGTAAAACGTAACGATAAGCGAACGCGCGCGTGCGTTGACGGTGCAATATAGACTGCGCGCGCGCACCGAGGAGAAACTAAAGAGAAAAGTGCCCTCCCCTCACCGGCCGGTTACATCAACTCTCAATGCAGATATTGTTCATAGCGACGCGCTTTTTGTTAATAAATGAGATGGATTTAACAATCTGACACTTCCGCTTTCCGCTTCTTGGCCGTCAAACGTAATTGTGACACAAGACAAATAGTTGAACACAATAAACAGTTTACGAATCGCTCTGCATAAATTGGCCCCTTCAAAGTTTTACGCTCTGAGACGTATATATGCTCGTCACAATACATGGTTTTTTCTCTTCATTTGTTTTTTATATAAAAAAAGTAATTTATTAGCATATTTTATCAAATACTTTCACCTTCGTATGACTATGTGCGAAAATTCTAACGCATCTTTTGACTTTAGAGCGGCTAACTAATATTGCTCACACTGTAGGTACTCTCGAGTTGTCGACAGAAACAAAAGAAGTGACTAATTCTAGCAACTGTCAACGAGCATTGTAACTTGAAGTCTCTGCTTAATACTTGTCTTCACGCCATATCTTTTTAACACACAAAGAAAAAAATATATTATTTCGTGTTTTCTACATTCAAAGCTACCAGAAAACTAGAAAATGTCGGCAAAAGTATACGGCTGGAGGATTACGTTGTTCGTATTATGAGTTCGTTAGTTACAAGGAATTGCGAGTTGCACCATGTAGGAATCGTGTTCAGATGTCAAATTTAGTTGATTCACTTCTACGTATACTAGGGCGACAACACCTACTATGGAGAATGTATGATGTGCGGAATATTCAACACTACGACTTTTAAATAAAGTTTCAGGAAAAAAATATTTATTTTATTTATTCAAATAAATATTTTTTTTGTAAATATTTTTTTATGAAGGAGAGACTTTATATTCCATAAAAATAACGTATAGAAATAAATACATGTTTGTTATTTCCAAATGACACCATTTAAGTAGCATTCTCAATAAATGAAACGGTTTTTTTATTGTTTGTTTTTAGTGCTGGAGTAATCTATGAAACCCCTAGAATTAGTTCGACGTGACTTTCACTGTTAGATAAATAATATTATATGACTTCACTTCATCCTTTTTTGCGGGAACATACCGCAATTAAAAACCGCCCATCTCCTTTCCTAGATTCTAAGACACGCCAAATCTCTTAATCATCTGTTCATAAGTCAAGCTGTAAAACAGTCACACATTTGCATTATAGGTAAGCAAAACTAAAACTTTTCACGGAAAGTCACGAGTACCAACTAGAGAATCAGTAAAATTATAGTTATTTTGAGGAAAAGTCGACCATGCAATCGGTGTCAGTGGCATACGTTATAATAGTACTGTCAATAATGTCTTTGACCTCTAATATGCGATGCGACGATTCTCTATAATATATATAATTTAACTGCACCGGCGCACCGTATTATATTTATTCATGCAAATCTATTTTCGTCCTTAATATTAACGGAAAAATTACGAATGACAATCTGACGATTTTAGTCTCCTCCTCGCATTGGTGACGGGAGTTCCAGGATATGAATAAAAATTTTAGTTACTACATTCTTGAGCTACTAAATAATATGAATTTATTAGTAGGTAATAGCAACGTGTCCTTTTTCCATCAATGGACGTCCTACGGCTGATAAGATGAAGCAACATGAGCTAGGTATCTAATCGGTGTGTTCTAAAAAACCTTTTTTAATACATCGTTATAGTGTGAAAGGAGTGGCTCATAATACCCTACAGTTTAAAGAGAATAACTATTCATCATTATCATTATCATATGAGTCACAAAACGTCCACTGCTAGACATAGGCATCCCCAAGTAATCTCTAATAGGACCGGTTGTATGCGGCCTGTGTCCAGCGCGATCCTGCGGTTTTAGTCAGATCGTCTGTTCATCTTGCGGGTGGATGCCCTACACTGCGCATGCCGGTACGTGGTCTCTAATATTGACTAAATAAATAACTATTGACCAATCCTCATCATTCTTGTCTTGTTAAGTCTTCGAACTATCAATCTATAATGATATATTATTTCTTCTGGTGACATTGTGTCAGAATTAGGTTTACAAAACGCGGAAGTCACCCAATAACCTAAATTTTGTATCTACAAATTAAATCGTATGTACGTAACACTATAAGTTGTTTACATCAATAGTACTGTGCGTTATTTAAATTTCGTTACATAAACTATAGACAGGGGTAATGAATAACTCGCTCGGAAGAACCGGAAGGTTACGAAAGATTACGAAGGTAAGGTTTTAATCGGCAATTAATCAGCGTTTAATTATAGCGGCGAACGATACCTGCCGAATCGAGAGAAAACCGTAATCTTTATTTAATTGTTAATTATCTTAAATGCACAAATTCTTGCCAGTGCATAACAACATTGTTTCCGTCCTGTTGATTAAATCTATTGTATTTTTTGTTAGAACAGTTACACGTCAAAAAACTTCTTCTTTCCCTCCAAAACAGTGTCATATAAAGTATATATAAACTGAGCATACCGGTAAAATTAAAAAGTAACGCGCATTGCCAGATTCCTTACGAAGCTCGTCTGGATGTCACTCACTCTTGCCTATTTTACCACCAAACAATACTGCAATGAAGTGCAACATAGATTGGTCATATATTGAGAAAGTTGCTAATGACGACATCCGATAACATGAGCGTCCGCTTACCACAGATCGTATGCTTGTTTACCATCCTCAGAAGTATATCAGTAAGTATTTATAGTTAAATATAATCAATCATGAGGCCTGTTGTAAAGATCATCTGCATTGGTACCTCACTTTTTATTGCCAAATTGCCGGTCATGCATTTCAGTGTTCCGGTTCGAGGGTTGAGAGAGACAGTGAAATTACTAGGTAAATGTGACATTGTATCTCCAGTTCACAAAGTGATTTGATGACACGAGCGTTTCGCCTGCGGTCACGTTCCATCAAGCGGATATATGCCTGTTTGCTGGCTTCATAATATAAAAAATAATCAATAAGAATCTAATATTAAATTCTATACCAATTAGAAATAAAATAATACTAATAAAAGAAATAATTTATAGTAGGTATATACATACACTCTCAATCATTAATTTCAATGTTTGTATAGTTACGTGTTATTTGATAAGCGTATATGAATCGCGGATAATGTTTTACCGAAATTACACATAACATTCATCCATAACATCACATTTTTTCTACCACGATGTATAAATTCAACGCCGGTTACGGTTTTTTATTGTAAACGTCCATAATCTGCGGTGATTACGCTATCTAGTGGAGCGATGTTTGCGATGAGCTAACGTTCGGGAAGCGGTTACTATTGCTAACATATGGTTAGACGTCGTTGAAAAAGTAATTACACGGGCTTTGAGGTAATACACCAAGTTCCATTGTCTACATTCCCGATAAATAGTTTGTTGCCGATGGGGTTTTAGAGACCAAGCACCGGCAAACGCAGCGCAGCACGACCTCCCACTAGGTGTACAGGTGACCTAACAAGCATTTTCTTGGGGAAGAATTTTTTTTAAACAACCTAATGGCGTCAATTTTTGCTCCACTGGACGGAATCAGGGAAACGGAACTAACGAAATGTAATCTAGCAATGGACGTCTTACAGTTTTGTCTATGAATATGCTGGACTCAATCTTCGATTCCAAAGTTTCCAGAAAGGTATACTAAAACACTTAATGACGATTTTTTTCTCATCACTTCACCCTCGTTTTGTAATATTCACACGTGCGGTTTAGAAACCTATTTAAAGCACATAAGATCAGAACGAGATTGATGGCTATTACTCAAGGGCGCCTCTAGGCACGACTTTGGCTTTAAAGGCCTTCATTTCGAAGCAATCATATTGCAACTTTATTATATAAGCAGGTCTCATACCATCAGCTTTTCTCCTCATTATTATCATTATGAACTAAGCGATCGATGTGTTAGATCCTAAATTATTTTTAGAGCCTAGTGATTATATGTAAAATGATCATGCAGTAAAATTATTAATGAGCAAAATTTGCTCAACCCAAAGATCCATCTTACAAGCGTGCTAGTAAAACCACCTCTTTAAATAAAGATTAATGTTTACGCTGTATTTCCTTGTAAAGTTCAAACGAATTTAGGCGATGCATGATTAAAAAGCCTGAACTATCTAAAGACTCAGAGAATAGTAGGTTAAAGTGTTTTTGTTACGGATGTCAAACAAAACTGGTATTACTCAAATATATATTTAAACAACTAAACTTGGATCAAACACAAATGTTCGTCATATCAATATTTGTCCTGGGTTGAGATTGAACCCACGACACTTAGCGCATTTCCCAGATACACTCTTGAATTTACCATCGGCCCGTTAGATATAGATATAGACCCCAGATAGATATAGATATGTTTTTGATCATACGTTATATGATGTAGAATTATTACAGATATTAACCAAATTAAATGTTTCCGAAACATTCGTCTAGCCTCGAGAACATAAAATGATTTCAGTCTAGTCTAGTCTTTCTGCTTTCTTTAATTAAATGAATTAATAAATATAGGAAAAACTGGTTAAAAATGTTAATTCTAAATTATAAAATATATTTTTTTATTTGTCAGAAACAAGAGATTTATTTCATCCTTCGTCGAGGAGTGAATTCACAAATTACATTTAGTTGTCATTTTTCTAGCATTCATGGAAAATAAAATATATACATACAGAAAAACGACAATTAAATCAAAATAAGAAACTAAAAGTCTATAAATAAATATCGTAATGGGCTGTACATCCTCATACACACAAATTACAAGCTTATATTTCTGAAAAATGAATATACTTACTTTTTTTTAATTACACTTGTAATAAATAATACATATACAACATGTCATAAATTGATCTAACTCCAACTATGGTAAGTCGCTTAAATCACTATTTTAAACAGACATACACACAAAACAAACACAAATATCAGTATATAAAATAATAAAATAGATGGCCATACAAATATACCATGAATAAAAAAAACTGTGTCATGACACACGGTAAAATCCAAGCCGTGCCATCACCGTGTAATGTGACATAACATTCTCAAATCACAAAGTTGGGGACACGGTAGTGACATTCTTCGTGTGGCTATGGACAATAGAGTAAATTTTGTCTGACCGAGGCACATCGTAAGCTTGTACATACTTCTTTATCGTATGACTGGTTAACAACAAGTAAAGGTTAGTATTCAAGTGAATGCTAATACACAGAGGTTTATGTCACTTAGTCCGGCCTTTTTAGGTGTACGGTTGCAGCTGCAGCCTGCATAATTGCGTAAGCACTTTCACCGCCCTCGCTAACGAGCCAGCAACCGACCGCGCGCGTGACGCATGCCTCGCTAATTCGACAGGCACAGATGGTTTAGTTACAAATATAACAAGCGGTTATTGCAAATGGTATTATTTAATCCATTCACAATACTATTTCTAAAGAAAACTGTGTTTCAAGGGAAAAACATCAAATTTTGACAGGAAAATATCAAGCAGACCCTTTCCTGTTGCAATCGAATTCAATGGTTTGTCGAAGGGTTGGGGGTTTCTGAAGTCTGATTGCTTTTTCTGGTGAAAAATTAAAAAAAACTATCTTGTAGGTATTTCAAAGCGTTACTTTCTTAAACAGTGTCTCATTTAACGAATAGTACATTTGTTATTTCGAAGAGAAACTTTTCATTACAAGATATTTAAATGGCAATTTTAATAGGCTGTTGGCACCTTATTTGTTCGATTGACATTGACTATCCGATGTATATACTGTTTTTTGGTGTATACCTTATTTCGGTCGAAGTACTCAGATGAGAATCGTAATGGCACTGGGGGGACAGGTAAGGTGGTTCATGAATGAACGTCCCTATGTGGTTTGGCCTAATTTTTGTTATAGGATTGACTGCTAACACTCAAGGGCGCCTCTGAGACTGGAACTCGGCTCGAATGGCCGTCGTTTAGGTCAGTTATTCGTTGTTTGCAAAAGCGGACTGAGTAAGCCTGGCTTCTCTGGTACGGTCAGTATTCGTTCGAAGGGCAGGGGCTGTAAGGCGTTTTCCAATGCACTACTCTACGATAAAAATGTGCGTGAAGTATTTGTGATTGTGAAGTAATCCTAACCACAGTATAGATTTGTACTGGTATGACTCTAAAACTGACGTTAATGCTTTTTTTTAGACCAGGTCTACAAACAAGCTTACAGTCTGCATAATAGTAAGCATCACTGCAGCCTTTAGACGCTCGTAATATCACTAGGATATAACATTAATTGTTAGAATATTGTTAGTTGAAGATAAAAAAATAAATAAATTCCCACACCATCTCATACATTGACCCGATTCCGTGATAAGTCGCTTAAAACACTTGTGTTACAGACATCAGACAACAGAGTAATCACAAATATACTACTCTAGATTCGAGACTACGATTATATGTTGTATGTATGATGACGATGACGTGTAGATTTTTAAGTGAGTCATCTGTACTTATTACTTTTGTGCATCCATTACGTATTGGATATTGACTGCAAATGTTTGTCTGTTGACGCCGGTCCAACGAGGAAGTTGGATGAACTAGAGTTTTCTCATACCGTTCAAAGCTATTATGCAAGGCTAGGTAATCTAGGCCAGTCAACAAATCTAGGTAATGATAGAAAAAAAAAGATTTTTTTAAAGAGCGTTTATCCTTTTAAAGACATTCATAATCAAAACTGTACGTATAAAATGTTAATTTCTTTTTCTATTGGTTTATTACGAAGATGAGCATGATTTCGTTAGAGTAGAATAGTATACAAGTACTTCAGAGAATACCAGCGTCGATGGCCCCTCATAGGACTTTGAAAAACATTTTTAATATTTAATAATTTACACTACATCTCATGTATTGATCTGATTCAAAGTTTAGTTGCTGAAAGCACTTGTTTTACGGACACAAGAGAACAGGGGAATAACATATATTAAACTTAAATACATATTCCACATCCAGACACAATATAAATATAAATATTTGTTCGATCGAACCCACAAACTTTGGCACACACGATAAGATCACCACCATCTGTGCCAACGGATACACCCAGTTTATGAATGGTAAAAGTTTCTTTCAGTGTTTTTTTTTTCATTGTACCTAGAAATTAAACCAGGAATAAAAGGGAAATTTCCAAATGCCTTAAGAAATATAAATACATAAACTAAAGTATAATAGTTACTTAGATATAGGTATAACAAAGACAACATGAATATGACGATGATATAGCATTTTATCTCTTGCAAATAATAGCTTTCTAAGTAATCAAGACGCTGTTATACCTCGTCATCGTATTTGACAAGCAATCAAAATGGGGCCGTGGACTCTTTGCAATGTACCCACCGTGACCCTGAAGAGAAAATTGAGATGGGAGTAATGACCTTTCGCGATATATCATTATTTCAAACTTTATGTCTTTCTTCGAATTATATAAAATTACATTTATTATCTATTCTATATAAACTCATATTAACTTTATGCGTACGATAAAATGTCTGAGGTATCCAAAATGAAAATTCTGAAATAACAAATATAAAATTCAATACGACTGAATTTTGTACATCCTCTTGTCTTACAGTCCTTTCAAAATAAAATAGAGTGTTCATGTATTAACAATAGTAACATGCATTAACAATTGTAACGTTAAAATAGAAACATGCGAGTCAAACATCTTAAACCTAGAACGTAAACGACCACTTAAACACCATTCCTGGACAAAAAGTAACGACGACAATTTTTAGCGATAGTCGACTTGGTCGATTGACAGTGCGCATCGCCTTATCGCCAAATAGATTAAATATCACAACAGACAATTCATAAGCTGCAGTAAACATCAAGAATAATCGCACTTTTGTTGCATGACGTTAACTCTGCGTAAAAGTGTTAATCTTATTGAGGTTGCTGAAAGTAAGAGGATATCTGACGAGCAGGATGACGTCACCCGGATTTCGTGGGCTCATAACAAGCCATCATTTTAACAATCTCCGGTTCCGTATTGCTTTGTTTAATGGCCTAATTTCAACATCGGTTATGTAGGAAGTCTAGAACAACCCAGTGCTACATGCTAAATGTCATTTAACAGACATCAGAGTACTATTGTAGAGATATTTTATTTCCGAGTGATACGCTTGTTCACAGGATATTTGCAGTTGCATCGCGATTGGACAGAGTTTTAAATGTTTGGCCGAAAGTTGGAGAGAGGGGAACAATTTTGATAAATTATTCACAAATCGCATTTATCTTTCAAACATTAACTTTATTTCGGAAACTCTATTCCCTAAACTAGTAACGAAACAGTTTATTTCAGCTGTCGTTTCATCGATCTTGCAAACTATAACTAGTATTTTTCGTAGGTACTTACGCAATAAAACAAATTATCTTAATCTATAACAATGTAGCTAGAATTCAAAGTAAAATCAACATCTCTTAAGGATATTGCTATAGCAAAGACAGCAACATTGTGATATGAAAAAGATGAAATAGAATGAGACATTCCATTGCGTTGATTTTTATTTTAGTACCATGTACATGTAAATGACGTCAATTATCCACAGTACTTTCGTGCCAATCATTATTATAGCTACCTAAAAATAAAATAAATTTTTACTTATTGCTTAAAGAAAGGAGAAATAATAAGTCGAAAGCAACTTTAATATTGATGTTTTTTTACAGTAACTGAAAGTATGTAAAGGGTTCTATATCTATTGATTGAAATTGAGATCTAGTGGCGCCATCTGTATTTGTTCTTATTTTCTGCTTGATATGCGCAAGGATCAACGCCATCTATGAAAAAATAATACGTTTATTTTTAATTCCAATAGATGGCGCAAGCAGTCAGTCAAAAAGTTTCATTGTACTTTCTAAAAATAACGCCAGAGTTCGTTCGAAGCGCTATATTTAGTTTTTAGACATTTGACAAAAAAGATGGCAGCGATCGCCGACTGCTGTCCTTCGGATTTATTGCGAAAATGGCGCATTATGTGATATTTTCACATAATATAATAATTATAAGTGAAAATTTGTGTAGTGCTGCTTTGTGATGGTGTGTTGTTTTACATAAATAACAGTGTACCAGTGTGTAAATAGGACTGCAACTTTCTTCTGGATATTGGATTACACGTAAAGTTAAGGTATTTATGCTTCCTACGCCAAATTATTCTCTTTTTGTTAAATTACTTTTATACAATATGTTAAGATAACTGTGAACTTTTAAAATGAGGTCTGAGATGGAAATATTACATAAGAATGTCGATTTTTTACGCACTTGATCCATAGTGTCTATCTTCTGATACATATTTGTAGCATATGTTTTTAAATATTGTTCCTAGAAATCAAGTAGGTGCTCAGAGCGCCTACAATGATCAAAAATCGCTGTCGTTTAAGTTCGGCTGGTATGACATCAGCAGGCAATACCTACTACTGTAAACTTGTAGAATGAATCATCAACTAATACTACCACCCATAAATTCATGAGTGTAAGGTTCTTAACATTTCATTATACATTTCTCTTGGCCTGAACCACAAGGGAATATATAAGGAATATGTATTACTAAAAAATAATGAGTATATAATTCATTAATATTATTAATAATTAAGAAAAGTTCAACTTATAAACTTTTATAGAGACTGGAGGTTGTTTCTTGTCCGGTAATTATATGTAAATAGTGTGTAGTAAAGTCTATTAATTGAACTGTTTTTTTTTTTAATTATTTAGTACACATACATACAGATTAGGAATAAAATATTAAGGGTTGTTAAATTTTGTTTCAGTACACTTTTGTTATATTATGTATCATATTTTATACCAAAAATAATAAGATGATTAAAGACTAAGCATTTATTAATATTTATTTCTAGAAATCATAATATACATTTCCAAACTTAACAAAAAGTACAAGGATATTTCAGATTTCATGATATACATTCTTAAAGTTTAGACCTTTAAGTTGTCATTCACTAAAAAGTAAATAGAATTGTCATTTAAAACTAGGTTTTGAAGAATGTTGTAATATCTTGTAGGTTATGTATGGGCAATAAATAATTTTTGTTTGGTTTTCACATCTCTATCTACTATCTTATTTTTCACATCTCTATCATAATCTATAACCATTTTTAGCTAAAAACTAACTATAAAAACTACTACTACACAAATAGTAGAGATACTGTTAAATAAAAATTACTTTTTCTCATTATAATGTAACAAGAAAATAGTGTAGTACATATAAAGCATTTCTTTTATTATGAAATTAGACACATGCCATAAGAATTGGGCTAAAAAGTATTTTCCTACATATTAATTAAATTAAGTGCAACATATATAGGTGACACAAAATTTTAATCTTTTAATACTTTTAAAGAATAAAAAAAATATTTATTTTACAATTTCTTCAGTCTCTGAAAGTTTTAAAGTGGAATTAGTTATAACAACCAACAAGAAAAATTGACACTGCTTATGACTCCACTATCAGCCGCCAATATAATCCATAACTTATCATCATCATCATCAATGCTGCATCAGCATAGATCTCCTCAAAAGTTTTCCAATGGGACCTGTTGCATGCGGCTTCCAGCGTGGTTATGCGATTTCTGATCGGATCGTCTGTTCACCTTGTGGTTGGACGTTCTACTCTTGCCTTACCTGTTACCTGTGATGTTTACCTGTGATCATTATTCCAGAATGTGTAATATTGCCCAAACGATTACGCAAAGTGACTCCGAAGATTGACTTTGGAATCTTTGGAATTCTGGAATTTGCCCTCTTCTCAATCGGGTCTTGACAGCTAAGGTCGTCTGGACGTTGGACAACTTCACGCAACTCCATCGTTATTGGCTGAAATCACACGTACGAGCTAGCTACGTACACATTTTCAGTCACATTTACAGTCATTAGTTGAAATTTAAAAAAAAAATTATTACACTTTATTCTGTCATCAATCGTACTGGCGTTCTTATTATAATATTATTACTATTATATATTAGTCAGATTTTGAATATACTTATACCAAGATTTTACTCGTTTTATTATTTAGCAGTTATGTTATAGACTTCTCGTCTATACATTAGTCCTTTGAGGATTTCGGAAAGGCGGGAGTAATATACCATCGGGGATTTGCTACTACAAACAGTACACCATCCTTATGGTCTTCAATAAATAAACCCAGCCCAAAAAGACATCCCCTTGGAAATATAGAAAACCTTGTGGTAACAATAATAAAGTGCATAAGATTTCATCAAGCTAAACTATTGGAAAAACACTGTATCATCTCCATACAAAGTCAATATGCGTATTTACAACCCGAGTGATAATGATTTTACGACGTATGCTTATTTAGTTTTATGACCACTAACTTCACCGCGCAGATGCTAGTGGTTACCCACCTTGTTGCCTGATTTATAAGAAAATCTGTTATTAGATCACTTAGAATTGTACTACCTGTTGTCATAAACTGTGTTAAATAGCTGGCTATGCTCCTAATTTAAGTTTGCCCTATGGCCGTAATGGTACGTAGCTCGGCACAGGCGCATAGGCCCCAGTATTTGATTGCCAATCAGCACAAACTAAAAAGATGTTCATCTAAAACTGACGTGCTATGAGGGTATTCAGAAGCCTCAGTAGTTTGCTCAGCAGCTGGCATTACGAACTATTGTCGTGTGGGACCGGCAGTATTGAGTTCCTTCCATTGCACCAGGTGTCGTAAGAGGCGACTGGGCTGCCGGAGCCGTCAGATAGCGGTATATTCATAGAAAACAGTGCTGTGAGGCGGGGATGGGCAGCGGCATCCCCGTCTCAAAGGCTGCGCTCTGTGATTGCCAACACGCTTGCCCAGCGCGGCAATTATGGTAAAATTCCTTATTTCTTGGAGGGACCTATGTCCAGCAGTGGACTCCCAATGGCTTTTGTGATTCTCCTGTACCAGGTGTCGAAAGAGGCGATATACTGAAACCAACAGACGGCGGGGACGGCCACACGAAACAGAAATTTAAGCTTATTGCAGCTCAAAGACAACGTCGGAAATAGGAAGCGCCTGATGATGGGCACGATGCGTGGCAATTACAGGCATAATTCTCTATTTTTCGAGGGCCTATTGCCAGCAGTGGATTTGCGGCTATGATGATGACTATGAATAAGTGTGGACATAATTTTTTTTTCCGATTAAAAAATATCAATGACGTGAATATTTTTTTATATATGGCATAGTGTTTACGTGAACTGCACAAAAAGACTAAAATGGAAACAAGACTGCAAATTATATGGTTTGGTTTAAGTTTATTATATGGGCAAACTTTAACGCCTACTGAGTGAAAAATGTATTGCTACCTTTAGATACGTTTTCTTTCTAATTCCCTAACTTACTCTCCCAGCAGGCTGTTGTAGGATATGAAAAATGTTCAACCTGTTAACGTATCTGGCCGCCTTCCAACGCACGCGTTATATCTTGTCAACGAATGATGCACCCATTAATAAGACAGTTAAGCGTTTTAGGTAGTCAAACTATATCTTTATTGAAACTTTTTAATCGTGTAATCATAAATTGTAATACGCCCGACTGTGTTGCGCTTGACCTTGTTACGATTAAGTGTGTAAGACAGGTGGTCGTCCAAGGCACTCCACTGAAATATAGTCTTACTATATACCTATTAGTTATAGTCCAATAAAGTGGCAAAAACTTTGTTTTTTATCATTTTTATACCAGGTCAACAAACAAGTATACAGTCCACGTGATAGTAAGCGTCACCAGAGCCTATAGACGCCCGTAATATCAGAACGATATCCCTAGCGCGTATTACACAGTAATTTCACTGCCACTCTCACCCTTCAAACACAGCTATTTATGATCTACATGCAACTGTTTTCACCAAATCGTCATATGATGCCTTTGGAACATGAAAATCCATAGGTTTAACAGCATAATGAAATAGATTTCTATTTATGTTTCAACAACAGTACCAAAGTTCTAAACTCTGCCAAATTATGAAGTTTTACGACAAAAATATGCATACAACTGCGCCGTTTCGCCATGCTATTTATTTTATGAGTACTTACCATAGAGACGAACTGTCTTGTCAATAACAAGGTTTTACAGGAAAATATCAACTAAACAACTTTCTGCATAGCCATTTACAGAATACGTGATCACATTTTGAATACAGTAAATATTGCAGTTTTAGAACCTTGGATTAAAGTGAAACCTTGGATTAACTACACAGAATATTTTCTATTTGAATATGCCTATAAATAAATGCTTATCATTTTACTTAGCTTTATAACATTTCCGAGAATGCAAGGCCAAGCTTTCAAGGATATATTTGAAAAGGCTTCCAACTACTACTTTTTTTAATTCTCGTAACTAATTTCTTTCATGTATATGTGATGTATGCACATTAATATGAAGAAAATATTGCAACAGTATGGATCAAATAACATAATTCTAGTACAATAACAGCACTATTTGCTTTCTCTTTTATCTACGATCTTAAAACAGTCTTCCTCGTTTACTTCTGAAATCATTAAAGGGACGTTTAAGTTTGTCGATACTCCTTATTCATCGTTCGTGCATAAGTGCAGTTTTCCGCGAACCCGCTAAGCTAGCAGTATAAAACCTTTTCTGATTTCTCTTTGTTAAGGCGGGCATTGTTCAGTTGAGATTTGACGATCCAGAACAGATGGCAGGAACGGTTTAGTCGCGTTTGACGACCGCGTGGGCACCAGCGTACAAAGGAGCGATGATCTATGCATTAGTGGGTTTAGTAGGCAAGTGCGAATAGTTGATTGGAGGTTATTCAACTGGTGAGTGTCCAGAAATAGCGCGATCGCTACGTCCGCGCTGCCGGCCGCCGCTGCCGCGGCTTGCTGACGCCGCGCCGTGCCGGGACCTACTAACGGCTTCCGGGATACATTCTGACTGGCCTACTGTTTGTACGTTTGTTGCCGTTCGAGATTTGTGTGTTTATTTTAAGCAACGTAGACTTGTAGTAAGAAATGTCATTAGGGCCGGCTAAGCTTTAGATGAGTTGTCCAGTAGCATGATCTATTTATTTCAAGAATATAAACTTTTCAGTATTTATGTTTTATTCTTAATTATACTCAATTATGTCTGTGCAATGTTAAATTAATAAGCGTCAGGTCACTACAAGCTAAAAGAGGCTAGTCTTCGGCAATAAAATAATATCACATGGGTCGATGCAAAAACCCGGTAAGACGTCGACAGTTTGATGTTGAGATTTATGCCATGTCTTTATGTTATTGCGGCGTTCGGTGCCGGGCGGAGACGGCGGCGGCGCGGCTGCGGCGGCGGTCGGATCGCGGGACGGTATTTATTTATAGAGGCGCCGAGACGCCGGCCTCACACTATCCCACATGTTAATTGGCTACTTGCGCCGCATTTTTTTCTGGACGTGACCGTTCACACGCCAATGCCATCGTAACCGCGGCGCTTCCGACCGACAAACATTGACACCTATCTAACTGGCCTAGATACGCTCACGGCAGTTAAAACCAGCAAGGACAAGGTGTACTCGCTCCCAACAAGTGGAAATAGATCGCGGTGACAGTTAGACGCCTTCTTTGCAATCATACGTGAAACCTGGATGCGCTGCTTGCTAGACGCAAATCGGTAGTTACATTTGCTAATTTACTCTAGTTGCTCTCCCACTATCTCTCTTTTCTTATATATTAACAATATTGATTGCTTGCAAATTTGTAGATGTTGTTATATAGACGTTTTATCGCATGAAACTACTCGTGAACAATGTCGCAATCTAAAACTATTGAGAAGTATCAAGGTTGATGAAAATAGCTAAATATCTGAGAGGTTTTAACGATGACTCAATGTCAAATAAAATCGCAATTGTTCCATTTCATTTTCTCCTAGATTCGCGAGATAGCGACTCTGGATGTTATAAATTGTACTTATTTACAATTCTCGCCTTGTAAACAGTGTATTAGCAATATTAATGTTGTAGAGTAAATGGGACATTTATCACGCCCTAATGGAAGTGGACACGCGGGGTGTGAAAACCTATGAGCTTCTGAAACACGCCTGTTTTTACTATTTGATAATTAAGTAATTGGTATATGAGTAACTAATTTATTATTAACAATACCGTGGGGACGGATACACAGTAGAAATATAGAGAATAGCAAATTCCTCTGTACCATACTATTACCAGATTAGAGGCGACTGAGTACCGGGCGGGGATGAGCAGCAGCATTTCCCTCGCGAAGCTACGGTTTGCGATTGCCACCACGCCTAACTAGCGTGCGAATAATCTGAATATTTTCTCTTTCTTGAAGAGGCTTTGGTATGATGATAAAGATATGAGTTACCAACTATCAGAAAGAAAAAAGAATATTTATATTTTATTCCCTATAAATATTTATGTCCTATCTATTTGGAAAAAAATCCTTATAATCCTTTATCTAGAAGAATACGACAACCACTTAAATAAAAAAGAAACTGTCATATTGAGATCCTCCTCCTTTTTTTTAAGTCGGTTGAAAACAAATGTCATGTTCTATTCTTGAAGTTCAAATATGTAACCGTGGTTTGTTTCATTTGTCACTGTTGTTTTCTTTTTATATTATTTTGCTATGAATTTGTGGCATTTAACCCATTTTAAATGGCTCGTTTCCAACACGGACAAAAACAAAAATATGAACTCTAGAAGATATAGATATATGTTTTTATAGAAGACAGTAAAATATAGGGACGATGTTTCTAAACACTTGTTGTAATAATGTCTTTATAATTACTTGAGAAGCTGTTTAATTACTTTTGTTCGTAATCACAACTTCGCTCACTTTAAGTTCTGGTTCGTGGACAAAATCGTTTTAGAAGTATTTTTCTTTTTATGATCCTAAAGATCATAAGCTTCAGTTAAAATAAATGGCGCGTAATTAGGATAAAGTATAAAAAAAATTGTAAAAATAGTGCGGTTTCACTTGCGTAGTTCCCATTCCCGTGCGAATAACATATAATAAAAACCGTCTAAGTTACTCCTTATAACATTAACTATTTGTCTGTAAAAGTCCCGTTAAAAACTTTTGACCCGCTTTGAAGTTTAACTCAAACAAAAAAATTATTTACAGACTGACAAAAAATAAAAAAAGCCTTTCATATGAAAGGCTTTTTTTATTAAGCCTATTTTAAAATGTTATTATAATATTACAACAAAACACATCCTTCAATGGAAACCCTTGAGTCTTGGCTTCTCTTGCTTATTGCTCTTAATTTTTAGGGTCCAGTTTAGGCGTCCTCGGGTGCTGACGATATTGTTAGCAAAATATTAGCGGTGGATTGGATACTGCATTTATATGAATAAATTCTGAGAAATGGTGTCGTTTGGTCGTATTATTGAAAATAAGAAATCCGAGTCAGCGATGCTAGTAGTACGTGTCAGTGTATTTCAGTAAACGACCCGAATATGTAGGTGGCTTTACGACGTACTTCATCAAGTTATTCGGGTGAATTGTATCGCCCTGGTATATGATTTTTACATTTATACAAATAAATATATAAGACACGTCATCTATTTTTTAATCAATACATAATTTTGAAAGTGAATACTATTCTTATAACATACAGAGACATTTTGGCGGCATTTTCTCTAACATCGTAGGGAGTTAATTTAGGATACTTTTATTTCTAGTAACAGTATAAAGGCACCACGCAAAAAAAACGTCAAGAAAATCCGATAAAAATCTTGAAGTATGTATAATATTGTACAATCAACTTTCACACGGACGAAGACGCGCGCTCCTATTAATGGTGGTATTAATGTGATTGAGAATGATTACGCAAATAATCATCAGAGATAATGTAACATAGTACATAAAACTATATAATGTAATTTCAAATTTTAATAAAACAAAATCCAACAACATATTTTTTCGGAAATAGTTTTTTGATGTGCCTTTCAATAAACAGACTTAAAAACAAATAGCTGACTTATCTAAACATCGTTATTATGTCACGTGCGGAGACTTTGTAGGTTAACGGCTTTCCGTTCTGAGGTGTGAAAAGACGTTTGGCCAATTCAGTAATAAGAAATAATATTACTAATAAACTGTTCTATTTCGAAAATACTTACAGACATCACGCACGTCAAAGAAATAAGGAACATAAAGAAGCTCCTATGTATTTTTTGTTGATAGCATGAAGCGATACCGATCTGATTCACAACCACATGGAAATCGCGTGTTGGATTAATTCAAAGAATTATTCATAAATCAGTCTGGTTATATATGCGATAAAAACAACAGAGAATCGAGGTACTTTCTCGACGGTGCAGTGGAAAGCTGCCGGCCGGCGCCGCACCATGGCCATACGTGCGTCGACTGAGCAAGCGGATTGCTCATCAACCACAATCAATTGCAAAATAAAGTAATTCAATTATAGTATTTGGAGCAACGGAAAAGTGTGAACTGAACAAAAACTAGTTCTTAAATTATATGTTTGAGTATATAAAAAGGAACTGCCAACTTGAGTTATCACCTTTGTATCTACCCACCCATAAGACATAATCGCATGGATTATGCCATACACAATTTTCTAAACGAAAACAATCTCGCTAAATCCTAGTTAAACTATTTTCTCTGGTCCATCGGCTTATTAGCATTCAACAGCAAGTGTGAATAAATCACACGGTCCCAGACGGCGGGAAAACGGTACTCTGCCAGCTTATAAACAAGCGGACCAGGCAGGCGACGACGCTACCCAACACAATATAGTACCGTCGACGACAAGCGAAACAACTAATTGGCAAATGCATTCTTCCGAAATGAGTCTGATGAGGTGTTTTCCCAAATTGCTGCGGAGAATGTGCTTCGGTGCGCTAAACTATCTCGACTATGAAAACGACGCAGAACTCCAACGTTATTCTATCGACAACGGTGGCGCATTAAAAATGATTTAAACACGTGCCAAATTAGATGCCATTTATGAATTACACTTGAGAATTTGGCCTGAATACTGCACCAATGTGATCCAGAATGGATTTCACATAGCAAGTTTATTGTAGGGTTGCCAAATGTCGAAATCTGAGAGACTGTCTGATAAATTACTTATTGATTTAACATTTGAAATCTCACTCCCATAATGCAAATAAGACTTTGTTTTGCCTATGTCATATATTCATATTTATTTTGGTTGTATTAGTAGGTTCTAAAGACGAAAATTGTTTGTTTCAGTCACAATGGTGGTGGGCGAAGCGAAACGCACCGCCAATATCATGGACGGGATTGAGAACACAGGAGACGTGCGGTTGCACGACCACCGGCTACGGCTAAAACAAAGGTAAAACTAAACATTGGTATATAATTTATCTATGTTGCTCCGGAAGCTTTGTGGTTAAGGTGTATAGCAACGTCACTATCAATATACGACGGGATGCACGTTAAATCTACACTGAAGACAATTATTCTAATAACCATTAGTTTAATGTCTGTAAGAGTTGCTTAACAACATATGTATCAATACTAGGGCGAGTAAATTTATTATTGAATAAAAAGCTTTATATTCGGAAGTCTTTACTGATCGTCTCCTGAACATGTTGCAATACCAGTTGACGCTTATATAGGTCGGTACTAAACGGCAACTTAAGATAAAAATCGTAGAAGTTAAGATAAATGAATTAGATATATTACATACATTAAATAAATGATGCATATAATTCATACTGTAAATTTTTTGGTATAAAACAGTGGCCATTGAACTGAACTAGAAGCCAG
Source organism: Heortia vitessoides (assembly GCA_020976665.1). NCBI lineage: Eukaryota > Metazoa > Arthropoda > Insecta > Lepidoptera > Crambidae > Heortia > Heortia vitessoides. The sequence continues at coordinate 13,882,264 of JACJUM010002819.1, read as the reverse complement.
CTCCATTCCACCAACACGATGCCATACGTAGGTATTGACCTACTCCGCAGTTCATGTTAGGTGGGCGAACAGGCGAAAGATACAGAAATAATATGCTAGATTTTATTCCTGTTCGGTTACTCATCCACTTTTTAAATAGTGACGTACAAATCTTTATTTTCTCTATACTTGATAATGTGTTAGCGTCACAAGGCGGTGACCGAGATTAGGGTGTCGAATCATTCACCTACACTCGCGGGCCGTAGGCGTAAAGGTTGCTGCTTACGTCAGTCTAATCCAGCTTGTGTATTATAACGGTGGATAGGTATTTGTTCCTAAATAAATAGACTATGACCCTCACACGAGAACACTCACGTTGTTTATGAAACAAATCAATTTGTCCCAATTTTCTTTGAATTAACAGCGTGTGAATTATATTTCGCAATAACTAGACGTTCCCCGAATCACCATTATATTGTAATTAGGTGTTAAATTTGTAATAGTATTATTTTGGCTGGACTGATTTGTTTACATTTAAACCTACATATATGTATTTGTTACCATAGTTCAGTACTGTATATATGTAAAGAAATTAGTTCTTTAATTATCTATGGGCCTATCTATGAATAGAGGGCGCGACTGACAGTGCCAACTTAATGACGTTTTTAAAATATGGCGATAGGGTAGATAAATAAAAATTAATAAAAAGTTTACTAATTGTGTGATAAAGGAATCGACTAGCTAATTTTTAAATAGTAGCTAAAATTAATAAACTTTAAATGTCGTTTCTTTGTATTTTCAGGTATGTTGTGTATCTGGATCGTATTGTTCTTGTTGTTAAAATAGATATTTGTGCTAAATAAATCTTTGTATTTTCAGAGCAACACGTTTATTATTACAAGATTCCGAGATCACTATCGAATTGTCTTATATATATATATATATATATATATATATATATGTATTTTTCCCTTTTTGTATTACGAAGTTGGCAAACAAGCATACGCTCCGCTTTTGTTAAACGTGACCGCAGCCTATAGACGCTCGTGTCATCACTAAGATATCATTAGCGTGCCGACAACCTTGTAAACTGAAGATACCGTGTCATATTTACCTAGAAATTTTACTGACTCTCTCACCCTTCAAACCGGAACACAACAATGCAAACACTGCTATTTGGCGGTAGAAATAAGTGAGAGTGAGGTACCAACGATGGTGACATTTTTAGAAGGTCTACCCCTAGTATCTGATATTCGTAACACAAGTGCCTTAAACAATTTGACTCGGAGTCGAGTTAATGCATGAGTTGTGTGAATTCATTTATTAATCTTATTTCTTTTATTAATTTTTTATCTTAGTAGCGACGTCTACCCGGTCTACTTTTATGTATCTTTAAACTGAAAGAATGATTTTCCATGATATCCCTAGTGTAATAGGTGGACAAATAAAAATGGGTAGTTTTTAACAAGCTTTCTCTTTATATGGGATCGCCATAACAGTGGAAGTATAGAAATATCGGAAGTAGACTATTATGATGTATATGTTAAGCAGCAATGACAAGATATCATTATCTAAACAAATAATATACAAGGTAAAAACGTTTCGGATAGAGAATGCCTTCGGCTTGCGAGGTCGTTTCATTCAAACGTTTCAATAAAACTAAACAATATCCCCACCGCGAATATCGTGCAGTGTTTATGCAAAGCGTTGCGCGTGGGCAGTGATTGGAGCCTTTGGGCTAACCGCAAGTTAAAGGTTTCAATGAAAATATAACCAATTGAGTACATACAGATGTTTATTTAAAAACCGGTTGAATGAATGTACTTAAATTAATTCTGACACAAAGGTGTTCCTTTAGCGAATGACTGCAGATTGCTGGAGTTAACAGTCTAAATAAACGCGCTGAATAATATATATTTTTTTATTACGAAGTCAGCAAACAAGCATACAGTCCGTATAGACTTTCGTGTCATCACAAAGGTATCACTAGGCGACACGCCAAACTTGTGAACTAACGATACTGTGTCACATTTACACAATAATTTCACTCTCATCCTTCAAACTTTTTTGCTGTAAAAATAGGTGAGAGTGAGGTGAGACCTTTGTAAGAGTCTACCTCTAGTAAAAAAAAAAATTATAATAACATTTGTTTTGAATTATTGGGCTGCAATTTTAAACCCATAGGAGGATACAATATATTTTTGTTACATTTCAACGTAGTATATAAATAATCAGCGTATATTTTTAATACTACTACATATCAAATGCCATCCTCAATCGATTAATAATATTAACCACCTCTCTAATACTAACCAATATTAACCAATTCACCTTATATATTATATACAGGAATAGCAGTCACCTACTATTAAGTTTTATATAAAAAACATAATGCTGACAGCTCACAAAGGTCGTAACTCACCCTCATCTATTTCTGTCGACGGACAAGATTTTAAAGGCGAAACAGTAAAAAAAATGTGTAGGTTGAAAAAAACATTTTCAGGCCGCATTTTTAGTAGTGCTTGCATATTCTTGCTTACCATTTTAAACGACCTGTATACTGTATTGCAATTTACTAAAATCCTCACTAATGCTGTAAATACGAAAGACCTACACGTCCATCTGTCTGTTTGGTTGTTATTAAATTCTTATTCTAGATCTTAAATTTCGTATGTTAGCAAAACATAAGCTACTCTAGATATAATGATTGGATGCAGTGAAGTCGGCGGAAAGCTATAAAAAACAGCTGGACCGCTATATCTTATATCTTGTCCAGTAATTCATAGCAGTGAATGTATTACCGTGACGCATTGATTTGCATTAGCGATTAGACGCCGGGCGTTAATCAAACTAAATTGACGCGATGTGCCCACAATGCTTCGGTCATTAACAACATAATCGACTGTCCGATGCCTATTGTTTGTTCAGTCGGCCAATAATATATACTTATGTTTTTTTTGCGTGTAACTAATAATCCATACAATATTACTTTTACTTAATTTCTCAAATTATCGTAACTTTCGTTAGATGCAATCTACTGCAGTGCCATGCTTGATTGCTTATGGTTTTCTATTAGCCGATAAAAATTGTGAAGTAAAAGTTAGTAGCAATTTATACAAAGAGGTTGTGTTTTCAAAAGATCATGTTTCTTGATCTAATTGTAGAACCAAGAGTGTTCCTTATACAAAAATAATTCATCATAACAGCTATTGAAAGTCTACTGCTGGACATAGGCTCTTCAAGTAAGAAGGCTTTTTGCCCATAATTGCCCGCGCTTGGCAGGCGTATTGGCAATCGCAGAGCGCAGCTTTCGCGACGGGGATGCTGCTACCCATCCCCGCCCTATGCATTTGAGCTGCACTGTTTCGGATGGATATAACGCCATGGATTGATATGTCGCCTCTTACGACATCTGGTGTAACGGGAGGTACTATTCTACTCCATTGGTACCTCACGGCACTCCTCCGGTACCTCACAGCATAGCAGTACCACACTAATAATTAATAAACAAAAAAACTAGACGTTGATGCCAAACAAAATGTAACATATTGTGTTTTGACATTACTTGTTTTTGCCTGTGCCCTTCAGTGGGTATTTACTAATACAATATGTTAAATGACCCTATTGCTATATTCAGTATCACTGGACTCGCTAGACCGTTCCTTTAACAGTTGGCCAGTTGACACGTGCCGGCGGGACTTAGATCTCCTTTTAAAGTGTTTTAACCAAAATGTTTGTCCATTTTCTAGATTCGACATAGTCAGAAAGCTAGGACAAGGCACGTACGGCAAAGTGCAGCTGGGTATAAACAAAAAGACGGGCCAGGAGGTGGCCATTAAGACGATAAAGAAATGCAAGATAGAGTCTGAGGCCGACCTGATCAGAATCAGGCGGGAGGTGCAGATCATGTCTTCGGTGCGGCACCCCAACATTGTACATATTTATGAAGGTAATGTATAGATAGTTAAAGTCGATTTTTGTAAACAATTTAACGATCCTACGCGCAAAATGTAAAATATCAGTTCGCGTTACGACAAAATTTATCGTACTGCAAGATTATCGTTTTTTTTATACAACTACGGTTATAGTTTCTGAGTTAAACCTTCATGCAACAATGTCGTCTACTACTGGATAGATAAATTTTCGCTATCCTTTTCCTATTACTTATGTTAGCTGCGTAGAAACGTGGAGAATATATTATCGTGTTTGTGGGGCCTTATATAATGACATTTTCAAATAATTTAAGACATTCAATATATTTTTTTGTGAAACTACGGCTATTGTTACTGTATTAAATTTGAATGCAACAATGTGATCAATTAGTGGATAGATACATTTTCGCCATCCTTTTTCGCCAGTGTACATGGAAATAAATTAAACCTGAGAGCGATAACTCTGAATATGTAAGCAAGCAAGCGTGTGGACACGTGTCGATTATTTTAGCATGTTTGTAAGGATTAATGATGTCTCGAAAATATTTTTGTCGAAAACTAAGATAGAATTGCATCGTAAAATCTAGAAGTGCCCCCACTGCCTTACTTAAAACATACTTTATCAGTGTCTCATATATTAAACTAGTAACGCCCTGTGGTTATTTCTGTGTAGTTCCCGTTCTCGTGAGCATACGAGATTTCAATACAGCTCATGTTACTTGCAAATAATGTAATTTTCCATAAAAATTAGAATTTTTGGAAGTGGTCAAGTAGTTTTAATTTTATTTATTACTAACGGACAAAAATACAAATCTTGATCCAATTTAGGTTTCTACGCTATTTTTATCTGTTATAAATGATACTATATTACTTGTTAAAATATGTAGTTTTGTAATGGTGAAATCATTTTCAAATAAGTCGAGTAGTTTTTGAGTGAAATAAAAACAAACAAACCAAATCTTTCCATTTTATTTATATTAGTTTAGTTTAGAAATACGCAACAGACAACGTTATTGACTATAATATTTTGCTGTAATGTAGCTCTACAATTGCAGCAGAAATTGTTTTGTAAAGTTAATAAAAAAGACTGATTAAATTATAGTTTATTTGTGTTTTCAGTATTCGAGAACAGTGAAAAAATGATACTTGTGATGGAATATTGCTCCGGTGGGGAATTGTATGATTACCTTAGTCAGAAAAAAGTGTTACAAGAAGACGAGGCGCGAAGGTTGGTGGTCCAACTGTTTCCTAATTGTTATTTACCTTGAAGTATTTGATTGTAATGGCCTTTCTTGATTTCCAGGTTATTTCGACAGATAGCGACCGCTGTTTATTATTGCCATATACACAAAATTTGCCATAGAGATTTGAAATTGGAAAACGTTTTGCTAGACCAAACTGGTAGTGCTAAGGTTCGTTAATATTTTCTGTGTGCTTAAAACTAATATCGCTTAAAATTAAAAAAATAATAATTTTAGTTACAACGATAACAATGTTTGTAGTCTCTATCATCATCAAATGAATGACAGAGTTAGCAGTATTATACTGTCGATACGAAAAAGTATACATTAAATGTATTTTAGTATTGACTATGACCGAGGCCACCTGCATTCGGGCGAATTTGAAACTACACATTTGTTTCTTGTATTGCAACGACCCGCATGTTCAAATTACTTCCGAATGTCGTATTCTTAAAATGGAAATGGGTCATGACTTTATTCGTATTCGTGACAAAGTTCTTTGTATGAACGTATCATATGCCGTGGGATACCGACAGAGCAGAAATGGTCCTTCACTCAGCACTAGGTATAAACGAGGTACCAGAACCGACATATGGCGGAATAGTATATCCATCGAAAACGACATAGTTCAAGTGCCAAACAAGTTGGGGTTGGGAAGGAAGATTATTATCACGTCTGCCTTAATTATAAGCAGAAATCCACCTTTTCTTAAGTTGTCTCCAGCAGTAGACATCCATATCACGGTGATATAAGTATCAACATAGTTTCATGTGTTTTATTTTTTTGCTTATATGCTCGAACACTGTACGAGTAATAAGTAATTCGGTGTCCAATCATTTGACAATAAACTAATAACAAATTTTCATTTGAAAAATATCTTTTGACAAAATTATACGTCATATATAAAATACTATTGTTAAATAAACTGACAATATACGAGTATTTACTGAAAATAATGTCATTATGCTTGAACATCATTTCAAAAAATAATATGTGTAGGGTCAGCTATAACAAAATGGCTGATTAGGTTAGGTTAGAACTCGTTCAAAACCAAAAAATAATATTTTAACAGTATTTATGTTTAAAATAAGACATAAGTAATAAATTTTCGAAAACTGTATTATGTCAAATGATTAGTTTTTGAAACGTTCGTAATATGTTTTTTAACCATACGTTTTTTGACAAACTAAATTATTCGCTTCGTACTTTAAATATATTGTTGTTTACAGATTGCTGATTTTGGATTATCAAACGTATTCAAGGAGACGTCGTTGCTCTCCACATTCTGTGGATCACCACTTTATGCCTCGCCTGAAATTGTCAAAGGAACACCTTATATAGGACCAGAGGTAAAGGATACATACTTATTTGTCACTTATCCGACAGTCCGTTGAACTCATTATAAGTCTATAAAATAATTTTAAATGTTATGCTAGAAAAGATTATATTATATTATATGTAAATATTATATTATACTCGTATAATACTCATATCACTCTTGATGTCTTCAAAATGCGGTTTATTTAACCTGTCTCATTTTCTTTTCTGCGTTTTGGTTACCTCGCGGCAACCGTTCTCAAGAATGACATTTTTTTCGAACGAAATACGAACGAACAGAAAATGTGAAAGGTTAAATAAACGGTGTTTTGAAGTCGTTAAAAGAGTGGTTTTATTGCCATTATTCGTCTGTAAAAATCGACTTAGATATATCTGTTGCTACGCTTGAGTTTCCTGTCTTAATTTTTATTTGCGCTTTGCCAACCTTGTGACTTGAATATACACTGTACATTACCCAGTAATTTAAATGTCTCTCTTCCTCGTTAAACCGGAACACAGCCGAGCGAATATTTGGCGGTAGAAATACGTAAGAGGTAGTTGCGTAGGTAGGTAGGTGCAAGGTATACCTCGGGTGTAATCCGAGACAAATCCGATTAAGTTAAATTCTCAAATTACATATATCTATAACTTCCCAAATAGGGAAAATTAATCCAACATGGATTATTTGAAATTTTCCTTATTATAATTAATCACAGTTTTAGTTATTTACCACAATAAAATGCAATTTACGAGAAAGGATACTAGTTTTAGTAATACATACTACAGTTTTACCTGACGATGTTTAGGTATATGATTTTGTTCTGATATATGCATTGTATTTCATACTAAGCAGGAAAAGTTATGCATTAAAATATTGGTAAAAATGACGAGTCTTTCCTTATATTTAAACTAAATTATTTATTTTAACATTCAATCCCGAGTGATTGTAATTAATTGAAAAGAAACTGTACTACAAGTACATAACTCATAACTATCGTCAACCTACTTTTCTAACGGAAAGCTATAAAAGAGGTATGGAATATTTTCGGAATTGCGCATATCGGCATTTCAGATATAAACTAGTTCATGCGATTCAGCCTAATTAATAATAGTATTTCTTATGTTACCTTCCTCAAGGGGCATTAATTTATTCTAACGTAAATAACAAAAAAAAAAATTTATTATCATAACATAATTTTCGTTTGTCAAAAAAATTCGCATATCTTGGTGCGAATGTCACAATAAATCATGTCATTCTCATGATCATTAATTACAGGAAGAATCAAAAGCATATACACGCGTTAGAACCTTGTCATAGTGGAATAACAATTCATGAATATTTCGACTAATTGTAGAGGTTTCTTGTGACAAGGTACTGAAGTGTATATATATACTCGATGTTGACTGATCGAGATCCCGAGTAAATAAGTAGGAATAGACGGTGTTTTAAACATGGTGTTTGGTGCGCGCAGGTGGACTGCTGGTCGCTGGGCGTGCTGCTATACACCCTGGTGTACGGCGCGATGCCGTTTGACGGCTCAAACTTCAAGCGGCTCGTGCGCCAGATCAGCAACGGCGACTACTACGAGCCGAAGAACCCCTCCAGTGAGTTCCATCCTCTTATCCGTCATATAAATAAATAAATTATCACATCTCATAGATTGACTTGACTACGAGATTAATGGCTTAAAGCACTTGTGTTACGGATATCAGAAAACAATGAAATCACAAATATAATACTTAAATACGTACAGAATAAATACAAATAACATCATATTAAATATCTGTACACAGTATTTCTATATATTATATGTATATATATATATATGAACGACAGTACATATAAATATGCGTTATAGTTTAGTTATAGTATAGTTTTTGACGTTTAGCGCGCATTACATTTTTTGCTGCGGATTACGGTTGCTTTACCCAGTCGTGATTATTGTATAAAATATTTATTCATTTAAAAAGTTTACCAACAACTGTTACTTCACAATTCACACTTTTTTACAGCAAGCTAGAGTATAGATTTAAATGCACAATCAGTTACTATTATCACTTCACTATCACAATTCATGCACATATAAACAATCAGTCATCCAGTAAAAGTTGAGAGATTACTTGCTTAAGTTTATTAAGTTACATGCAATGCACAACTACCGCTCCCGCTGTGACAGATTATTCGCTACATGCGTTGTAGAGGCGATGCATTCTTGCCATAGGTTAATTTGATTACGGTACCTAATTCGGTTGCACGGAATGGGTATGCTAGCGGCTTCACTACGTCGTATAAAACAAAGTCACTTCCCGTTGTCTGTATGTTCCTATGCATGCGTAGATTTTGTGCGGTTTTTTAAAATTGATGTAGTGATGAAACAGGAAGTTTATATGTATAATATATGCATATGATGTATGATTATTTTAGAGGTTTACAATGTGAAGATGTAAATAATCACTTTTGCTTGCGATTACATTGCAAACGCTTGCTGAACCCGACAAGATAGATTAAAATAATGTACTACAGGATATTACACCTTAATAGGGTCTATAAAAAGTCTATCTCTTAGAGAAAACCCACAACAACCATTTTTTATCCTCATTACATACGTGCGAGTCAGGGCGTGACGCTAGTATGTAATAATACTAGCACACTAGTAAATCTAAAAAGCCGGAAAATTGCAATAAGAAGTCATTTCCACGCATTTTTCCTCGGGAAGACTTCATGTGTTCCATGGACAATGTGTCCCGTTCTGTATGTGGGAGATGTGATACGTTGTTTTCCTGTCTGCTTTCAGTTCACCTCATGGCTGTGCGCCAGCAAAAACAGATAAACAGATACACCTCTTGTTATGATAATATTATTCAATGTAATAGAAACGGAACCAAATATTTATGATGCAATTATTAGTAGGAATAAATGACTCAATCGATTTATGTTTCGAGACGTTAAGTGTATTCTCAAAATTACATGAATAACTGTTCTGCGTGCATGTCATATTGTAGTTGCGTGCTATTTCAAAACGAGTGCATATTTTTAAATTCTCAACCAGCTGTTGCAAGCAATTTCATTCGTGTTGATTTGTGTAATATATAAGATCATCTCGATCTTTGCTTTCTGGAAAATAAAAGCTAATCACGGAGCTATAGGATATTTGTATGACATAAAAATAGCGTATTTATTGTTCCGGACTGTTTCATTCCATCTATTCTCATACGGCCAGCGGTCTCTTAGTCAAGCGCTTACAATCGCAGACAATCTGACGAAAATTCTAAAACCTCAGTAGCGGAATATACACTATGTTTATATTTTTTAATTATTCACACGACGACTTATACGTTGACTTGACTCCGAGATACGTAACTTAAAGCACGTGCTACGTATAACCGATATATTTCGAATATAGTTATACGATATATATAAAACCTCTCGTCTAGGTTACGACAAATATTTATATGATGGTAATTGTATTTGTCCGTGATGGTGTCTGCTGTCCGTAACACAAAGCTTTAAGCGACTTATTACGGAGTCAGGTTAGTATAAGACGTGTGAAAAAAAAAACACTTAGACACAGAACAAATACAAATATTTATCATATAAATATTTATTCTGGGTGGGGATCGAACCCGCAACTTTAGGGTCTAAATAGGATTACTACCCACTTGCGCCATCTTGCCCGTCGAATATTGCTGTGTGTACAGGGAGAGTAGTATAGTAACTCCCTTAGTACCAGATGTCGCAAGAAGAGACGGTAAGGTACCGGACAGATGGCGTAATATCCATTCGAAATAATTTCAAATGCACAGGGAATAGGCAGCAGCAACCCAATCGAGTGCGATTGCGTGTGTCACCACACTGCCTAGCTAGGTGATTATGGTCAAAATTCTTCCTTTCTTGAGGAGGCCTATGTTTAACAGTGGCAGTCCAACGGCTTATATGATGATGACAAAAATAATGTATTTAATGAATTTGTTTTGATATGCGTCATGTATTAAAAGCCAGATTATGACAACTACACTTTCCAAAGAAGTAAATTTGCATGTCAGTCACATTAGAGTTTACCGTCCTATCAAAACCTAAGTGAAACGACGGTCACTCAAGCCCAGGTCCTGAAGGCTTTCAGGAAACGCCGTCAATTTCAATCAGATCTTGCGAACCCTGAAGAGGCCTTCGGGGTAGAGCAGTCGCAATAATGCATTGCTGATGGACTATATCGGATGTGTCCCAATAGAATCATCCCAAACGATGGAAGATTAGAATTCAACCCCTCGACGATTCGATTTCTTGAAAAAAAATTTTTTTTCAATTTAGGAATCATAAATTTAAATTAAAATATAAGTTTTTCATTTAACATGTATTTACTTATTGAACAGTGTTTTTCACACCACAAATTTCTATACTAAAATAATAAAAACACTTGTATTTTATTTGAACTCCACTTTTCGATTTATATTAATGAACAAATTTACTCACCGCCTATTATAACAAGGCAAGGCAAGCGCAGTGAAGCAAATTAGGCATACTATAAATACAATACAAACCACGTAGAACGCTTTGGTTTTCCATATAAATTTACCTTAACTGTTATCATTTACATAGAAGTTATTACTTTAGCTTATATGTTGGTGAGTAATACGCATATGTTTGCGGAAGGACAACTTCCTATAAACATCACATCGAAGTATATACGAAGAAATCGTTCTAAGCGATAACGCCGGCTTTTGTATTATTTCAATATTTAATTTATGTATGTTTTTATACCCCTACTGTACAATAGAGCATATTATTATAATTATATTAACAAGTATGTTCACGGCATTATAAACTGGCAAATTACGCGTGCATTTGTTTTCAATAATAAGTCATTAATAAATATGTTTGTAATCATATTAATTGATAGAGCTATTTGATCTAGATCGATTAAAAATAGAAAAAGAACGAGCAGATCTCACTTCAAGGGGGAGCGCATTCCACAAACGAACAGCTTGAACTGTAAATGATTTGCTATAGAAGCTTGTGGAATGCAGAGGCATTTTGAATGATAAATTCTCTGACGATCTTAAGGATTTTTCATGGCTGTCCCCAAGGAACACAATGCAAAAAAAGTCAAAAGAACTATTTTAGAAATTTCTTTATTATTATAATATCATTTCAAGTATTTTACGTGTAGTAAAGAATTTGAATTGACCGACATGTAGTAGAATAGTAACTCTGTACCCGGTGTAAGAAGCGACGACTGAGGTACCGGAATCTACAGATGACGGACAGACACAGCGCAAAGCTCAAATGCCCTATCGCGAAGCTACGCACTGCAATTGCCATCCGCATGTCCAGCGTGACAGTTATGGGAAATATACCCCTAATAAGCGTCTAATATTGGATGTATTACGGCTTATCATCCTCACCTCAGTCGCCTCTTATGACACCTGTTTTGCCGGCAAATACGACGATGATAAAATAACATGTGAGAATATTATATATTTCTTGTAATATAGTGAAATCGTGAAAATACCCAAACCCAAATTATGTTTTGTGTTGGAAACGGGCTTCGTACGCGCTTATGCTTCATCTGTAACTATATACAACGCTTAACAGTGAACAATATGTAGTATCCGGCATACATTATATAGCTAAAGTTAGTAAACTCTAAATCACTACAGTGGCTGACAAGACAATCAGCTAACGCCTCGATTGCCAACATCAAGGAATGCACAATCATGAATAGGATATACCGTCGGTTGATCAATAGCTGGCCGGTCTGTTGACGCATTCATGTACGACACATATTGCTATTGATCACTAGGGATTGAATGAGGTTTTGTTACAGCCGCGTCGCCCCTCATCCGCGACATGCTTACCGTGGACCCGCTCAAGCGCGCCGACATCGCGTACATCTGCGACCACCCGTGAGTATACCTAATCATATGAGTACAGATTATCTATGTAACCTTTAACCGGTTCGGGTATTGTACAAGTTTTACTGATTTCGATCTTATCGAGCCTTTACCGCCGTCTTAGCGTAACCGACAAAACCCAAATTTTACAGAAGTATTTTTATAAATCTTATTAAGCAATTAAATTTTTGCAATTGCTATAACTTTATAAGCGTTTTTTTTGGAGGGAAACGTCGACTGGGATATGTCCGTTACGGCTTTAAATACAAGTTACGATAAAAAAAGCATTTTCAACAAAAGTGTCGCTTACGATAATTTGGCGGTAAGGGCTCGTTATGTTAAGGTTTAATTTTTGGTGGATTATATTATGTCGTCTTGGACCCTTATATCAAAGAAATACTTTCTCACAGGAACTCCGTTCTAAAGAATCGGTAGGAAGACTACATTTGCCCAGAAAGACGTAGATAGATTTTTGGCGGCAATTTCTGAAAGATTATTTTATCAATAAATAATATGCCAATAGTTTTTGGTAAAACTAAGGTATCTGTCTAGTAAGAATTAATGAAATTTATTAAAGATATCGATTCTAGAAATTTAATACTTCGCTCACACCGGTTTTTAGATGCAAAGAACACTATTAAGTGAATACTCGAGATAACAGAACAGTTGTGTCTCCTTTCCGTCCATAATAGTTTAGTTCAAATGCACAGGGCGGAGACGCTTGCCCGGCAATTATGAGCAACCTTGCCTCTTTCTTGAGAAGGCCCATGTCCAACAGTGGAGTTCCAATGACTAATATGATGAATAAACATATAAGTATAGGTAGTTAGTTGAAAGTACTCTCCTCTCATCAGGTGGGTGAACACCGGGTGCGAGACCTCTTGCCTGGAGGTAGCCGAGGTGCTCGCCGCAGAGACCCCCGTACGCCTGGATCTACTACTCTCGCTGGCCCCTGCCGCTCCCTCCAACTCCAACTCGGTCGTTGTTCCCCCCGAGGTCAGTATGAATCTAAGTTAAACTGGACAGCATTGTACAACTGTCACCCGATGTACTATGTAAATATCGTTAAATTCGTACTTTTGATCTGAACTTATTTGATTTAGTGTATTTTTTTTAGATATTCTTAAGCATTTGAACCATTGACACACTATTTGTTGGATGTTAACAAGTTCTTTAACTGCCTAATTGCCCCAAGACTAGGGTAGCTTCGAGCGTGTTCAATTTGGCAATGTGTCATTGAGAAATTGTGTTAAATAAAGAAGAATTAAAACAAGTTCAATGGAAACGCTATTTATGTATTATAGGAATAATGCAACTAGTGCTATGATTAAATTAAAATCTCTTGTAATAATAATATAATTATATGTGTAAAATTAATAGTTACTGGTATATCTGCAGACTGAACTGGGCCCCGAGGAAAGCTGTACAGATTTGACCAACTCCGCCTCCATGGCAGTCGAGCCCAGCAACTCGGCCGAGAAGAGAATCCTCGAGTTGGTTGCAGGTGCGTACCCTTTCATAATTAAATAGCTGTAAATAAAAATTTTTACGTGATTGTCATATTCTTTCATAAAATTATTTTTGGCGAACAACTACAGATGGACAGTGATAGTAAATGTGAATTGACATAATAATATCTATACGAAACCACTCAACGTCATACAAATCCGGTATCTCACAAAATTTTCGTTTGTCGCTCAACATACATAGAAATTTCAATACATGGCCAGTTGCTACAGTTATCCTTGAATATCCACCGTCTGACTCTGCGGAAAATTCTTAAAAATCCCTTATAGGTTCTTATAATCCTTGATTAATCACATAGGTATCTAAAGTGTACAATACATATTTAATATCAGTGTTTATTCATGGTGATTTTATGATAGACAAAATTTGGTCGTCAAAATCTTTTGAATCAAGTTCTCATGATATGTTTAAGGATAACATTATGAAAAGTCACGCCCCGACCCCGTCCGAATATATAATATATTTTTTATCACTTTCATCCAGTCCTTAGTGTTTTAAATAAACTACCTGTAATATTTTTTTATATACAAAGTTACCTATCTCATACAACCTGGTACTGACAATTACGAAATTAAAAAGACAATATCCAATTTGGTGCAATCTTTCTAGAGTTATGCGTTATACATTTCGGCAATTAATTTTTATTTATGAAGAGTTTTCTCGGTGTGTACAGAGGGCGGCGAGGACGCGATAAAACCTTCCCCTACCCGCACGATAGTGTCGGCCAGCGACAACAAGCGCAAGCTTGAACTTGCCATGTCCTCTAGCGGACTGCAGAGGAAAAAGGAGCGCGTTGCCAGGTCAGTCACCTCGACACTTTTTACTTCTGTAGATTAAGGCAAACAAGCACACAGCACACCTGATGATATGCGGATACTGGTAGCCTAAAGAGGTTTTTAAGAATCTATCTAATACTTCTTTTTAAACCCCATTTAGCACTTGGCGGTTCATTCCGCATTTGAATTCTATTAGTGAGGGAACCTCTGAAACTTTCTAGGTCTACCTTGCTATTTGTGGATACATTTCTATCCATACTTCAAGTACTCGAAGTGATAACAAAAAAAGTTATATAGAAACAGTGTTTACAGGGTCTGAATTTATATATGCATTTTAGAACTTATTTGCTTACTGTGAGACCACGTGGCATCACGTTTTTACTTCAATCCAATGTTTATACTTTTCGTTAGGTATATACGTTTCAAATTCAACCCAATTAATAATTTTTTTTAAGTGTATCACCTAACTTTTTGTGGATACCATCTACAGAGACACTCGAAGTGATAACTAAAAACGTTATAACGAGACAGTGTTTACAGTTTATTAATACCCTTTAGAACTTTTGTTTTAGCTTTTTAATTCAACCCTATGTATAAAATAACGACTTTCTAGTTTGAGATTAATTTACGCTTGTAGCATTTTAGACTAGCACATAAAATACTTCGTAGGACTTAATTCCTCATTATGACACTATTAAATTCACATACCTAAATGACTGTTTCTTATACTTTTAAGCATCATTACTTATCTATGTCACAAGTGTAATTTTGTCCTGTGTGGGTATCGTATCGAACGACCCTTTTCGCATAAGGTAGGATCACTACCATCCGCGCCAATGGGCCCGTCGTGTAGTTACTATGCTATAGAATGTTAAGTTATCTCTTTTCATACTATTTTGTCCTCTTTGCAGTTGTGCGAGTATTGCCCAGCAAGACCCAGTGCCGGAGGAGGCACCGCTTGATTCGCCCGAAGATTCCATGCCGGAAACTGTAAGTTTAAAAACTTTTTTCTGAAGATATACAAATGTATGACTGACTATATGTCAGTTAATCAATATAATTTGAAAGATATGTTGTACCACAATAAAATAAGTAATTCTGTACGTTATAGCTATTCATCATATCGGCTATTGGAAGTCTACTGCTGGACATAGGCCTACCCAAAAATTGGGGAATTTTGCCCATAGTATTGGTAGATCAATCGTAGAGCGGAGCTTTTGCGACGGAGATGCTTTTGAGCAACACTATTTCGGATGGATATACCGTCAACTTTCGGTTCGAGTACCATTATCGCCCTGTTATGACACCTGGCACAGGGGGAGGTACTAATTCTACTCTGCCAGTACCACACGGCTCATTGTAGCTTTTACTTACCGATGAACTCATCAAAAGCTAATGATTAACATTCCTAAATGAGTGGAATAATACTGTTAAATAAGAGCACGTATGCGAGCGAGTATGGTGAGATTTTGTAAGATAGATTAAAGGATATTGAAACTTATTCTGAATATTGACTTTGTATTAACTGAACGTCATTTAATCCATGTATTTTGAAAGATAAATTTAACAATTTCTATATTGTTAATTAAACAGTTTTCCACTAAAAAATTGGTTATTCTGTACATTGCAGCTTTTACATACCAAAGAACTCATATAAATGTATTACAACATACAAAAAGTTTAGAAACCATTTTTGATTATTTTCTATTTGGGAAAAATTCAATATTCGTTGTATAATCAAGAAAAGCAATACAAAATTGTATATTTTGTCATCAGTGAAATTTCCACTTTTTTAATACAGAGTAGAAACAGCTTATACAATAGTAGATTTCCTTTGTGCTATTATTTTCCTTACTTTATTCGCGAGGCGTTTATCGCATCCTTGTGGAACAGTTGTTTTTCCAAAAAATAAACGGGATAAAAAATAGACTATATGTCGGTTTAGCTAGACGCTCAATAACCTCAGTGCAAAATTTAATCCAGATTTCTTCAGCCGTTACGGCGTGGAAGAATAACACTGATTACATCTATACACCCATTCATTTATATATATATTCACACATTCATACGGATGTATGAATGTGTGAATACATACATTCATACATACACACATCCATACTCATAAACTTTCGGGTTTAAATATTGGTTTCATAAGTATTAGAGTTCCGGCATATTGTACTAATTCCAAGCTACCGTCTCAGCAAACGCAACCGACTCTGAAGTCATCGGCGACCATCACAATAGCGCCGTCGCCCGCACCCGCGCCCGTAGAACTGGCCAGAGACGCTACTAAAGAGATCATCAAGGAAACCCTCAAAGAGGAGGATGCCAAAGAAAAACCAAAACCGCGCGTGACTGTCAAGAAGAAAACCGCTCCCACCAAGGTGGAAGAGAAGGCGTCGCCTGAGAATCAAGAAGAGACTAAGGTATTGCATATTAATTATTGTATTTATTCACTGTTCATTAGTTTTCAGTTATGCAATAGTTCTTGTAGATACTTTCTAAAGGTGCAAATCGTATGGTCTCACTTTGGCCTAATTTTGCATGAAAATGTTTTCAAATTAGTTTACCTTGAACTAGCCAGTCTCAGACTAGTCTTGAAACTAAGTCTGCTGGGGGTTCTTTCACCAGGAGTCATTAGAAAGAGCAGTAAATTGGTCAAGAAATAAAAATCTTTCATACATACATCATGAACAAGAGACTCTATAATATAATAGTATGATTAATAAACCGTGCTTTTATTTATAGAGAAATCAAAAGTAAGATTATATATTTATCTCATATTGGGTGTATCTCGTCCTATAAATCTTTAGACATATCAATTGATAATACGAGTATAAAAAGAATCTCTTCGAATTTACTGGATACAGAATATTTTAGTTTGGCTGTCATGTTACACCAGTATAGAGGTTGAAATATACCGTTAAATAACATTACATTCGGTTGCAAAAGGTGGAAGAACCAAAGCAGAGTTCTGTAGCGGCAGCCGCCGACAAGCTGACCTCCTTGTCGCTGTCGACGCCCACGCCCGCCCCAGGCCCCGCCCCCGCGCCTGCGCCCGCTCCGCCCAAACCCAAGAAGCTCTCTATTCCAGGTAAGGAAGGCACTACTTGTTTATATATTCACAGAAAAAAAAAATATTTTGCCAGCCCTAAATCTCGGTCAGTTGGATAAAGTTACAAAGACTTCTTTATGTTCGACGCTTGGCCATCCATCGGTGGCCTACTCAAGAGGAACAATATGATAAAAAGTAAATAGCTTATAGAGAAACTTATGTTGCATAAATCGCTTCGAAATGATTACTTAAGGAAATATAATGCTATCCGTTCCCACTAGGAGGCAACGTCGGAAACTTCAAAGATCAGTTCGAACGACGTGCCTCCTTGACGTCGCCTCCGGAGACGAAGCGACTAGGCGTCAAACCAGGTACGTATTCGGTGCATGCGCCAACGAATACATTTTGTAAGCCTTCTCTCTAGCCTTTAAAAAAAACACTTCAAACAGTCAACAAAATTATTTCCCATCAATTGACCGCATTCTGCGTCATTCAAAGTTAATACCATTTATTTTCAAGTTTTTAATCGACACGTCTCCCGTCACTAATATATTGGGATGTCTCCAGAAACAACATTAAAGACGGGGCGGTTGGCGTCCAGCACGTCGAAGCTGAGCAAGCCGAAGGCGCAGAGCGAGGACCGCGAGCTGACCGGCGCCGTTCGCCTGCAGCAGATCGGCATCCAGCCCTCGCCGGTCAGTACCGCCTTGTGGCCTAGGCTAAGCTAGGCCAACCTAGGATATACGTCCAAGCCAGGGGAGCTTAAGGCGCTACAACAGATAATTGCCTACAGTTTGGCAACCACCGACGTTGTAAGATACGCCCAGATTCCGTCTGGTGGTTCCGTCAGGGTTTTCAATCGCGAGGACCGAATTGCGAGACATCTGTAGTGGAAAAACTGTGTTACGGACGTTGACGCTCTCCTCCGGAATAATCTAAATACTAGAATAAAATAAAAAAAAACTGGATGAAATACTAGAACAGTCCTTTAACTACCTCTGAATGTAAAAACAATTCTTTTATTACAACAATATTCGAAAGTATCAATAGAACTGACATTTTACCCTTGACTATTCCAACTTTGTCGTTTATAACGCAGACCCCAACGGAGGAGCCAACTCGCGGCGGAGTGAAGAAAACCGAGAGCGAACCCACGCACGGCGCCTCCGCCGTCGACCCCTCCGTGCTCTTGCAGGACGCTAGGAGGTGAGTTCGACTCCGTCATGTACCATATTAACAACATTCGGAATTCAAAATGCCAGTTAACTAGTTGCGTAGGCATATTCACGTAAAACACACGACTCAACACGGTTACATCTCATTTATTGTACTCAAATATTTTCATAGACCAGGTCGACAAACAAGCTAACACTCTGTGTTATATAGTAAGCGTCACTGCAACCTATAGACACTCGTGATGTCACAAGGATGTCAGTAGCGTGTTGCCAACCTTGGTACTTGAAGATACTATGCCACATTACCCAGTTATTTCACTGCCTCTCTCACCCTTAAGACCGGAACACAGCAATGCGAACACTGCTATTTGGCGGCAGAAATAGATGAGAGTGAGGTATCAATGCAAACGACTTGTATGACATCTTCCTCATGTAAAAAAGGTTAGCGCAGTCCACGTGGACTCCTACAAATTAGCCAATGCTAGATAAAACGATAAAAAATAACGACGTGTAAATACTACCAGGATAGCAAGTATGAAGTCGTTCCTCGCGATGGTGAGCGTCACCGTATCTGGTTGTGTTATCCCGTCACCTACGAGTATATATCTCCTGATCCCCTCTTCGGAGTTCGCTTGTTCGATGCCCATCCAGGACAAATATTAAATATAATGAACATTTGTGATTGTTTTGTGTCTACTTGTTAAATTTGTTTTTTTATTATGTATTGTATTTGTGATTCCTCTGTTATCTGATCTCCGTAACACAAGTGCTTTAAGCGACTCAACTTTGTGTTAGATCAATGTATGAGATGTGTGAATTTATTTGATAATACTTTATTTAATAGTCTTAAGTAAAGTCACTGCCCATAATTTAGTACATCCTCAACGGCTTTAAAACGCCATAGTGCATACATGGATATACCACCATCTGTCGGTTCTGATACATTAGCCTCCTACGACACCTGATATAGAGGGAAGTACTATTATATTCTGTCTGTTCCTCACGGCTCAAACTTGCTGCATGACTTTGCTTCGAGCATATTAGTCCACAATTTCACTGTCGACTTTTACGTAAAAAGATTTTTGTTGTGAGTACCGCACATACTTTCATGTGCTTATTTTAAAAAGCAATTATTTTGATTGTAAACACAAACTTCAATTTTAATTATATATATATGTTAAGAGAATACACTCTCACTTTCTCCAGTTCACCAAAGTTTCTATTTCGATAGTAAATCAAAGCAGGACCGCTCACTCTCCCCGTTCGAGGTGATATTGACACTACAATGGTTTTTGCAGAAGTCTCCAGAGCTCTATGGCAAAATTGGTGGAAGAGAAAGCCGGCGAGGAACACCGCAGGCGAGCAGCTCGCGACATCATTTCTACTGCAATACGCACAGGTAAGTTTAAACTAATTGTATATAAAGACATTTTTTTTATATACATTAAATCCTCAGACTTAACGTACATTCGATTTAAGTGCTTGGAAAGTTTGGTAGAATAAAATTAATCATAATACTCTGTAACACATGCAAATATGTAGTATTCTCATTTTGTTGCACATGGCAAACTTAGTAGACGAGCTCAATGGCGCATTTAGTTTCTATCTCGTGCGCTAAGGGTCGAGAGTTTGATTCCCTCCCAGGATAAATATTTATGTGATGAATATTTGTGTATTGGAGTGTTATGTAATTCTCTTGGATTATTATAAAATTACACTGAATTTTGCTTTTTGATTCTGTAACTTTTCTTGTTCTGTAACTTTATCTTATATATATATATTTGAATGTATGTGTATTATAATATGTATATTTATTATTATGCATGTATGTTCTAAATGCACCTCAAACTTCCACCAGCTTTAACATTATTTCTATCCAAAGATTGCCTGTAAGAAATTGCATTTAACGATAAGGCCGCGTCTTGTACCTACTATTCCATGTTTTTGTGATGTTCTTATTTTATTTTCATTGGTGTACAATAAAGAGTATTATTATTATTTATTACTGCATTCTTATCGTTTATATCAACGTGAAACCTATGAACTTTTACACAATCTGAGGGTTAAGTAATTTAGAATAAAATATCGTACACTTATTTTTTTATATTGATTGTTACAATATTATAGAATATATAACAATATACATATATTATTGCTTGTGACTGGACATAGGACATATATAATTGCGTATATATTGGTACATGTATTATTGTACAGGCAAACCACCGGTGCCGTACGGGCGGTCGTCTTCGGCGGGCGTGACGTCACTAGTGTCGCCGCCCGGCACGCCCCCCGCCGTGCCGTCCACCGCCCCGCCAACCTCCGTCGGCCCGCGCGTCTTCCGCACAGAAGCTCAACATAGAGTGGAAGATCACCGCAATAGGTACGTGTCTAGGTGACTTGTAATTTTTTTTATAAACATATGTATATACTTATTAGCTGACCCCGCAAACGTTTCGGCATATAAAACAAATAAGGTTTTTTTGGTTTTTTGAGCCTATTCGTTACAAATACGGCGACGCTTACACAATGATTTTACCTACGCATTACGATTAGTACCCCACTGCATTGGTATGCAGACGACCTTCCTTTGTTTGGTGGGGTCACTGACCCCGTACCTCCCTTCTCTTCCAATTCGTGCGGTAATAATTTAGCTCGTGACTTCCTTGTCCATATTTAGCTTGTAATAGTTATTTACTCTGTATTGTGTCATGCATTTACTCTTAGTAGACCGTTACTCAAATACATCAATTGGAAATCTCCGAGTTGTTTAATAATAATTATAATTATATCCTTCCTTTTTCTTGGGCGGCCTATATCCAGCGGTGAACTTCCAATGGCAATATGATGATAATAATAATTTTTTCAGACATTTACCAAGACTAACGAAAAAGGGTATATTGAGTTAGTCAGTAATGCTGACAGTGAGAGACCAGGTGTTAGTACCATAAGTTGTAGCTAGTGATAAACATTGGTCAAAGACTTTCAACTCGAGACACAGATATGCCAGACGAGACGAGGTTCCACAGTTTTTATCATCAACGATTCAGTATTTTTCGGTAAGCGCAGGGTCACTAACTATCTAACTCGCCTGCGTCAAAGCATTAGTGATTGCAACTCCGTAACCAATGTCCTATCATCATCATCATATCAGCCATTGGAAGACCACTGCTGGACATAGGCCTCCTTAAGAAAAGGGAATTTTACCCATAGTTGCCGCGCTGGCTAGCGTGTTGGCAATCGCAAAGCGCAGCTTTCCCGATGAGATTGCTGCTGGCCAGCCCTACCCTGTACATTTGAGCTACACTAATTCGGACAGATATACCGCCATCTATCGGTTCGGGTATCTTAGTCACTTCTTACGACACTTGATTCTACTACTTCTATTCTACTCTGCCGGTACCTCGCAAATTATCCTATGCAATAGCTTAATCGCTCATGTGCCTTGGGAGACATCCCTTCTCATGTTAGAAGTAACGTATATATAGTACATATACTATTGACCCAAATATTTTCTTTCACAGGGGAGTGTCGGTAGAACGCATCATCCCGATCCAGGTGGCGAGCGAAGACTCCCCGACGTCGCCGCAGGCCCAACCTTCGCCCCAGGTTCAGTCACCGCTCAAACAAGTGCCGGCGCCCGCGCCCGCGCCCGCTCCGCGGGCCGCCCATACGCCGCTCAGGTACGATAAATAATTAATTTATAAATTAATAATACATTCCCACAACATCTCACACATTGACCTGATGACGTGGTAAGTCGCTTAAAGCACTTCTATTACGGACGCCAGACAGCAGGATTGACAAATATACTACTTAAATACATATATTTAACAGCCAGACACAGAACAAACACAAATATCATCATATAAATGTTTGTTCTGATTGGGGATTGCACTCACGACCCTTGGCGTACAAGATAGGATCACTACCATGGATCACCATCTGCATTATTGGATCCGTCAAAGTAATTAATACAAAATCTCATGCATTGACCTGACTCCGTAGTAAGTAGCTTCTAGAATTTGTGTTCGGTGCAACCGAACACTTTTACGAGTACGTCAGCAATCGGTATAGAACCAACAATTACTTTCAGTGCATTTCCGTGACATGGCGGTGTAGGGTGCAATCATAACATTCATTAACATTTTTGTTCTTTTAACAATAAAGCAATTTTTTCTATATCGAGACTATCAATTCAATATATTTTAGAGACAGATCTTTGTTAAGATTTCTGTGTGAGTAATCGGTTCACTGGCCTTGCCTTGTCTTGTCTCATGGATATCAGACAATAGACGTAAATACACACATAAATGTTTGTCCTGGGTGGGAATCGAACCCACGACGCGCATAAATTAGGGACCATATGCGCGTTTGGGCCCGTGAATACCAATTTATCGTGGCAAGATGGCAGATGTCGCATTTTGTTCTTCGCTACTTCGACCGCGTAGAATAGTGACTTTGGGGGTATAGTAGCCTTTTCCCCGTTTTTGCAACATTTCTTACTGACGCTTTGCTCCTATTGGTCTCAGCGTAATGTTTTATAGCCTAAAGCTTTCCTCTATAAATGGACTATCCAACAAACAAAGAATTATTCAAATCGGACCTGTAAATCCTGAGATTAACGCGTTTAAACAAACAAACTCTTCTGCTTTATAATATTAGTATAGATATACAGTATTAGTATGTATAGATAACGAAGAAGCTTCGAAAAGGATCAGGTAGCCCCTTAGCTCCCCGCTATCCGTAGAAGTGTTTCTATGAAATCATCCGAGGCTCTTATTCCGTCCCGCAGACGCCTGGTGTCGTCGGAGTCGGCCGCCAGCGAGTGCTCCAGCCCGGGCGACCCCATCAAGAAGTCAGCGCGCGAGTTCATCATCCCCATCGCGGTGGAGGGCAAGGGCTACGTCACGCCGCGCCAGCGCAGCCTGGAGCCCGAGGCCTCCGCCGCCGCGCGCGGCCCGCGTGCGCCCAAGCCGCGCCGCATCAGGTACGCGCGCTCCGCCCGGTTTTGTGTCATGTGTTATGATATCATCGTATTGACAAAATATATCAAACAAAACAAATCTGGAAAACAATGGGCTGGACACAAACAAAATGTCAAATTTGATTTGCTCGTTTTTTAATGGCTTTGATTGTGACTTTGCAACATTAGAGTAATGATGAATATTAGACCGAGTAGAAAGCCCACTGCACCAGGTGTCGTGAGAGGCGACTAAGGTAATATAACCGACAGATGGCGGTATATCCATCCGAAACAGTACAGCTCAAATGCACAGGGCGGGGATGGGCAGCAGCATCCCCGTCGTGATAGCTGCGTTCTGCGATAAGTAACACGCTCGCAGTGGGCTTCCAATGGCTAGAATGATGATGATACTGCTAAAATATATTAACCAATAATATATATAAAGATATTATATAATCGTAACCCATCGAACAAAATATAAATATTTTTTGATATGCACTCATAATTCTGCATGTTATTCTTACAGCAGTCTTGTGAGCGGAGGTGAATCGGAAGAAGAAGACGATACGCACATGCACAGATTGAGGTGGGTCGATTATTTATTGTGCCCTTCTTAAACTGCTTTATTTTGATGACGTCGCGTTACATTATTGTAGGTATATCAAATCAGTCTTAAACTATGTATATCACTAGCTACCCATACAAATGTTGTCCTGCCTTAACAATATATTTATATTATGAAAATATTGCAACTATAAATTTGGACATAAACTATGCAATCTCTCAAGTTTGATCAAACTGTACATAGTAAGCAAAAAATGATTATTACCGGTTTAGTAGTTTAGAAGTTCATCCCGGACAAAATACGTGACACGAAATTTTTATATATGTAAAGATACTATCCCATCCAATTTTGAAAGATTGTTACATCAAATAATAAATTTAATGAAAATCATTGTCTTTCATCAAATGCCAGAATTGTAAAAATGTGGCTGTAAATGAAATACGATGAAATATTGTTTTGGGCAACTTGTAACATTTTCTTTTAAAGTTTACAAATTGATCATTTTCTAATTTTAAACATATGGAAACATCAAAACGTACTGATTATATATTTTTTCCTGGATACAAAACAATTGGCGGTGGGATATTGCAGGTCGACGCGGGCCGCGCGCGCGGAGTCGGTGAGCTCGGGCGAGGAAGACGAGGAGGACGAGGGCTTCCATCTCCTGACGGCCGAAAACCTGTTCTCTACACTTCTGCATAGAGTACGTTTATAAATATTTATCATGTCTTTTACATTCTGGTTTTAGTTGAGCCTGAGAGAGCCTTGAGAATTATGTTGGACTGTTCGATCTCTTTTCCCAATGTTGCAATAGATGTAATTATAGTTGCATTTGCACAAAGAAATAATGTTAGAATTATAGTATAGCTAGCTATCCGTCTGCGTGGTCTTTACTTTAAATATTATCCCTGAGGAACTCATGATATTCCAGGAAGAAGTCTATGTCGCTCTATGATGGCTTAACTGCGCAAAAGATCTTGCCGAGTTCCTAGAAAAAAATGAAATGCAGATCTGCCCCTCCAAAACATATTTTCGGGATAATAATGTGTTGTGAAAAAGTAACAAACATCTATACAAACTTGGCGATTGTTATTCCAGATAATATAATATAATTTGATAATAAAATTTGACGGGCCCGATAGCACAGTTTTTCATCATATGTGTCCAAGGTCGTGTGTTCTATCTCCACCCAGGACATATATTTATATGATGATATTTGTGTTTGTTCTGTGTCTGTGTGTTAAATGTATATATATATATAAGTAGTATATTTGTAATCTGTTGACTGATGTGCATAACACAAGTCTTTTAAGCGTCTTATTACGGAGTCAGGTCAATGTATGAGATGTTCTGTGAATATTATTATATAATTTAAGAATATCAGGTAACGTTTTGAATGTATATTTTGTATGTTTACCTATTCGATATATTTTCTTAGGTGCGCGCACTGACGAACCGCCTGAACGGCGAGGAGGGCCCCGGCTTCCCGCAACACTCGCATTCACTCTTCAATAACCTGCAGTCGCCGTTCTTCAACAGGTATGCACACTTACCGACTCATCATCGTGTGGCTTACGTAAAATACTTGAAGTTCGGAGTATTCACTGCTGTCGTCACTATTAAAATAGTCCTTACTTTTGAATAAATTATATTTGCTCTCAAGTTATACTTAATTAAAGCTATATTCTCGATATCCTTACCTATTGAACATATATATGGAATATTTAATGTTTAACTTAAAATTAAAGATAGATCTACCTACTTATACTGAGTTTATTCTTTTACCTATTTGCATGCTAATAAATTTCAATGTGTTGATTTTCCACTAAAATAATAATATGTTGATTTAGTGCATGCAGCCCACACTTACCCAGGAGACATCTATTGTAAGTACATATTTATTTAAATAATTTTTAGTCAATATTAAAATATATTGAGTGAGTTCTTATTTTTAAATATAAGTTTATTGCATTAACGAGACTTGTTCCTTTAAATATAACTTGATAAAAATGACAGATGTCAAAGTAGTAGCGTTGCTCTAGGTACTTATAGTAGCCTGATCGTATTTGGCATCATAGTATGTTAATAATATTGTTTACTTTACAAGGGTGTCATATATGTTATATAATTTAACTAAATTTGAGACCAAAAATCAATTGAAATAATTTGAAACCCCTTAGTTTGACAGCTATCACTCTATTCAAACTATACACTTATGTAAAGGAGTATAGTCAATTCTGCATCACACTTTTTGAAACTTACGTCACTGATATAAAAAAGCCATTGCCGGTAATACTTGTCAATTTTAATTAATAAGACTGATATTTTTACTCGCATGCAGCACTCATAGATACGTGGAAAACAAAAGAAGCGTATCGGAAACGTAAGTCAATGGACTGTTTACTTGGTGGAAACATTCCTTTATACTGAATTATACAGCACGATGATAGATGCGATATGTCACTCTGTCTACGCATTGTAGCATCGTAAATTTAGTAGAGAGATTGTATATTTTTGACTATTCAAAAGTGCCTAAGATTGGCCTAATTAAATAAAAAATATTTTGATTTAAAAAAAGTAATTGTTTTATTTTTAAAAACGACAAGATGACATTTTCTGATTGCACTACATAAAATTGAAACTATATGCTCACGTGGCTAAACAGTTGGCAGTGAGTTATTTTTGGCTTATCATTCTAAAGGTATAATATTCTATAATAAAATCTGTCACTCGGATATCAAATATTATAGGTATGTTTGACCACATTTTACACATATTATATATGTAGGTGTTACGGATCATCTAGTACATTATTTTAGAATAGCAATAATGATTTTATTGAATGGTAATTTTGGCTTTAAAAGGAAACTTAAGGAGTTTCCTTTTAAATTAATATCAAATTTATCCACATCACATCGAAGCATCTGTGTTCTTTGTTCCGAGTACGAAGAATATCTAGCAGTATTTTTCATGTAAACCAAAAGTGAAGTGTCAGATATGTTTATTAAGTGTCCGGTATTTGCATTTCCAGCCGCGAGGGTTGGGGCGCGCGCGACCTGCACGCCAACTTCGACTCGATGTTCAGCAAGCCGCGCCCACTGCCGCGAGGTACGTCCGCACGCCCGCGCCCGCACGCACGCGCCCGGGAAACGTTGCCAATGTCGCACATACGCTAAACGCTTCCAACACTCGCTAGCCCCGTAGGGACCTCCTTTTGGCATTGTACAAATTGAAAAATAAATACATACATTTTTCATCATTTTCAATTATTATTGTTTGCAAAATTATGATTATTCACGTACACTGTATTCTGTTGCAATTTTTCGAAAATATTATTTCTATATTATAAGTTCTATGTTTTTGTCAATCGAATTTGTTGTTTGTATAAAGCAGTTGTTTCCAAATTCCCATTGGTTTGAGCATGTAAATTGTTTCACGGACACGCGCACCGCCGTAGTTAGCGCCGCACCGGCTGTCTCGGCTACTCACTCACAACAAAGCTAGCTTGCACATAATAAAACATACTATTAACTATCGATCCATTCCACGGTCGCCCGTTACCGCGTTATTTTCCGACCGACTACGATATTAGCGACGTTTTCCGACTGCTATTTCGTGTTCGTCTAACAGTCTCCTATATAATTGACTATGAACCGATAGTCCATTATATAACTGGTGTGCTATTTCCCAGAGTTTATTAACATTGTTTTTATTAATCAATTTAACTTTTGCATTGTAGTGTTACATTGTATTCAAATTGCATTCTTTGTGCAGGTGTTGACTTTCTCCTACCCGCTAACACTAGCAGGAAAATGTTGCGTTGCTATCGATTATCATGAATTAAATAGATTCATTCTGTTGAAATATGCATGTAGTGCAGAGAGGCATTTCACCTGCGGCATTTCAGTAATTTTTGCAAAAAACAAATCATCGTAGACAGTGTAACTTTTATTTAAACTTATCAATACAATTTTCAGCCAAAGTAACAGAGCAGTATCGTTTACAGAATGACAGCTAATCGATTAGTTTGGAACGTGATCATAGTTTAATGTGTAGATAGTGGATGTGGTAGCACTCGATGTATGTACTCGTACGTCGGGGACTCACTCGATAGTATCATGTCACGAGCCATGCCGCGACACGCGACACGCGAGCGGGACTTACCTGCAGCCACGGGGCGGGTCGCGCGGGTCGCGCGGGCACGCGGGCACGTAGCGCAGCAGGCCAGCTAGTGAGGTTGTGTTGGTGTGGTTGCAGTTGGGTTGCGCGTTACACTGCATGCTCCGACCAAATCTTCACTCCACAGCGGCACCAGCGCCAACCACAACCCCGCCACAAACGCCACGCAGGAATAGGTACTAAACTATATTTTATTTGTTCATTTTATTATGTGTTTTTGTGTTCGCACCGAGCGCCGCGGAGATGCCTCCGCTCATCTCGTGGTATACTACGCTGAAGCATTCCTAGTTCGCATTCTGGTAAATTTTATCTCGAAAGCAACATTTTAATGCATCCTTTTGTGTTCCGTTTTCGCTTCACGTTTGATCTAATTCGACCGCTCAGTTCGTAGCTCCTAGTTAATCATTAACTATTAACCGATCGGCGTCCGCCGAGCCGTCCCACGGCTCGGCCCGCGCCCCGCATCGGCCTCGGCCGGCCGAAGCGTCCCCGAAACCGGCCTCGCATTGTAAATACCATCCCGGCGCGCGTTCTGCATGATCGAAACGTGTGTTTTTCGGTTACATTCCAGGCAGTAGTAAGAAAGCGGGGAAACGGCGTCCGGCGGGTGACGAGCCCGACGCGGAGGACGCGCTAGATCTGTCCGAGCTCGACTTACGGCTCTCGGAGCGCGAGATGCGCGCGCTGTCCGGCCTCACGCCCGCGCTGTCGCGCCGCCTGCAGCGACAGCTGCTCGCGCACCTGCCGCCCGCCGCCGCGCGCTCGCTGCGCCGCACGCTGTCGCTGCACGACCCCCCCGCGCCCGCCCCCGCCGCCGGCAACGCCCCCGCCCTCGCCACCGCCGCTCGCTCGCACTCCGCGCGCGACGCCTCCTCTGCACCCGCCACTCCCGCCGACCTCGCCCAGGACTCGTCGGCAGCTTTCGCCGAAGACGTGCAAACCCCGCCCGCAGATAGCGCGTTCCGTCCGGAAAGAACCGAGACGACGCCGCCGCGCCGGTCTGAGAGTGTCGACCCGCACCGGGACGAGAGTGTTGAACCGCATCGGGCCGAGAGTGCCGTCCCGCACCGGGCCGAGAGCGGTGAACCACGCCGGTCGGAGAGTACCCAGCCGCGCGTCCGGTCGCCGCCCCGTCTCGCCCTCGACGCACGGTCAGACTCGGTAACTCAGTTCTGCACTCTGCCGCGCCTGCGCCGCCGCTCGACGCTGTCGCGGGAAAAGACACCCCCGTCGCTCGAGACGGACCCCGCGGCCCGGCCAGGCTCGCCGACCCGGGAGCCGGTGCGATGCCGGGCGACACCGGACCGGTCGCTGCTAAGCAAGTACTTGACACCGGAGCGGACGGTGTCGCTGGATGACTCGTCATACTCGTCCGATGGCGGCAGTATCCTATCCGAACCGAGCTACGTCGCGGCGTACGGCGGCCTCGGTCTCCGTCGGCATTCGATGCGGCTCGCCGCCGATCAGCCGCGGCGAAAATCGAGATTCCTGCGGTCGGACTTCTTTGACTCCCCCGACGAGAGCGTTTACGCGAAACATAAAAAAGAGAAGGAGCTCGAGACTCAAAAGATACTAAGAGAGATAAGAGAAAAGAAGAGTAAAGCGCTCGAGACCGGAGTCAAGAGTCCGACGAGCGATTATACCGACTCGCTGACGAAGTTGGACGATGCCTCCGCTCGGAAATGTCTCTCACCCGTTTCCCTGCTCGCCGCCAAAGAGCGTAGTAGGTCGACAACTCCTTTCTTCCCCATTTTAGATAATATTAAAGAGACCGCGTTGGACACGCAGGCGGCGGCCGAAAGAAAAGCGCGGGCCGAGATGGACGACGCTAAACAGAAATCTCGATACGAAGAGTGCGCCGCACTTCGCGAGACGCGGCTCACGAGGCCGAAGAGTTATCCCGTAAAAAATATTGATTCCATAGAAGATTCCTCCTCGGCTACACTGGCCGATAATAGTAACAGAGATAACGAGATCAAAGAAAAAAATCTACAACGAGAGTCGAAACTTATAAGACCAAAGAGCTACCCTACGAGTAGTCCGTCTCCAGAAAAAGTGTACATAAATCGTAGCATATCCAAGAAAGAAGAAACTCAAAGCTCTCCGTCGAAAGAGATAGGCGATGTTAAAGGTGACATTGAAGTAAGCTTCAGTATTACATTGCCTAAGAAGAAAATAGAGATATCGAGCAAAACAGACACTTTAGAGAACGGTGAAAAACAAAAGAATGCTGACACCAAACTTGATAGTGAAAGTGTGCCCGCCGATAATCTTCTTCTTAGAAAATATCATATAATAAATAATGATACCTCAGAAAAGTCTGAGCGGAAACTTGAAAATGGTTCTGTCGTATCCAACGGAGATACCAAGCAAGGCCATGTGAAGCTTTCTAATTCAGAAGATAAATATGTCAAAGTGAGCAATTCAAACAGTTCTGACAAGAAAGATGAAGTTAAGGCAAAATCCTCGGAAAGCGATAATCCTGAAAAGAAAGGCACGATAAGGAAGAAAATTATTAAAAAGGTTTCGTCGAAATCAAAGACTGACTTAGGTAGCAGCCAAGATACGAGTGAAACAAAAAGTACGACTGAAAAGAAGAAAGTCACAAAAAAAGTGAAGGAAAAAGTTTCGGAGGATGGCACAAAGTCAACGAGCGTCACAAAGAAAAAGTCTGTTTTACAGTCTATAGGACATAAGTTAGAAAAACTAGCTTCGACTAAATCTAGTTCTCCAGAGAAGGGCGTAGAGAATGGTGCTGTTGTCTCTGACGCAAGCAATGACGCGTCCAAATTGAAAAGGAGGCAAAGAGAAAAGTCCGTGCCCGTCAGTGCCGAACCTCCCACCGAGTCCAACCTTATCAAACGAGCGGTCACTTTGACGGACGTTGCGGCTTTAGACAGTTCTACAACAACCAGCAACGCCAAAACCACCGTATCAAAAGTGTTAGGTCTCTTTAAAAAATTTGAACCGAAAGATAAATCGAAACCTGTCGAGAAATCGTTAAGTGAAAATTTGGAATTGGAGACAGCAGACAAACCCGAAATAATAACGGAACTCGTCGCCGATGGCCCCGACAAAGATAAGCCTAAGAGACCGACGTCATTGCTCTTGAATGGTTTAGGACGCAAAAACAAATATGGTAGAACAGCGAGCGATAGCGTTTCCGCAGCCTCGATAAATAACGACACTGTACTTAAAAAAGAAACCGAATCCAAAAACCTCAGAAATACTTTAAAACTAGATTTCTCCAGATTGCCAAGAGTAAAAAAAATAGTTCCTACTAATCCTGTGATAGAACCGACACTTATAAAGATTCCTGCAGTAGAAAACGAGACTGATAAAAAAGATTTTTTGGAAAAGAACGGTGCGATACCTCAGGGCATCACCATCACAGACAATATCGACTCGCTAAGCCGCAGTCGTTCGAGAAGCAGATCTATCATTTCCAATTCCGAACTAAAGTCTGATCTCAGTGCCGACGGCAAAAGCTTAGACAAGCATTCTTTGTCGCCTTCCGATACAACTAGTCATCACCCTTTGCGAAACCACGAATCCACTTCGCCGGAAAAAGAGGATATAGGCGATAGGATACGAAGGAAAAGTTTCTATACTAGGTTCAACGAAAAGAAACTACGACGAAAGAGCAGTCTAGTAGGGCCGGGGGCGGCGGAGTACGACCCACTCGCTAGAATACACTCTCCTCCAGTGGAAATAAAATCTCGAGACTTTGACGTCTCCCCAACGTCCCCCGGCACGTACGACTTGTCACCTGGATATTCCGTCGCATCTGATATCTCCCCGTCCACAGAACGGTACAGATCGCTCTTGACTGATCTACCAGTCAATACTAGAAGTAATTTAAGGTACGACAATTATGGACTGAATGATAAAATTGACACATACCGATCTCTCGACCGAAACGACTTCAGAAAGTACCCGAGCACTAGAAGTTATTTGGACTATGACCAACCGTCTTCGTACGGAACAAACAGATACTCGAGGACAAAGTCGCTGCTCGACAGTTCTGACGGAACTGAAGATACGAGCCTCGGTCATCTTAGAGATCCTCAAAAGTATAATAGAACCCTTTCCATGTATTCCCCGGGGAACTATGCCACGTATCGTCCTAAAAGAACTACTAGAAATTCAGCAATAATTTTAAAAGAAAGCGAAAAGGAACCTAGTCCGGAAAATATATTGGAAAAAATAAGACAAAGAAAAAAGATATCCATCAGCGTGACTAGAAAACCCGACTCCGAAAAGGACCCACTGGCAAGGTGTGTATCGTTTCTTCACTCACGAGTTACGTAAATAATTCTCAATAACTTCCCGTCGTGAAAGATAATACGATTTGATTTACTCTGTGCACGCTTCACGCTTTCGAATTAAATTTTACAGCACTAATGCTTTTTACAAGATATAGTATACCATAGATGTAATAGGCGTCGATAATATAGGATTATGTAAAATATCATTCGCTGTAGATAGCCGGATAAAAATTATTCCATGCCTAATATGTCCATTAAAAAATTCAATAGCAAGTTTCAAAAAGAAACACCACAAATTAATGAATAAATTTGGTTGAGTAGATTTCGTATTCTTCGTTCTAATACACAACAACACCATCGACACACGTACACGTATTTAACTGAGCCCGGAAATAATACATGCTAAATGAAATGTCGGCTAATTTTACTTCCAGATCCACTGTCTCACCTAAAGGCGAAAGCGACCGTGCAGAATGCTCTGAGAAAACTGACTGAGAGGAATTACTGAGGACGCTCACGACTTACGACGGAATCATTTTGTGATTTAAATAAGCATTTGTTTTAAATTCATCCATTGAAACTGTTACCGGTTCCCTAGTGTAGACTACCTAATAATTTGACACTAGCTTCCACAATTAATTTAGCATCACTCATTACTTTGTACACGAACTAGATGGAGACTGTAATATCCAAATCTTGCCAAAATTATCCTACAGAATCTCAAATGATAAAGTGTTTGGTGATATTAAACCAATTATAAGTGCTTACCGTAAGACTGTCTTTAGTGGCAAATGTAGATAATGTATACTCAAACTTCAATGAATCTCCGTCAAAATTTTGTAGATATAAATGATGAAGATCTTTTGTTCACTATTTTAGAACTAATATATATGAATTAAAAAGTCGATTTAAATCGGAGTAAAACGATTAGACTTAGTGACATCACTACACAATTTCACTATAATTGTAATGCGGTGAGTATTTATTATGAATAATATAATTATTTATTTGTATACATTTTGTTAGCTTTTCATCTCAAATGCAGATTGACTGCGAAGTATTTCGATACAGCTGTTTTGAGGCTGGTCAGGTTTAACTGAAGGGTGTATAATTGACTAATGTTATATTTTGCAAAGAACAAACTCAGTTTGTTAAGTATTTATTGTAAATTGATTCTTATGTGCCTTTATAAAAATAAGTGACTGGATTTGATATTAGTACATTTTATTGAAAGATATAAAATGACACGATTTTATGTGTGTGTTTGCACAAACGTTTTACTCAATATGGTTAATTTTAATTTTTCATAATTATCGATTTACATTTTTTTATGTGACACTAAGTCAGTTTTTTAAGTTTAATTTTATTATAATCATGTAGTATTGAATGCTAAGTCACGTAACAGTAATCGAATAGAAGGTGCTTAGACGATTTCTTTAGGAATAACTTGTATTTATAGATTGGACGTGTTATAGAACTCACACAGACATGTATTATAATTTAGTAACGGTTTTGCGTTTTCATTTATATAGATTTACGTAATAAATAAACTGACTCGATAGACCGAGTACCTCTCGAGTGTTAAGTATTATCGATATATGGAGTTTATTCAATGTTTGTTGCCATTTTGTATTTTGTGTACATGCCAGTGAGCGGCTCGTTACAACAGTGTTCTAAAGCAATAATTTCACCAAAATGAGTTGGTCATTTTCATTTATTGTCTCGGAACTATTTATTAGTGTGTGGTGATTTTTAATATTTCTCCTGTTAGTCATTGCTGCTGCATGGTGACGAGCTGTGATTGTTGTGACGACGATAATATTAAAACTGCAATCACACATGTTTTGTATTGAATGTGAATAAATTATAATAGTTGAGCATTGTTTTAATTTCATTCGACACCATAAACCCAATAGTTTTACGAATTATAGTGTTTCATGATGAATAAAATAATTTTAATATCGTTAAGGCGCGTTTTCTTTTTAGTGAATCACCCTTGCGAAAATTCCTAGAACACTGAAAATTTGCATTGACCTCAGCGAAACCATTGTAATGAATATGATATTGTGAATAGTTCCATCGCTCCTGACTGCAAAAAAAATATTCGAGTGGGACAGCAAAACTTACTTTTACGATAAAAAATATTGTGGAATTATCAACAAGTTTTTGTTGAGCAGAGTCTGTCTTTAGATGAACAGATGTGCTCTACGAAAGTAGCGCATTTCATGAAACAATACCTCCCCAACAAGCCCCATAAGTGGGGTTTCAAGTTTCTATATGTTCTGTGTTCATTGTCTGGTTACGCTTACAACTTTGAAATTTATTCTGGAAAACAGGATATTCAAATTGATGAACCTGATCTTGGTGTAGTAGGCAACACTGTCATCAGATTGTGCCATTCAGTTCCACGAAGAATGAACCACATAGTTTATTTTGATAATTTTTATTCGTCAATTCCTTTGTTATATTACCTACATACTCAAGGTATATATGCATTGGGCACAATTCAGAGGAACCACCTCGGTAAACCACCTCGCCTGTAAGTTGCCGGTAGTAAGAGTTTATGAAGGAGTCTGTTTCAAGGGGATCATATGAGGAACTCGTAGCAGACTATGAAGGTGTGGATATCTCGGTAACTTGTTGGAAAGATAATAAGCCTGTTACGTTGGTATCTACTTATGTTGGTTCCGAACCTGCTGAATACATTGTCTACATACATATTTTTTCATAATAAATATCTATTTCTGTATACCAGATTTTTTTCATTATTTTTTATGTTATATGTACCTAAATACCTACCATGAAACATTTTTTCCAGGCCGCAATAAAAAACCATGCATTTAAGGGTTAAATAGGTAATTTAGTATTTGTGATTCTGTTGCCTGATGTCAGTAAACGATTTATCTCGGAGGTTAATGTTTGCGATGTTGTGTGAATTTTTATCTACTTTCACTATATGTGGACTACCTACCTAGGTCTTTCAACATAGAGACAAGCCCTGTCTGCCATAGCATAGCGCCGATGTACACCGCGTTTAGATTACTGTAAACACTAGGTGCTATTTCCGCATTGAGGACAACTTCGAGAATGGTTCAGACGCACTTCTCTCGGCGGCGGCGAGACGGTTAGGCTGCAGAAAGAGCGTGAAGCACTCAAAAAATCCATCGCATATAACTAATTTGAATCAGCGCTACAAAGATAGAAAATGAAATTAAAACATCCGTCATATTTTGAAAATCCATCATCATATCAGCCAGTGGATCTACACCATTGGACATAGACGAGATGTCTTCGGGACATTTCCGAAGACATTATTACACTATTCCGGGGTTTAAAAAGGGGCAAAATAAAAACCACGGTAAAACGCAGTTGGTTTATTAATTATTTTTAGTAACTAGGCATCCTGGAGCGCGCGCAGGTCGGCGAAGTGTGCGGCGTCCGCGTCCGCTAGTGCTTCCAGCGAGTCCACGGCTGCACCACCGCCCGCTCCCCACCGCTCCACCCACGACTGCACCATGCCCTCCGCACTCGCCGGGTACCGCTTCAGTACGGCGGTATCGTCTGCGGGATACACATATTTAGACGAGTTATTGCGCCCAGCGCCTTCCCCTTGACCTCTGTTACAACGTACACCAGCACAAGAACAAGTGTGCACATTTGGACACTTGCTTCGCGACGGGAGTATTGCTACACATCCCCGCCTTGTCCCCGCCATTTGAGTATGCCTTGACATATCCACATATATCAGTTCCGGTACTTCAGTTGCGTTATACGACAGCTGATACAGGAGGAGGTATTATTCTACTCTGCTGGTACCCCTCGGCCTTACAGTCTGCGTAGCAAGAATTCCGTAGCGCAACTCACACTCGAGGTGGTAATGGAGTGATGTGAGATCGCTTACCGACGTGCTGCGTGTTGGGTTGCACGAACATGTTGCGCGGCTGCTTGTGTTGCAGCACGATGTCGCGCCAGCGCGACCACGTGCCGTCCAGCCGACTGTACTTGTCAAACAGGGTGTTGCCCGCCTCGGCGTCGCCCGTCGCCTTTATAGTCTGCAACTTCACTAGGAAGTCCCCTGAGGAGAGTGACCGGTTATTGGTGAGCCGTATGTTGGTAGGTTTTTGTTTTCTGACAGGAATAATCTATCTATATAAATAAAAACAATGTACGTGTATAACTTAAGGGCGAACGCACCGAACAAGCAAATTATTTAAATTACTTAAATTGTCATATTATTTTTTCGACACAGCGGCAATAAGCATAAGTATATACATAATTTCCATCCGTAATTATAATCAAGAGATTAAAAATACCTTTAAATTATTATTTAAAAACAAGTAATGAACAAATTATTTGGTAAATTTTAAAGCATGTCCAGTTGTTAGGAAATATGTTCTTAAAATTTACATGTGACACAATAGCAAAAAAAAGTTATGACATTAATTTATTAAACCCAGTATTACCTATAAATCATAGTGCTATTAGACAAATTTTAAAAACAGGCTTTCATATAAACGTCTGATTCTTGAATCTAATGAGTATTTATAGTAAAACAAAGATGTACATACCAATAATCTTCTTGCCTACTGTAGCCAGTCGGTCTCGCTGCAGCGTAAGCAACAGGTTCTTGCCGGGTTCCACCTCAGTGACAGTCAGCAGGCCGTCGCCTTCCAGCTCCAGAAGACGCATCAGGACAAAACGAGCTCGAGCGTGCGCCTGTACGATACAATTAATACTAGATTACAACTAGCAACCGTAAAACGTCCACTGCTAGACATAGGCCTACCCAAAAAAGGGGGAATCTGCAGAAAATTGGGGGATATTTATTTATCGAATTGATGAAACAGTAATGTTTATTATTTGGAATTGAAGATAGGTTAATGGTTGACTAGGAGATAATGACTTAATGCTAGTGAATTAAGTCCGCCATTTCTACATTTTGTAATATTATGTGCAATAAAGTATAATAAATTGAATTAGATTTCACATAGCGTGCGGCATCTGGAATAGATGTGGGATATTATTAATGTTAATATGATTGTAAAATTATAAGTTGTTGAAAATCTATGATCATAAATAAACACAGTCACACGAAAAGTGTCATGGCAAGCGTAACTACCGGCACCGCTCCAGGTGGATATTTCGTACCAAGTTAAATGAAGCTCGACTGCGCAGATGGTAGTTATTTGTTTGTGTGTCTAGGCGTTGAATATATATTTTTAAGTATTATTTTTGTGATGCCTCTGTTGTCCGATTTCCGTAACCAAGTGCTTTGTGTACAATATATTATTATTCAATAGATTAACAGTACCTGGAGCCAGGTCTGCGTGGAAGGCTGGTACATCTCAGTAGCCTTGGCAGCACCATTCCATAGCAGGCTCAGCCAGTTCACATACGTCACGTCCTCCGCTTCCTGGCCGTCGTACCCGAAGATTCTGTGAGACACGATAAAGATGTATCGAATGATATGGAAGCCGGTAGAACATTGCACACTTTAAGTATAAAAATAAAAAGGAAACGAAATGGTCCAGACGAATATGAATTATCCTTTTTCTGTTTTTAAATAAATTAACTTTTCTCTGCTCTGAGTCTTGTAATAACAGAACGGTTAAAAGGAATACAGAAACACCGTCTCCAACATGCATCCTTCACAAAGAGACAATCAGACAAGTATAAGGACGAATCAGGCAGTCCTCATACAAATGTGGACTACAATGATACCTCACTAGCACCTATTTCCATCCCCAAATAGCGTTCACCTTGCTGTGTTCCAATTTAAAGGGTGAGAGAGGCAGTGAATTACAGGGTACTGTGACATAATATCTTCGAGTCTCAAGGTTGGCCACGCGCTAGTGATATCCTTGTGCTATTACGAGCGTCTATAAACTGATCAGTTACTAGTACTTAAAATTATGATACCTGTGAAATATAAATAACACCCATACAGAACAAATAAAAACATTCGTCATATAAATATTTATTCTGGGTGGGGATCGAACCTTGGCGCATAAGATAGGAGTGCCATCGGACCCGTCAAAAAGCATTTTTTATTCTATACGAAATTAACCTATAAACATTGCAATCATTTTAAAACACGTTTGACAGCTGTCATTCTAAACAAGCTGTATTATAATAATGTGTGAGCGAAGGTAGAGGCGTTCCGTACTTGAGTATCTCGGGCACAAGCGACAGGTAGAGGCCGACCGCCTCCGCGCGACACTCCTCAAACGCGGAGCCGAGCGTCGTAAACTTGCTGTCGTACGTCTCGCCCTCCGTGTACCATGACTTGATTTGCTTGCCTGAAACAATACCCGCTAGTGACATCTATCGAGCAATATTTCTTGAATCGATAAACTAACCTTCACCCTCCTCTCTCATTATTAATAATGACTAATTCTAACCCCAAACCTAGTTTTTGCGTAGATATCTAGTCTCTGCGTGAGTCAATTATTATTGTAAAATAGGTATGTCACTCACTATAAGTGATAGTTGTTTTTCAGACGAACCTGTAGCTGGACTACATAGACGTCAATACCAGCGCCACCGGGAGAGCGGGCGAGGTAGGCGACCGCGCGTATAGCTAAGGTCACCAGTTAACGTAACTGTAACTCACCAGTAAGTGGATTTTTGACTTTTTCCTTGTCAAAGTTAAAGGTGCCGTCTGCGAGCTGGCGTAGCAGCTTCCCACTGC
Organism: Heortia vitessoides; assembly: GCA_020976665.1. Classification (NCBI taxonomy): domain Eukaryota; kingdom Metazoa; phylum Arthropoda; class Insecta; order Lepidoptera; family Crambidae; genus Heortia; species Heortia vitessoides. The sequence continues at coordinate 13,842,701 of JACJUM010002819.1, read as the reverse complement.
CGTGTCCAAGCAACTCGTGCAGACCGACTTGCACCTGCCACGAGAATATAAGGTTAAGTTTTTTTTTTATATAACTCAAAAATTGCAAATAAGCATACGGCCCGCTTGACGGCAGGGGGACCGAAATTAAGGAAAAACTGAGGGCATAACGAAGTCTAATTTTTTTGTCACAAACAAAGTCACGGTAGGAAAGCACGAGACTCGGATTTCTCACCTCAAACGCAGCAACTCTGTATTTCTCCAACAGTTGCTTGTCGGCTTCCGATAGGAAGGGGATAACTGACTCTTTGTAGGCTGCCGGGATCACGTTCCCGAGGGACACGTTCTTAAAACCTTCGTTTTGGCGAATCTCGTCATCTGAAACGATACACTTGCCTAAATGCAGAACAATTTGAAGGCGTTTAGGATGCAAGCACCGCCATCTGGCAATTCCGGTACCTCAGTTCCATCTCACGACACCTGATACAGAGAGTAGTATATGCACATAGATATCTCAATCCTACAACTTACAGTTTGGAATGTTGATGCCAGCAGGGATTCCACTGCCGGAGAAAGTCAGTACATCCAGGCTAGTGAAGTCTGGCCTGAGGAAGGTATCCTTCTCCAAGTCCTCGCCCCATGGCAGAAGCTTAATGAACCTCTCAGCACCGTCTACTAGGGAGCCGAACTTCTTTGACATCTCCTTGTTGACCATAGCGACGAACCCTTCAAACTCGCCACGCTGGCCGCTCGGGTCGCGGTACGTCTCTATGAATCCTTGGTAGCTGGAAATAATTCTTTGTATTTACAACAACAACTGACCAAGACGTGCTGCTGAAGGGGCTGGCAAGAAGTTGACCACATGAAGGATGGACATTTGATATGATTAAAATGCTTGATAAAGACTGGAAAACGGTTGCATAGATATTTTAGATAGAAGATAGACAAGAAAATATGTACCAACAACTATAAAGGATTGCTCAGTTTCCCAGAGAAACAGGGCTGGCAAGAAAAAAGCCAACAGTCCTGAGAAACGCGAAACAAGCGCTAATAGGGAAAGAGTTTTGGAAACCTGCCCAAACTACATCTAATCATGTACCAACTATAATACAACATAGTTATATTAGCGACCTTCGCACGGGTGCAATGAGGATAAAAATTTCTCTTAACTTTTTTAGAGATATTTTTAAGATTTAATCAGCGATTACAGTGTACAAACTAAAAATATTATTTACAACATTACACTAGAAAACTCTAAAATTATCAGTGTTTTTCTACTATATAGTGCATGTAATACACATATAAACCTTCCTCTTGAATCACTCCATCTATTTAAAAAAAACCTTTTGAGAAGCTCTATATCCAGCCGTGGACGTTTTGCGGCCGCTATGATGATAATGATGATTTAAAAAAACAGCATCCAAATCCATTGCGTTGTTTTAAAGAGTCACTTTGTTTTATATATAAGTCCCTATTTAGCAAGTCTCCAAAGAGATCTTATAGGTGGCTCTGTATTTTATGCTCTTTGTTGTTTTCCCGATAAGTTTTTTTTTTCCCAGGAAAGTAATGCTGGTCTACTCGGGCGAAAATTCTTACGTTTTATGTTACGCAGAATATAAATATTAAATAATAAGTTGGTTTTTTAATAGATAAAATAAAACAATCTTCAATAATCTACGAAATGATTCACTAGCAAAATTTAGATATATAATTCGTCAATACCTTATGTAAATTGGGCCGAAATATAATAAAAACAATAATTATCAAAATTCTCAAAAGAGCTTTACCTAAGGAATGCATGTCGGGCGGGTAGCTCGTATATACGGTAGTCTGCTTATAATGACATCGAAAAGAAGTGTCAAACTCGTCTTATTTAATCGAAGACTTCGTGCATATCTAATCAACTTAGTATTTATGTTAAATATTTAGTTTGACAGAGAGAAACACTACTAATCCAATAATAATAAAAAAAAAAGTCGCTAAAAGGACTTGTGTTACGGACGCCAGACAACAGAGGAACCACAAATATGATACTTAATTAAATATATTTAGCAGCCAGACACAGAACAAACACAAATATCACATCACCAGAAACATCATACTGCTCTGGGTGGGAATTGAACCCACGACCCCTGGCGTCCAAGATAGGATCACTACTATCAGCGCCATCGGGCCTGTCAAATCTGTATATAAAATAAATACGTGTCACGGTGTATGTCCGGCATGTACTGAACCAATTTTACTCAACTATCGCTTCCTGTGTACATTTTAAACCCATTATTCAATCCATAGCCTATTTATCTAAGAAAGGGTTAAGCTAAATAACATCACCAACAGACCAATAGGATGCTCCATCAATAGAAGAAGTCACAAAAACGTGAAATATGATCCTTTTTGTGAGCTTTCGCGCAAATCGCGCAAATACAGGCATTAGAATTCCACTGCTGGACATAGGCCTCCCCAAGAAAAAAGGAATTTTGTCCATACTTGCCATATATCCATATTCGCGATAGGGATACTGCTGCCCATCACCACCCTGTGCATTTGAGCTACAATATCTCGGATGGATATACTGCCACCTGTCGGCTTGGGACCTTAGTCGCCTCATACGACACCTAACACAGAGTAGGGTACCTCACGGCTGTACATAGGACAGATACATAGTTATACTTTTAATTATACCGATAATAACACAGAAATCCCGTGCAGTGTATGAATAAACATTTAAACTTACGTTTCGATGATAGGCCCCTTATCTCTAATCCAGAAACGGCTTCCTTCCTTATGTTCGTCCAGGCTTCCTTCCTTGAAGCTATTTACATAGTGCTTCAACATATTTTTCTCATTGTCGTTCGAGGCATACTCTCGAGCCTTCTCAAGGTTTTCATTCACCAATTTCAGGAGAGGTGAATAGTCCCCTCTCGTTACTTGAAAATAGGCGTTCTTATATTTTTCCTTTTCCATGGTGAGCGGCGGACTGGCCGATGCTTCTACGCTCGCCAATCGGATGGTGTATAAGGGTACTAAACAAAACAAAAATTAGTTAATGTTACTAATTGATTCATGGAGATTGACAATGAGCATTTAAGGACCCATACAGCAAGTACACTGGTTAAGAGTAATGGTACTGTAAACATTTAATTTGGTTACTAGTTTCCATATCTCAAGGGAAATATTAGCACTGGAGTGTGATTTTCTGCTTTATTTATTAATATTCTGCAAGATACAGATGTTCTGAGGTGACTCATTTTATCTTTGGTTCCTATATATTTATTAGGTGTGCAAATAAACGCTAAAATAATGTTGGTGTACAATTCTGCATAAAGTACATTATTATTTACTTATAAAATGTAAATTAACTTACAGCCATCTTCAGCGGTGGTTTTGAATGTTCGGCAGATGTATGCTTCAATGCGTTTTGTCTTCATCCAGTCATTCACCAAATTCGAGTCAGCCTCAGTGCAGTTACTTGAGAAGTATGTTGTTATACCCTGGTTTATTTAAATAATAAACATTACTGTAGCAATACAGTCCTATCGACATAGGTAGACAAAAATTTATATCTTACAAAATGTACCCAAATATTCAAATACCTTATCAGCAAGGCCAAGACTAGTTAGTCTCGGGGCAATGCTGTACATTGCATTGCAATTATTCTGCCACAACTTGGTTATGTGTGTGTTATCGTTGTCATATGCCTTAGATGCTTTGACAATGCTCTCAAATGCTTCTTTTGAAAGATTTGGTATCACTTTAGTGTCACCAAAACCTTTGTAGTTTCCACTGTTGGCGAATATGGCACCAGCATAAACTAGAAATCCCTGAAAGTAATATAACATTTTTAACAAAATAGTAACTTGAAAATCTCTAAGATCATCAGAGAATGTATAACTTAAAATGCCTTGCCATCACACAACCTTCGGTGGCAGATCTTTTGCGGTTTAAATGTTAGAGTGGAGGGAGTGCTAATCGTTTACAATTCTGTAAACGATTAGCACTCCCTCATGAAGTGATATACATGTATATGTATATCTATTGTGTATATCGATATATATTGTGTATGTAAGTACGTATGTTAAAACTACCACCACCTTTTTTCCATCCAAAGTTTACCTGCAAGAGATTGAATTTAGCAATAAGGCCACCTCTTGTACTATTGCATGTTTTTGTGATGTTCTTATGTTGTTTTAATAGGTATACATTAGAGTAAATTATTATTTTTATCTTTTGTTATATTATAAGTCATCTTTAACTAAATTTATTTAAGAAAAGTAGATAACTAAAAAATCATTACATATAATAGAATAAGCAAACCACAACTATAGGAAACTAGATAATTTATTCCCAGTTGTAAACTTGGCCACAGGAAGTGGTTATATATATATAGTGTGGGAACTATGCTTTGAGTTGCCACACATAATTTGGTGATTTTAACATTCTATTATTTGAGAACTATATTATGTGAGATTAGCTGCAAAATGAGGTGATTATATTTAAAAAAATGTAAGTATGTACTCGGGAAAGCACTGTAATTTAGAGAATAATAACTTAGGTAATATTATGTCAATGTCATTTGTATCAATCAATAGTTATTTTTGAATGGTTGTTGAGTAAAAGGTACATATATAAAATTGGATTTATTGAAACTTCCTAACTTGCACAATTACTTTTGTTCTTTCATAGTAGATTGTTTTTATAAAATAAAATCTTTTGTATTAAAAAACATAATCCTAATTACAACATGTAACTCAGACAACTTGCCATCTACAAGACCTAAGAAGCAACCAATGTAGTGGAACCAACAGAGGGCAGTATATTTATCCAAAATAGCGTAGATCAAATGCAACAGTGCGGAGTGGAGCAGCATTTCCAGCTGCTATGATAATTATGATGAAAAATTACCATTAATTTTATTTAGACACATACCTGAAAATCATCCTCAGAAACACCAGCCTTCAAAGCTGACTCCTTCAGACTCTCCAAAGGTTCACTGGTGAATATTCTATGCAATAATGAAAAAATTTTTGGAGATTCAGGGCTAGTTTGTAGAAGTACTATCAGGCCTCCATTCCAGGCCGCCTGGGAAGAAGTAATATTTTAATTTTAGATTCTTTATTAAATTTTTTGAACTTATAGATAAAAAATATTGCTACATATGGTCTTAAAACCTATTTACCTGACTTAAATAATGAGCATAAAGTTTCTCCTGTTTAGTTAAGTTGTTAAAAGCTTGTGTACTGTCCAATTCCACAAACCTTTGATTATTCGGCAGTAAAAAATTTGATTTGTCAACAGCCATGGCTAAAACAAAATAAAATTGTTGCAAAAAAAACACCCAAATGTACTTAAAACTTACAATTAATGCCCACCTACTAGGTACTGACCATTAACAATTTTTTTCGCCTGTGTATTAGACTGAAGGTTCCCTGTCGAGTAGCAATAGTTGCTTACAAATGATTCAGCGATAATAGAACGCCGGCATTTTATAAGGTTAATAGTCAGTGTACGCAACATTGATAACAAATAGCTTGAGTAAAATCCCACCTTCCTAAAAAGTAAGTCGTTAAAATGATACTTACTGTATAATAAATATACTTTCTATTAAATCTTTGTGTAATCCAACAACCGGAATTTGCTGAAGTCAAACAATAGTGAATCGGAGGTTATGTTTAAGTGGATTGTTAATTCATATTTTATACGATAGATTAGCACTCAAAACGGCAATGTTCAATGCCGCGTTCTTGGGTTATTTTTTATCATTTTTATTTACTAATAAAATATATTTATAAATTTAATTTACTTGCAATGAATATATTTTAAAATGATTATTTCTCCATCATATTTAGTAAGTCAGTCTTTGTAAACAATATACTTATGTCAAATATGTGTCAGTACAAGTGTGGTCCAAATATAAGTTTATAGAACTCGTAACTCTAATTTTTCATGTAGCATGTTATGTACTCATTTAGTTCTTAAACTTATGCAGTATTTAATTTCATAAGTTCCGATGTATGTGTATCTTTACAGTTTTCATAAATTTGTTATCAAAATGATATATTAAACATTCAACTTCTTTTTCTCAATTTAGTTACAATTGAACAATATTATAGATTTATATAATCTATTACTCAAAATTCATAATAAGGAAATATTATTTAAAATATAATTTAAACTTAATATTTTATTTTCATTTAAATTATTACTATCCGCCGGGGTAAGCAATGACTAATTATTTCCATTTTTTTCTTTACTCTAACATACTTTCATTGCTTCCTGCATATTCTTACCTTATATAAAATTTGTTTCTTATATAAACAAAATGAATATTACAAGTTACAACGAGCCTGTTAGTGAAAAAGTTATCTAAATATACTAGATATATGATGTTAAGTTTGTAATTAATTATCTGTTGGATCTTGGATGGTACTAAATTAATTTTTAATTGGTTGAACAGCTATACTTTTTTATAACGTTTCTTCTACTTATTTTTGTAAAATAACTTTATAGCAATTTAAAATATCTTTCTAAAGTATAATGTCTTTTTGAAAAGAGTCATAATAAATCTAATTTATGTTTTTTTCAAGTTTGCTTTAACTAATATAGAAACAGCTGGCAAAAGTAACTTAAATAAATCAAAATTTGATTTTTTAGTTATATCGAGTATTTATGATCGATTGAACTATACATCCTTATTTCGAATATGAATGCGCCCATCATGAAGTAAACATTCAACATGGATGCTATTCAACTGATTTCATCCGCATTTTAGGTCAAATTAATAGTTTACGATGCGTGAATAAGTTTACTAAAGTTATTATAATTGGGTGAAAATGTCTTCGGAAAGGTAACTCGTTCCTGAAGTGTTTGCTAATTTTTTTGACAAATTGCTTCTTATGTCTGTAGTTGAAAGTTGCAAAATCAATAAAGTGTACGGAAATCGCTAATGTCACGCCCTGAATTCGGTCTAAATTGTGTGCGAGTTCCTTGTGTATTTGGGGCGAAATTTGTGAATAGAATATGTTTTATTCTAGGGTGGAATGGGTGGAAATAATCGAGCCCAAAACAAAGGAGCATATGTATGCTAACCTAACAACTGGAGAGTGCGTTTGGGATCCACCTGAGGTGAGACCTTAAGTTGTTGATGTTCTCTAACGTAGCATACGCACTGTACCTTCACGAAGACATTATTACTGAAATTAATATCGTTTAACTATATAATTGTTCATAGGATTTCTGCTTTATAATAATAGTGATATGCCTTTAGTTCTTTAATATCTGAACATAGTTATCAGAATGCTTATTTATACAACTTTCAACATTACAAGTGATCTAATTATATGGTAAATGTCATTACTAAATAAGTAGGTAGTTATGTTAATTGGCACTACTATTGCTCAACTAAGTTTGCCCCCACTTCACTGTTACTTGAAATATTTTGTATCAAGTTGCAATTAACAGTTACAATCAGATGATTTAAATCATTAAGCAATATAATCAGAATTATAGTATGTTTCTGTTATAGAATAGAATTCTATTCAATAACAACAATAGTTTAAGTTTAAAAAAGTGTGTTGTCTACTAAAAATTTTGATATATGCGAATGAGACCATTTTGACATCTTAATTAAAAATTTTACAACACTACTTTTAATATTTTAATATAGAGGATACTGATGTTCCATTTGAGAATAAATTCTGTCCACTATTAACATTAAAACCTTCAGTTTAATATAGAAGAAATGTACAATAAAGGAATCAATTGATTGAGGGACTTGTATTATATTTTCTCATAGGATTAATATGTGTGTCATTAATTAATCTAGGCAAGAACTTAAATGCAGAAAATGTAAGAAAAGGTGAAAATACTTATCATTCGAGTTTCTGAAATTAAATCCTGCAGGATATCTACTTAGATTATATAAATAAGTAATAACTAATTTTAATATAATGTATTTCTCTATATGCAGGGTGTAAAAGTGAAACGGACAGACTCGTCACAATGGTGGGAATTATTTGATATCAACACACATAGGTTTTACTATTACAATGCATCAACACAGGTGAGATTAATTATCACCCTCATATTATTTTCTCACATTCAACTTGTGTCATGTAATTTAACCATCAACTTTTTGTTGTAGACTACTGTGTGGCACAGGCCAACTGATTGTGACATTATTCCATTAGCAAAATTGCAAACCTTGAAACAGAATACAGACCCCCAGAAAAGACGAGAGACATCGACTCAGACCAATCAAGCTGCACCTCAGGTATGACTGTTCATTTTAATTAAGCAGTAACAAGCATATTCTGTAAATATTCAGTAACTACAAGAAATATAATTAATACTTTTAAAATAATAGTAGATTATTGAGAATCAGGGTCCAATCTTGTACAATCCATCCCATTCTGTTAATATTTGTTGAAAGTGCCACTCTCATACAGATTTTTTCATAAGATTTAATACATGTATATTTTATATCTTTACTATTGATTGATGACTTATCAATATTTTAATTGTTTTACATTAATGAAAATGGTAGAATTTAAACAAAAACTAGTTTTTTATAAATATTTTATGTAGTGCCTTCATTTGTTTTCCGCAGGTTTCATCTGTAATCGATCCGGTAAGCAGCAATGGCAACAGTACTGTTGCCAGTGTCAGTAAGCTCTCACCGAGCAATGCGAAGACTGTCACAGTATCACAGACCAGCCCTGTTCGGACTAGGAAATACTTCCATCATAGGTAATCCATCCATCCATCAAATTGTTTAGTCTTTAGTCAGAGATTAATTAAGAATAAAACCCTATATATAATGTGTGTCACAACTCAGTACAACAAATTGAAAATTATCTTGATTAAGTATCAACATTGTTAACACACATATTGTTACTTAAGTATTGGATTTTCGGCTAATAGCACTTTGATAGTCTTAAAGGTTGATTAATAGAAAAAAGCTACAATATTGTTTAATGTAAAAAATTTATAATTGCGCAGAAATAGCGGTGAAGGTAGGCGAGGCCGGCTCAGTGAAGATGGCACGACGGCGATGTGTCGACACACAGACTCTGGTCGGTCTTCCGATAGCAGCATCAGCAGTGCACAGCAGAGGCGAAAGCAGGTACTTAAATTGGGAGGTGTTTTATGACAAGAAATATTATTTAACATTCTCAGTGTTTCAATAGCATAAACGGCTAAGCCATGGTCAGAGAATCTGACTAGAACCACAAAATGCAGGCTACATTCAAGTGGTTGGAAGTCTCTTGAGGAGGGTTATGTTCATATTTGGACATTATACGGCTGATATTATGTTTATCTTCGACCGTCGTTATAATGTTGTATGCAATTTAGTATTTTAATGCAAACTTGTTATTCATGACCCATTTGACTTTTCTGTTTATAATCTCAATACAAATTATTTATAATTTATATACACAGCTATAAGGCTGGCTGTAAAAATAATATTTGTAAGGATGAGTCATCACTGGTATCATTATGAGGTGTAAGATACTATTTTTTTTTATTTAAAGTTTAGTGATTTTACGTAAACCCGCCAAAAAAAGAAAACAAAAAATATTCTCTTAGTCTTTTAACTGGGTACTATACTAACAACCAAACAAACCAATTCTTAAAATCCAATTTCAATAAAGCAATGTAAGGACTAGCTGGTCTACACAGATATTATCGAACCGACGAGTTTTTCTGTGTGGTACCGGCAGAGTAAAATAGTACCTCTCTTAACACGGGGCGGGATTGGGCAGCAGCGATACCAGGATACTACTCTTTACGATTGTTACAACAACGGCCCAGTAACGCGGTCATTATGGTCAACATTCCCTTATGTCCCGCAGTGGATGTCCATCGTTTTCCAACTTATGTCATGACAGACATGTATTATTATGTCGCAGGAGCTGAATGCAGCGACTTGTAACCCGCCAGTGTGCACGCCTCAGGTCAGGAAAAGGAGTAGCGCGGCGCAGTCTCATGAAGGCGATAAGTGGTCTCCGCATACTGGTAAGTTTGAATACGACTTGTGAGGGTGTGATTTATTATGAATATGATTGGAGGCTTAAAAAAGATCCAAAAGAGGGAGTTGTGAGGGAGTGTGTTATTGTATCAGACAACAGAGAAATTACAAATATAATACTGAAATACATATGGATAACACCCAGACATAGAACAAATACTAATTTTCATCATATAAATATTTGTTCACAAGATCATTACCTACTAATTCTACTCTACGAGCACTAGTGTAGAATCAGTGTTCTATAGGTATACTTACGTGGTAGAAACGTAATCTTTTTCAGTGTCGCATACCGCCATCCCTATGTCTATACGTTTTCCCCAAAGGTAGCAAAAGGCCAGCTAATATTCAATACAAAAATGTACTAACTTTAATTTCAGCAGGCCTGAACCGTAGCGGTAGTTTCATATCGCCTCGAAAAGACGCTTCCGACGATTCGATGCATGAAAAGTATTTCAAGTCTGTAGAAAGCACACCTCTTACAAGACGCAAGGTAAATAACTCATTTTGTTACATTATGTATGAAAATATGTTTTCGTTTTATTTAATAAAATAAGAAATCTTTCAAATAAAATCTGAGTTATAATAAACACTTGAAATTTAACTATCAGTACAGTCCAAGTGATATTTTTTTAAATCTTATAATCTAAAATGCATAATATCTAAGGGAAATAAATATGACGTCTATCTATCTGTATACCATGTGTCATATGATTCATAAAATCTTCCAATAGCATAGCTAAAATGTTGTAGTTGAAACAGCAGTCCGGTGGCGGGTCGTCGTGCGACTCCGCTTCGCCGCAGAGTCCGAGCAGTCCGTTACAGAAGCCACAGCCTACGCCATTCTTACAGGTAACTTAATAATATAAAATAATATCCGGGATATAAAATAAACTATAGTAATATTGTTACTGTCAGTAATAATTCATTACTTATCTTTACTAGCAGTGCCCGCGACTTCGTCCGCGTGGAATAGTAACTTTGGGGGGGTTTTTAGGGGGAAAAGAATTTTTTAAATCGGTCTAGCGGTTCCTGAGATTAGCGCGTTCAAACAAACAAATAAACTCTTGAGCTTTATTATATTAGTATAGGTATCTAAAAAATCGCATCACGCCGTTTGTCTAGGATTACCTTCTAAGCTATTAAACGCGTCAAAAAATTGAGATATGGTTTATATCAAAATTTTTAGTCGCAATACTTTTTTCATTATGAACATTATGTTCTTGAAGTTATTCGAATAAAATTCAGTATAAAGGTTTTTCATTGAAAGTCATAAAACAGGTGGAAAATATTTTTTTCCGAAAATCATCCCTTACGCGGGTTAAAGTTAGTATGAAAATTCTACAACTGAATGCGAGTGAAACCGCGAAGCGCTTCTAGTTTTATTACACCAGACATATTTGATATTACACCAACAGTAAAAAAAAATAATGAACACGCAGTTTGTTAATATACTGCCTAAAATATTTCTAATCAACATTACGCATGTCATCAGACGACAGCGGCGCGTCCGTCGCTGGTGTCGTCAATATCGCTGGCGACAGACGCGGCAGGCGGCGGCTCACGCGTCATGCACAGCCTCGAGCGGCCGCACCAGCTGTCCAGGCACTCGCGGGAGCGGTACTCTGACAGGTGAAGGGTTATGACACTACTGCACACGGTACATTGCACAGCGTCAATGTTAGATTGGCCGGTGATAGGTTATTAGAGAGCGGTGTCTGTGGGTATTATCATCGGTATTTCTAACGACGGGCGTTGGCTCGTGCGTATAAATATATGGCAAGTGATAAGATTTGTTTATATTTTTGACGTAAGAATGACGCATTACATAAATTATTTAGTTTCATATATTAATTTTTGTAAAAATCATATCATTATCATCATCATACCAGCCATTGAAAGTCCACTGTTGGACATTAGCCTTTCCACCAAAGGAGACTTTATGACCCATTATGACTTTATGCAGATCGCGACGGGGATGCTGCTGCCGATCCTCGCCTTGAGCATTTGAGCTGCACTGTTTCGGATGGATATACCGCCATCTGTCGGTTCTGGTACCTTAGTCGTAAATAGTATAATATATAATTTTTTGTCCATCATTAGGCACTTAGATAAAGACCGGTTAGCGGAGCTAGAGCGAATGGACCGCTACCCCGAGAAACAGGCGGTGTACAGCGTGGACAAGCCCTTCCGGCAGACCAGCCTCGACCTCCGGCACAACTGGCATCCTCCTAGGGAATTCACAAGGTACGCTTATACATTTTAATGGTAAATAAAACTCGTATAATACTATTTTTTTATAATTTAATGTACCACTTTGTTTATACATATAAATATAATTAAAGTAAGTACTTTAATTATATTTATAAAAAATTTAAATAAAAAAGTTTGTAATTCCAAATTAACAGCTGTTCACTATATTCATGTGAAAGTCTTTCGGTTAATCTCTGAAACGGTCGGACCGGATAAGGAGTAACTTAGATTACTTATGTTATTTATTAATCTCACGAGAACGGGAACAAGGATGAATCAGCGATGCGTCGCTAACCGTCGAATGAAATTAAATGCTTCCAAACACTGATAAAGCGATGGTCTCGCAGGCGGCAGCAAGCGGAGCCCGAGCGCAGCACGTCCAGCAAGACGTCGCTGTCGTCCGGCAGCAGCAAGCACCGCACGCCGCCGCACGAGCCGCCGCACAACTTCATGCGCCTGTCCTCCGCCAACGAGCAGGACTCCATAGCTGCCGGTACCCACACGCATACACAAACTCACTAGCGCATACGCTCTTGAGCGCACAAGCGTACACGCGCACAATCAAGCGCACACACACATACATAAGCGCACATACTCACATAAACGCACTCACACATATGAGAGCACACACACACACATGAGAGCACACACACATCAGCGGATACACACACATGAGCGCATACACACATGAGCGCATGCACACACATGAACGCATACACACACATGAGCGCATAAACACACGTGATCGCATTCACACACCCACATAATCGCATTCACACACACACATGAGCGCATACACACACATGAGCACACACACACATGATCATACACACAACACGTGAGCGCATATACACACATGAGCACACACACACACATGAGTGTCATCACACACAAAAGCACACACACAAACACACACACAAGCGCAGATACACACAAACACACAAATGCACACGCACACCTAACTGCACACTCATTAGCATATGTATACTTCCACTAATTCCCACCCGATAGCGCAATATCTATAAATGCTTCTCTCAGTCGCCGTCTCACTGGCACTCCTTTATTGCAAGTACTTCTCATACATTCTTTTCATAGTTCAGTAGCGTGCTGCCTCTGCCTCTTGAGCGATAATTAATCTACCGTACTAGTGCAATCGGGTTCACTCACTCTTTCTGTTTTGCCAACAACGAAGTTACGGTCTCACTCGAACCAAGGTCCAACCTCAAGAGGCGTCCTCGTGTGACATCCGTCGGTCCCGCACTGATACCGCTAGGGACGGCCATGTAGGGTTGCTACTTAATAAGCGGCCTCTCCCATCCCGCGTGTGGTACTAGAATTCTCGTCTATGTATTCTAGCATTAGGTTAATCCGAAAAAACAAGCAACGCGATGGCGCAGAAGGTAGTGATCCTGTCTTCGCCAAAGGTCGTGAGTTTGATCCCCACCCAGGATAAATATTTATATGATGATATTTATGTTTGTTCTGTGTCTGGGTGTTAAATATATGTATTTAAATAGTATATTTGTGATTTCTCTCTTCTGTGAACGCTATATTACGTATGAGATGTTGTGTGGAAAAAAATAAACCATCCAAAATCTTATTCTCAACCGTTGTATAAATCTTTCAATACAGAATTCCACTAGTCTATCATGTCCGGAATTTTCGGCGCCTAAATTCTCTGACCTACAACTCAACAAGATTACAACAATATTTTTAGTTTACGACAAGTTGACGTTGAGTGTCATCTGCCAAACATGCCCATACTACGACCTCGCGCATATTTTAGTAAGGTGGACCACCTATTTGACAAATCCATCGTAAAGAAACCTCACACTTCCAATGGTATACTGACCAATACCCTTCTTATCTATTTCTACCTCCAAATAGGCGGTCACACACACACGCCAGGCATATCCATACTCTGATGACGTATAATTACAATCTTAAAGGTATTTTTTTGGGCTATTTTTATATATAAATTCACACGGCATTTTGTACGCTGACGATTCCCGAGATAAGTAACTTAAAGCACTAGTGTTACAGATGTCAGACAACAGAGGAATTACAAATATGATACTTAAATATAAATAACACTCAGACACAGAACAAATATAAATATGCGTTTACCATCCAACCCACTACCATCTACGCCGTCGACTGTTACTCCCTTACCGGGTCACTAAAGTATTAGTCAAATAGTTATAATAGCAATATGTATTCCACAGTCAATTACAAGTTGAAATGCGTGAACCTGGAACCACCGCTGACTGAACCTAACGTGCAGAAACACAATCAGAGGCTCGAAAGAAACTCTACACCGCGGGATCGCACCAAATCAAGACGTAAGTTCATACATTCATATATGAAAATATATTTGTGTGGTCCTTGTTTGAAACCTCTTCTACCTGGTTAAGAAATGTTCGCCTAGGTCGTTAGGGTTGGCCAAATATTTGTGATTATTCTCTTAGTTGAAGAAAGCGACAAACCAATACTGCGTAATCTTCTTTGTATTAGATATTATTACCTAAGTTTGTATCGTCATGTCAGTTTAATATATTAAATATGACATTATACACTCATTTGCAAAAAAACGGGCACCTAAGCAATGAACCATTTCAAATGTTACTATTGGTTTGTTTGATAATTATAGGTAGTTTTACTTTCACAATTTTGTAAACTAATAAGCAAATGATCGTTTTCGTTAGTATTATCATAAAATTTTGATAAAATTTATGGGTTAAGGTAAGTTCACCAGTAGTGTATGCTCGCTAGTAGTGCATATGCTCGTGAAGTAAAAGTTAACAAAGATTTTTGTTTGTTTTTTCTCTAATAAAGTAAAAGCAGATAAATGTTTAGTATCGAGCGTGACTCCCTCTAGCTGAAATCACAGCTTGAATTCGTCTGGGTATGCTAGCGAGGATATCCCGGATACCTGCTAGCGGAATACGTTCCCACTCCGCGATAATCACATTCTTCAGCTCTCTGATGGTCTGCGGAGCCGGTTGTACTGATCTCACGCGTCGTTTCAGAACGTCCCAGACATGCTCTATAGGATTGAGGTCGGGACTTCGAGCTGGCCAATCCAAACGACGAATGCCGAACTCTTGCACATACGCTTCCACATCGCCAGACCGGTGGGCGCGAGCGTTGTCGTCCATCAAAATTGCGACTTTGCCTAAAGCAGCCAATGCGGGTTGTGCATGAGGAATTAGAACTTCCGTTATGTATCGATGTCCAATCAGTGAGCCGTTTTCAATGAAGACTAACTCTGTACGATCCATTGAATTTATTCCTGCCCAAAACATAATAGGGCCCCCACCATAAGATGTGATTTCTTCAAAACAAGCCTCTGCAAAGCGTTCTCCTCGTCTTCGTAGCACTCGCTGACGTCAATCTTCACCGAACAAAGATATCCTGGCTTCATCGGAGAACAATACCCTATTCCAGTCTTCTTGAGTCCATGACTCACAATTTCGAGCAAATCTAAGCCTGGCAACTCTGTGCTCAAGGAGTAACTTAGAGCCGCGGGCTGGGCGATGACTGCGTATATTGGCCGCGAGAAGCCTCCTCCTGACCGTATATAGATTAATATTCACATTTCTTACTTCTTAGAGGTTGTTCTTAAGGTCCACATACGAAAACTTGCGATTTCTTAATGCGCGACTCACAAGAAAATGATTATCCCGTGGTTGGGTACATGGTTTTCTTCCAGAACTAGGCCTTCTCTCGACGGAACCAGTGTCTTGATACCGCTGCCAGGTCCATTGAACCGTCGAGCGGCTCACACTTACCCTCTGAGGCACAAAAAATGGCTGCAAACTTCTTCGAGCAGCGCAATAATTTTGGTATCTTGTACCACTTTCTCTAATATTTATGAGACAGCTAAACAGCAATAAATAAAGCTTTGAAAATTAAGAATATGAAATAAATTCATATAAATTGACTAAAAGTTATGAAAACCGATTTTATCTTTTGGAACTTCGCACCAAAAATGTAGAATAAAAAGTGGTTTTCTGTTAAAAAGAGCATCAAACGAAAATTGAATTTAGAACGTACTGTTTTAAACATCACGGCATTTTTAAAACCAGCCATTAACATGTACAAATGATTGAAACCATTCTGGTACCGTATTTTTTAAAGAAGAATTAAAATCAAAACCCCTATTTTTTGCAAATGAGTGTATTATAGTTGACAAGTTAGGTTTAGATTTAAAGAATTTATTCTCATAAGAAATTTACATTTGACTTCAAATGTGAAGAAAGGTCTACAATACTCATTCGGTAGTCGTCGTAGCTCGATGATATATACATTTTAGCTGGCTCTTAAAACTTTCAACGGTTTTACATTCTTTAATGCTTTCTGGTATGTTGTTGTATTCCTTTAAATAATATGGTCTTTTTACCGTCATTCGTTCTCGGAGTAATTAGTTCTTGTTAATTTTGTTAATTGGCTTTTACATTAAACTCTTACTTTGATACGTAACGGATAGTGAAATAATACTTTTATTATTTTATTTTGAGTTTTCTGTAAAGAGTTAATGTTGGATGGTACAGCAAGTTCGATGTTAGCTTTATCAAAATCTAACATAAAATTTTGCATATTAAACAAAGTATGCATATGCTCGTACGACTTGGGAAGATTCTTTAAAAATAAAGAAATGGCATCATTGAATGTGTGTCGTAGACGAGCTACGTTATTGATAAACACCGCTTCGCTTGCGGGGGCCGCGAAGCGCGCGGGTGGAATCGACCATTGTCGTAGGCTCGCTCAATAAGCAAATAGTCTTGTCCATCCCTCTGGTAG
The DNA here is from genome assembly GCA_020976665.1 of Heortia vitessoides. NCBI lineage: Eukaryota > Metazoa > Arthropoda > Insecta > Lepidoptera > Crambidae > Heortia > Heortia vitessoides. Next base: position 13,825,639 of record JACJUM010002819.1, on the reverse strand, counting down.
CGCTTGAATTGACGACAAGTAGTTCAGAATTCGTTGAGATAAATAAATAACTATATATTGATTGCTCCACCTGGATCTGAGAAAGTCTTTGTGTTGTAGGATAAATAGTGTAGAGCAAGAATTTACATTTTTATTAAATAATTCATACAACATACATACATACATCACGCCTGTGTCCCATACATCATACATCTCTCAGTCTCTGACTACCCCATCGGGGTAGGCAGAGACTAAGAATCTCCAACTGCTACGATCTTGGCATACCCCTCGCTTCCCTTACTCGCATTAGTCCTTTCATACACGCTAGTTTATTCTTAGTACTTCATACCTGGCAATTCTTTAATACCTCTTCTATCGGGTAAGGTATGTGCTTTATTCTACTTTTATCCATTCCTTCTACTTCATACAACGTCTCTCATCTCTCCACTCCAACATGTTAACGATTGCGTGATAAATAGCTTAAAATATTTGTATTACGGATATCAGACAATAGACAAATTAAAAAATAATACCTAAATACATACATATAAAGAACACAAAAGATGTTTGTCCTGGGTGAGGATCGAACCCACGACAATTTATTTATAAGATAAATGCAATCTTTTTTTATTATGTTCTTTAAAAAAATATGGAAGACTTGTTTACATGTGCGTTAATTTACATGTTAAACTTTGCAGTAAGCCCTTTGATCAATAATTCTAACAAAATATGTAGACATTTCTCGACATCAACAATAGAGTGCATATCTCATAGATTCTGTGACGTATGAGTACATAATTGCGTAAGGCTTGTGCGTATAAAGTTGTTATCTGTGTTTGCAAATACGTCATCTTGATTAAAAGTGTGTCATTTAGTTGCACTGTGTTCATTTGGTTCAGATTTTCATTTTAAAGATCGGGTATTGTAACGTGCAGTGTTAATACGTTCAACTTTTCACTAAGAAATGTTATAGCCGATTTATTTTCAATAATGGCATATTTAAAAGAAGTCATAGTAGGCATATGGCGGGAGATTCTTATTTCTGTTTTAAAAGGAGGTATATACGAATTATTATTATTTATTTTTTTGTTGGTTCTATGCATTGAAAATGATTTCTCTGCTCAAAATTTTATTAATTGTATTCAATACCAATATTTTACTTTATTTACTATAAAGAGCCTATGAAATACTTATGTTTTTTTATGTTTACAAATTTAAGTTATTGTCGTCAGATTTATTCCTATAAATTTCGTGTAAATACTTTTTTAACGGTAAAATCAATAACATAGTATTAGGTGCTAGTATTACATAATATACGTGAATATATGTTCTGCCATATAAATGATATAAAATGATTAAATTACTAAAATAATTATTAAAAAATAGGGGTTGGTGAAAGGGTAAATTTTTGGGTTGTATGTGTTTTTAATGCCATATTAAAAATTATAAAAAATGGTTTGTGAATATGCATTAAAAAATTCATAAGAATCGGTCAAGCCAATATGAATTTTTGAATAAGTATGTGTCTTAAATCATTATGAATAATTCGATACATGCAGTCGGCGCCGTATCTGTCTAGCAGAAATTGCTTCCCATAAAAAGCTTGCCATATAATTTAACATGCCATAGGCTGAGTCGTAACGGTTTTTATCCAATAAACAATTTGCTTCGCTCAATTTGTATTCAGGAAATGACATATTGTGTGGAAATGACATATACTTAATGTGTTTTTCTCCAAAAGTCTACGTTCCCTTGTTTATTTTCATATACTGATTGAGCGTGTAGTGTAGTGTATTGTTAGAAATAAAAAAATATATTATAATTAATTTAAAATGCAAGTAATAGTAAGGAGGTCACTTAGTCTGTATTTTGAGTATAATTCAATTCTAGGTTGGAAGGGTATCAGAAATAGGTTTATAAAAAAATATTTAGGTAGGTTCCTTAGATCTTGTTCTACTTTCCTTGTGTCATATAAGCCTATATTTACGCCTTCTCAAGACTCTCACGTAAATCTACTTATGGTTTTGTTTATAAGTTTGTTTTATATTGTCTCGTCCCTAGGCCATAAAAGACCGGTGGAAGTGGAAGAACCAGCGATGGATGGCGAGGAAGAAGACGACGAGGGTGGCGGCTCGCCGCTCTACTGCAACTGGGATCTCCGAGGCATGCAGCACTTGCTGCCATTACAGGATTACATCATACAGCAGGCAAAGCTCTCCAGTGAGTTATTACTAAATAATTTAGTATATAAAGTATTATATTTTACTACATATAAGAACAGTATATATATTTTTTACGATTCAAATATAGGTTGCAAGTAATTAGTATTTTTGTTTGTTTTTTTTGAAAATTATATGAATACGCAATATATTTGTACGGGGATTGACTTCGCCGTTAGCTAACAAAGTATATGCGATTATCAGCAAAAATAATTTTAGTCACAGATGATCTCTAAGTATTACTCCCTGTTTTTATTTCTATAGTAAATTTGATACTTAAATTCTTAATTTAATTTGCGCTATTTCGCTTTGATTTACTAGTGAGTAAAAAAATATTCTGACTCTGTACACATAATATAGATCATTGAATCAGGCCTAAAACGAGCCTCGTCCTTGACTGAATGTTAATGTTAGAAACCGCAATTCCTCAATAGGTCGCACTCGCTACGGCGGCGAATCGGGCTCGGACGGCGAGTCGGGCTCATCCCGGTCGCGCTCTCGGTCCGGCTCGGAACGGTCGCTGTCCGGCCACGAGCCGGACAACGAGTCGTCGGACGGCGGCGCGCGCACGCCGGACGACGACGACGGCTCCGGCGTGTACCTGCCGCACTCGTACGCGCACCGGCCCGCCGACGTGGAGTACATGAATCATGGCGTGGCTTACTACAATACCTTCGTTGGGTTTGACAGGGATCGGCAGCCTTCACCGGGTATTCATAGAGTGAGTATTATGAATAATAGTTTTTTTTATGCCATTATGGTGGCAAACAAGCATAGGTCCCGCATGGTGGTACGCGGGTACCGCAGCCTATGAACGTTTATAATACTAAGGCGTAATGATAACATCATTCACGCGACCCTTTAAAAACCCTCCTTTTGCTCATTTTTTAAAGAACCTCATACATTTATAGAGGGCAGATAACTGACTATATTCCTTCAAAAATAGCTTGAATAGAAACACATATGTCAATGTAGTAGCGTCACACGAGTTTTTTCTTTCGGCAATACGATATTTGGCATCATAATACGTATTGCATGAACTCATCCTAAAATAAAGAAAAAAAGGCATTAAAATTAATTTATCTGAATTAAAGACAAAAAGCAACATTCAATTTAGTTTAAAAACATGATAGTTTGGTAGATAGTTAAGACGTATGAAGTTAACGAAACATGTAACATTGCGTCAGTTATAAGGCGTTCGTAGTTTTTATATTTATTAAAAAAGTAAACAATATACAAGTTACTGAGTAAAGGATGTGTTAACAAAAAATGTTTTCGTCTACTAGACATCGTCTCTGGGCGGCGGCGGGAGTACGGGCGCCGGCGCCGCGGCGGGCGCGGGCGTAGCCGGCTCGCGCACCAGCGAGGGCGGCGCGTTGCCGGCGGGCAGCGCGGCGGGCGTGGGCGGGGTGGGCGGGGCGGGCGGGGCGGGCGCCGAGTGCGCGCTGTACAGCCCGGTGCGCTCGCACGCGCACGCTCACTTCACGCGCCCGCAACCGCCCGAGCAGGACATCGAGATATTTGCCAAGGACAACCTCAACTTCAACAAGGGCATATTCAGGAGGAAGGTGAGCGGGTTAGCTTGGTATTGTTTGAGCATGCGTGCCGTGGTGCGTCCCCGAACATTTAAGTCACCTGTTTTTTTAACTAACCTTTCGGCTTAGCTACCGATTGACTATTCGGACGTCGATCTTAGCACCATCGGTGAAGTTATCCAGTTCACTCATTAACGAACGACTAAGCCCAAACGTTTCTCGCTGGCTCTGATTCGGCTGGAGCATGCCCCCTCGCAACTCGATGCTCTGACCTAAACTTGAGGGGTTCCTAGTTTAAGATAACCAAAAAGGAGGCAAATATTCATTTTAAATTGGATGACAAATGAAAACCTGTAAACATTATAGTGAAACATTACGAAATTACAAAAACCTATTATTATTTTAAATATAAGGTTCAAACCTTGCGGAGTAATATGCTGTTACCACTATATACATTTTTCTAAAAGTCTAGGACTATTTCAGTGAAGGCAAATGACATGCTCAATCTCATCCGTTGAAATTCCCCTTTCTTTCTATATGCAACATTTAACACGCCTAACCGAATACGAAAGACATGTCTAAACATCATTTCATCGTAGGCATCAGTCCGCGACATGCTGTCTTGGACGTCGTCATCCATCAGCGCGCCGATGGTAGGCGCAGACTGGGACAAGGCGCACAAGAAGGCGGCCATCGACTTGTTCAGGCTCGTCCAGATATACATGGGCGACAGAAAAGCGCGCCCTGGCATGACTCTGAACTCGGTTGCGCAAGATATCCTACACGCCACTTTTGCTAATGAGAAGTAAGTTTTCGCTTATATATATATATATACTGATGCTGTTCTGTCCCTGTCCCACCTGTTTCTGTTCCACTCTGTTCCATCTGTCCTGATAAATTGCAAAATAAAATAAAACAGTCGAAGTAAAAATATGATATATGGTGGAGTAGTACTATGAGTTCTGAAAGTAAAAATCTTTCTTCATACTTGAACGTTTAGGAACTAACGGCGCCATTTGTTTACATCCTTGTAGTTTCCGATCCCGTGAAGATAATAAATAATAAAGTACCTTAAGTTACTTCTAATAACATCAGCTATCTGTCAGTGGAAGCGCCGTTAAAATCGATCTAGATGCAAAATATCTTTACCTCAAGCAGACAGATAACAATTTATAAAAAGCTTATATTTTATATAAGTTTATAGACAGTACCTGTATACCTTCATATGTCTATTTATAAAAGCTGTTATTTTGATATTGCGAACCGACATTTCAACTTTATTTTTAACAACATATTAGCTGTAAAAATCCCATTCCCGCATTGTTGTATTTCTGCTACGCAGTTTGCAAAGGTAGTTGGAAAGTTATGCAGATATTTGTTGGCTTGGCTAAAACATGTATTGCAACCAAAGCTACATTGTTTCGGACATACCGTCGTCTGACGGTTCCGCTACCTAAGTTGCTTCTTAGGACTCATGATACATAGGGAGGTACTATTCTACTCCGCCGGTACCCTACGGCTAAACTGAGTCATTATTAATCTTAGTCTTTGGACTTATATGTTAATCATGAAGAAAATATAGCGACCATAAATTGAGACATAAACTATCCTATCTCTTAAGCTGGATCAAATTGTATACAGTTAGCAAAAGTTGATCAGTAGTTTGGATGTTCATCTCGTGACATGAAATGTTTATATAGAAAGATGTTATTTGCTTATAATGTAGCATTTGATTACTAGATCCAGTAGTTTTTGAGTTTATTCGCTACAAATGTAAAAAGTATGTTTCTTTCTTTCTATGTAATGTTTTCGTAAAACCTTGCATTTTTCTAAAATAGTTACTCTCTATAACTTAAGTTATCTGCCAGTGAAAATTCCGTTAAAATAGTCCGGCAGTTTTAGAGATTTTTCTGAAATCAGGAACAAGCGGACGGAGAGACGACTATTTTTTTTTAAATTGTTTTGTTTACATAAATACCGTATATACTTAGACAAAATAAAAGATAGATAAAAAAACCGTCCGATAGCGATAGCTATTGGAAAATCCTTCGGCAAAAAAAGGCAACAAAATTTTATGAACAAAGAATAAATATAGGAAAAATACATTCCTATTAATCTCTTTTTATTAGAAGCGAAACATATACGATAAATTAAATGTTCTTTTGATTTATTAAAACAATTGTGTAAATGATATTTCAATCATTCGTAATTGCCGTGGGGTACCGGCAGATTAGAATAGTACCAGGTGTCGTAAGAGGTGTCTAAGGTACTGGAACCGACAGATGGCGTTATATCAATCCGTAACAGCTTAAATTCTATAGAGTGGGAATCGTTAGCAGCATCTTTGTCGCTAAACTGCACTCTGCGATTGCAATTACGCTTTTAAAAATATAAGTATTCACTCATTCCTCGTTTTTGGCGCCTTTTTTAAGTATTAATTCTGTACGAACTGTTCGCATAGTACGTGAGCTTTATCACGAATTATTAGCCTTCGTAGGAATTTATATAATTGCACTCGGAGGTACCCTTTTGACATAATATACTATCGGTTACTGTTTCGTATTGATTGTATTCAGTAATTGTTGTATGTCTTCATAATGGCTGAAGTATTAAGTTCCTTCCTCCTCCAGTTGAATGTCTAAACCGTTTGGAAGCCTACCAGTGTCGGCTGAAGGCCAGCTGCCGAATGGTCGCAACCGACCAGGCGTTACAGATGTTTCTGATTGGACAGACTCCGCGACGAGCTGTACGTACAGCTCTGCCGGCAGACGACGGAGAACCCACTGCGGGACTCGCTGCTGCGCGGATGGGAGCTGCTGGCTGTGTGCCTCGCCTTCGTGCCGCCCTCGCCCGCCTTCCAGCCCGCGCTCACCAACTACGTCAACCGGCACCGGGACCCCGCCTTCGCTGACGCTTTCCCCGAGGTATCGTGTGGAATTTGACATTTTGTTGTGGCTTTGAGGACTTCCATCCGTTACGTTAGTAGAAGCGACTTGAGATGGATCTTTTTAATCGTATGTAGGGGAGACGGGACTCGGAAAAAGAAGACATTTTTATGTTTTTTCAGTCTTCTGGTATGAAGAGGGGTGCGTGAGAGGGTGAGGGTATGGGAGGGGGGAAACGAGTGTTAAATATAGTGTTCATAGTATCTCACCAAAGAGTAAAGGGATGACATCTCTTTAATAGACATCCTTTAAACCGTAGTGCAGGGTAGAAAGGGTGTTCACAAATGGAACCGTATACCAACATGACTTGAATTTTTGTCGTAGGTGGGCAAATGGCCAATACACGTGCAAGTGTCGCACTACGCGGGCGTGGCGTGCAAGCGGCTTGAGAGAATCGGTTTTGGTGGCAAGCGACAACCCAGGAAACCCTCCACGGAAGACATTGATCAGGCTAGGGTGAGTAACGGTTGACATGAATTTAAATGCCCTTCGTACTAACTAGGTACTATAGATTATTACAATTTTCTAAATTTTTTGCAACACATAGTAAAACTAAAATAAAACCGCATTTAAAACTTCTTACGAATCTGTAGTAAGAAAACGAATATGTAATTAGTTTTATTACTATAGCTTAATTATAAATTTTATAAAAGATCTAAATATGTTGTTTTTTGACCAAAGTGTAAACCAAAGTTTAGATATTGTTGTTTATCATGTTAACTGATAAGGAAATAAAAAAAAAAGAACAGAGAAGTATTTAATTTTAAGCAAATCTTTTACATAAACACTGTAAATTACACGCTGCATTTTTACTGGTACAACTTATGTATCGTACACACAAACACGCACGTCCCGTAAGCGTGCGTAGATTAGATACAGAGATAAAAATTTGCGCTGGGGTCCCTTTTATAACGTAGGAGGGCACTAATAGATGTTTTTGAACCTCTAAAGGGGTAAACAAAGTTAGTACGAAACCGCTGTTTTTCTAGTTATTTTATTAAAATTCAGTGCAAAGGATTTTCATTGAAAGTCACGAAACACGTGTAAAATATAATTTCGAAAATCATCCCCACTCATAAGAGTATCATCACTACTTAGCTGTGCAAAGTTAGTAAGAAAGTGATATTTTTTAGTTGATAGCTCTTCTTGAGTAGGAAGACTAAAAAACATATCACATACTGTATGTGTATTGACATTGTTGGATACCAAAAATGAGTATTCTTATTGAGAAAGTTATTTTTGTCAATAGATCCAAATCTTCCGCCAGTCAATGTTCGGCAACACGTTGTCAGAAGTGATGGCGCTGCAAAAAGAGAGGTTCCCCAATAGACAGCTGCCTTGGGTGCAAGTAGCTTTATCTCAGCAAGTGTTGGCTTTGAACGGGCGCGACACTGAAGGTATCTTCAGGGTGTCCGCCGATGTGGACGAGGTGAACGCGTTGAAGGCCAAGATCGATAACTGGGAGCTACCAGATGCTTCCACGTTGACCGGTAAGTTGGGAGACGCTACCTATCAGATTTGTTGTTAGTGCTTGGTACTACGTTCTGGCCCGATGGCGCAGTTGGTAGTGATTCTATCTTGTGCACCGTGGTCGTGGGTTCGATTCCCACCTAGGACATACATTTATATTAACATGTGTGTTTGTTCTGTCTCTGAGTATTATAAATGAATTTAAGTATTTTACTTGTGATTCCGCTCTTGTCTTATTTATTAGCGCAAAATAATTGTTTTTAATATATGTCCGCAGCCCTATAGAAACTCGTGACATCATAAAGATATCACTGGCGTGTCGCCAATCTTGTAGACTGAAGATACAATGTCGCATTTTGCCAGTAATTTCAGTGCCTCTCACCCTTCGAACAAGAATAAAGCAATTTAAACACTGCTATTTGGCGGGTTCTGTACTTCTATCTTGTTTTAGTTGGATATATTATTGCAACATAAGAACATGGGAATATAGCAGAACCTATGTAAACATGTTCCATAAAATAACAAACCCAACTTTTTTTTAACCATTAGCTCATCGCTCGTACCTAGGGTTATCTTAGAATAGGCGGTTTCTTAGAGTGGTAGCTTAGTACCTTCCTGACTGCTAGGTCTTGCTGATAGACATTGGAGTCTGATAGTTCATCGTGTAATCGTTTGCGCGGGTGACCTGTGGAGGCATTTAATTTATTTATATTTTTTTATACATATTCACTTTAGTATAGAGTAAAACTCGTTTATTGGCAAAACACGTGATGTCAATAGGCAAGTGCAAAAAAACATTTAAATGAATAATTTTTTTATTAATCTTTGTATGACGCACAGAAACGTCATTAAACTTCGCTAAACTAGAAGCCAATAAATCTTATAATTTGTAAGATACTAGTTTTCAAAACTGGTTTCCAAATTTTATTGATTGATGTATGAATCTTGACCACCACATGGCGGATTTACGTCATAATTCATCATTCATTTACATTCCAAAACTTGAAACGGCGCGGAGACGTTCTTTGTATAAGGAAAACTTTGCTAAATTAACGCTCCCTGGTCAAACAAAGAAAGAAGTTTTTGATGTTGTGTAGCTTGTATTGTTGTTCTACAGAATTATTCCGGACATATTTAGTGCAATACGAAATTCTCAATGTGATCTGAACATATTTGTATTATTTTGGTCGATACATAACTACTTGTTATCTGCCGGGATTTCGTCTTTAACCGTATGTTTGTAAATTACTAGCTTTATGCCCGTTACTTTGAGCGCGAGGTTGTTTCATTTATTTAAATCACTTAGTTAGTCAATCCCTGAGGAACTCGGTATACCGATAATAACTCTTATCTTTTTCACGAGAATATGTTTCCCGGACATTTTTTACAAAGTAAAAAATAATTAATCCAGACTATCAACAATTTCTGTGCTGAATTTCATCCTGTTTTGTTATTTCAGTAAGAGATAGTAACAGTTACAAGCATCCATACTTCCATTTCGATGTATATAGTATATGAATATAGCTATATTATTGTAAAATTTCGTTAAAACAGTGGTAGTGATGAGAGTAGACCTCATACAAAGATGGTCTGCATTGGTACCTCTCACCTACTTCTACCAAATAGCAGTGTTCGCATAGGTGTGTTCCGGTTTGGAGGGTGAGAGAGACAGTGAATTACTGGAAATGTGACATAATATCTTCAAGTCACAAGGTTGACAAGGCACTAGTGATATCCTTGTGACATTACGAGCGTCTAGGCTGCATTTACTATCAGGAGGGCTGTATGCTTGTTTGTCGACCTGGTCTAATAAAGAGAAAAGTTTTCGAGTGGCATAATAACATCCTCAATAAGATTTACGTTCAGAAAACTAGTAGAATAACACCGTGTATCTCGCCTAGTTATAAACGAGTATGATTCCGCCAGATGCGCACGCGCCGGCGTCTCTCCTCAAGCTGTGGTACCGCGAGCTGTACGAGCCGTTGATCCCGGACGCGCTGTACGCGGCGTGCGTGGCGGCCGGCGGCGACATGCCGGCCTGCACTCGCGCGCTACAGCGGCTGCCGCCTCTCAACCGACTGGTAACTAACCACCTACCTCCCTATCGTATACACTCCCCAACATGGCTATTTAAAAAATACAGACACTAAATAATTGAAGTTAGAAACAGAACACTGTATAAGTAATTGTACCAGGTGTTGTAAGGAGCGGCTAAGAACCGACAGGACCGTATATCCACCTGGAGGAGTTTAGCTCAAATGTACTGAGCAGGGGTGTGCATCCCCATTGTTAAAGTTTTGCTTTGCGATTGCCAACACGCTTGCCCAACGTGGCAATTTTGGGCATAATTCTCCGTCTTAGGAAAGCCTTAGCCAACAGCGGTGTTCCAATGGCTGATAAGTATTTATAGATACAATTTTAGATTCCATTAGTTTTTATTATTAGATTCATTGTTTTTTTTAATAATTAAAATACAATGGAAATAGTTCATTGTATTCATTCATGAAATGAGGCATGAAATACACACATTTTAATTGGTTTGCTCAGAATTACACACGACGTGGACTGACATTCTCGTAATATTGTTTAATAAAATACTAAATTTTTTAAAATATCAATATTATTTTTGATTGTGACTGCTTAGATAAATTTTAGATATGTATTGTTTGTTATAAAAGTATTTATGGTACAGACGCACAAGAAAAGCGTATAAAAATGAGAATGATCCATAAGAGTTTACCAGTGAAGTAAACAAAAATTTACTAAACACTCGAGGTTATTACATTGAAAAAGGTATTAGAAATTTCTTATTTTTAATGTTTTTAGACCAAATTTTTATTTTGATGTATTTTTCTTAATTGTTTGCTAGGTGACTTATTACGTTTAATTATCATGTTTGCAGGTCTTAAAAACATTAAATTAACACTAAATATTTAACACACGAAAACTTAAAATAAATTAGTTTTTATAATCATTTATAAAATTATATACTTACTTGTTGTTAGTGTTCTTATTTGAACTTATGTCATTTAAGAGTTGTGAAGGTGTACAAATCAGCTTTATGTGCGCAAGCCTCATAAGTCTAATACTTCAGTTTCGTTGATTGTACGAGCTGCGAGCGATAAAAATAATAAAGAATATTTACCGAACGTATTATTCTCCCCACGTCTTTGGATAACACGCCATATTTTTGTACGTCAACAGGTACTCACATACTTAATAAGCTTCCTGCAACAATTCACCGCGCCAGAAGTGGTGAGTCAAACGAAAATGGATTCCGCCAACTTAGCCATGGTGTTCGCACCGAACTGCCTCCGCTGCACATCGCAGGACCCTCGCGTCATACTCGAGAACGCCCGCAAAGAGATGACCTTCCTAAAAACTCTCATAACCAACCTTGACACGTCACACGTCCAAAATCTCCTGTGACCGACGAATCTCAGCTGCTGCAATAACAATTTCACGACTGAATTTTAGGAAATGTTATGTTCTAGATTCTAGATGCTGACACTAATTCCCACCTTCTACCCTTTCCTGAGTCGAATTTGGAAGGGTATGCTCACTACTGTAAACATGATAGGGTAAACAACCCTAACCCCGTCGGTGATATTTGGATAAAAACCCATGGGTGGGTATATCGTGCTCATAAAGCAGAAGGCGAATGCCTTGAAATAGGTGCAAATAAAATTGGCTGATGGCTGGTGATGATGTAATCTGATGAATGCTTTTGGAAGTTTTCCTTTAAAGTCTACGTCGCGTGAGTTAGTCTTGTTCAAATTATAGAGGAGTCACGAAGCCTCGACCGAGAAGCTAAGGCATATCAAGTGGCTCAATAAACGAGCGCGCCAGCCACTTTGAGTCTCTTTCCCCTGGTGGTGCTCGAATGAACGTTAAGGCGATTAGGTTGGACAGGTAAACGGTTTGTAAAAATAATCAAGTTTATTGGTGATGACTGACTTCTGTTTGAAAATAGATCGCGCTACATTTATTAATATGACAACCCCAACATCGATGTCGATATTTATCGCATACCGAACATCGATGTTAGGCAACTAAAATTGCTGATCTACTTTCATCCTCGATCATTTACGAGAATACCTATATTAGAAGAAGTGAGCATTCTCTTCCCATATTTGATAGATGCCTAGAAAACCTCGTACGCCGCACACCCCAAATGTTTCGGAGTCTAGTCTTTATGATTCCCTTTCCCGCAGGGATATCAGTTAAATCGGTGGGGGCCGGCTACGTCCCCTCTCACAACAAAAACTCGACTCTCTTGTATATTTTTTGTATTTTTGTACGCTATATGATAATTTTATTTGGTTGTACCCAAAGATATTTAATGAGATGTGATTTTATTATATTAGACTTGAGCTTTACAAAAGTGTACGTGCAATGTTTCGGCCGTATTTGTTATTTGGAATTATTGCGTGTTTGTTACTATTTAGTTATCTTTAGTTCGGGTATGAGTGAATTTATTAAGCGAGAGTATATTTTATTTTTCTAGTTTCCTATTCTTATGACGGTAACTCTATGATTTGTAGGCACCAACTTTCCATTATGGTTTATGTTAGTATTATGGTAAAGTATATTTTTAAACAACACTAAAAATATGAACGCGGATTAACAAACCTATATAGAGACCTCATTATGTATAAATTCAATTGGAAATATATAGACTAAAATTGCGCATTAAATGGCAAGTAATATAATAAATAGATCATCACCTATTTAAGTATGCAGCTTACTATCACATTGCATACGCTTTTCGTGCTACTGTGACATTTGCTGTATGGTCCAAGGTCTATAAAGTTCATAACCAGACGATTTTCGTTTATGTTTTAAACTAACTGTCTTACAAAGAGGCACTAGAGAAGCTCCTTTGTATGCACTTGCTGACTTAGACCAATGGCTAAGAAACCATTCAATTTTACGTGTTAAAGATAGAAATAATGAAAACGACTGTGTTTCAGATTGCACTATCAGATTCTGCTTAGTCAATTTTTTATGATACTCGGGCAGCTTTTTTAACCCTTAGTATAATTTCTATGACCAACCGTAGTGCAGACGCAAGCAACACAGTTGTGGTCACAGCACAATTGAATAAAGTAAGCCGAATTTAACAAAAAAATTGTTCTAAAGGAAAAAAAAACCGTTTGTGTTGAAGGGGTCGGCGCTACTCTAACTATCATTCTTGTGAGTGTATCGTTGTGCGGTTGTTTATAATTATTACCGTATATCTCAGTATAACTATTTACTCGGATTGCAGAGTGCGCAATTTTAGGATATATTTGTTTTGATCTACTTACAAGTCACAAATGTGTGTCAATTTGTAATGTATCATCATATACTACGCAAGTGCTTGCAAATCCATTCCAACGAGTACTGGAGTAAGCTAAGTACTTTACGTGGTGCTATCATTCCAACGTGTTCAGTATACTGAATTATTGAAATCAAACTGCATTTCGTACTGCGTTCCGTAGTATTTAAACAAGTTATCGAATTAACAATCGAATTATACTATACTGTAAAGTCATGTCTGCGTTCCGAGCCAGATAACACTTGGGACGCTTTTTCGAATTTAATTAAGTATCCTCTTATGTTTAATATATGCTTTAAGTTTAACAAAACTATGGCGCCTCGAGTCAAGTTTACCCGTTTATTTATTCAACATGTCATCACTTCACCGATCTACGATTTAGATAATTTAGGCCTTTATTGTGTATCAAATTAAGTGCTATCAGTAGTTTTAGTGGTCACTTCCATCACAAATGTTCATTTTAAGGAATATGTAGTAAGTTTTACTTTTACCAAAACACGACACAAAAGCCGCATTTCTTTTTTTAATTATTTTAAGGGTGCCGAGAGTGTTTGCAAAAAAATGTTGATGTTACAAAGACTATAGTCGATTAAAAGAGCCATACGTATGGTTTTGTTTATCTTATCGATTGCAGCTGTAAATCTCCTGTGACGAGACGCTTTTCAGCTATTTTAGCTGGCACTTATATAAAAGTATTAAAAGTTCCAATACAATGTAACAGATGATATAATCACAACGACGGCCTTCAAATCATGTACTCACTAAAGTTTTTAACTTCAATTATATCACTAAAGTTACTATTATAGAATAGGTAATGTTAAAACAGCTTTAAGAATTAGACTTGCTTGGATTCAGTCTTAGAGGAAATATGAAGAATATTATCGGCACGTTCAATTTGTTGGTACAGTTTTAATACGACAATGGAGAAATTTTTAATATAGTTAATTATATCAGCGCATACTATACATAAATAGTTCGGCGTAAGAATAAGCTTATATTTATTGTTAAAAACCGCGCGTTGACAGTGTTTGTAATAATGTACTGTTTCAAGTTTTCATGTCTAATATACCGTTTAAATCGAAGAAATAGGCACAGAAGGCTGGTTCGATACAAAGCGCTTTATACCTTTGCTAATCCTTTTTGAAATTTTGTCAAAATGTCCAGTATTTATATCATAACGCCATTTACCCGAGAACCCAAACCGTCGGATTCACGGTGACGTCAGGACCGTCAATGCAAAAAGTCTGTTTTATGCAATTGAATTATTATTTTAACCAAAAGGCAGCGCTAGAGAACTATTTTTATGCAAAGTCCTGGCATGAAAATGGTTACCTGGCGTTGGTTAACCGATGAGCAGCAACTAATCTATCGTCATACGTAATAGTCCGCAGAGGAACTTGCTACGGATACAACCCAGATAGTGTGCGGTCATTTGTCAAACGAAAATTCAGTGTAGGCCATGTTATGGAAACCGAATGATGATTGTCCTGAGTTTTTGATGTTGTAGTCTTTTTAAGTTTGGATTAAGACAAAGCGTTTGAAAAGTCTATCCCAGGTTTTTCTTGTTTATTTTGGTGACACGGGGGACTCTGCTGTGCATTACCGGGTTAAGTGTATATAGGGTCCATATTAACAAACAAGGACTCGACGTTCGCTAAGTGCTTAGTATTGAGTGATCCTTGTGTTCCTATTTTACAAGATATCTGATATTATATTGCGAATATTGTATTTTGCTGTGAAATGGAAGCAATATTTTTAACTGTTACATTTTTCATAGGTATGATCTAACCACGAAGATGATCTTGCAATCGGGAACAATTGTATAGTTTGCATATTGTGATACGCAGAATTATTATTATATTTTTCATAACCCGATATTTTCTGGTTAGCGAATACTAGAGCATATCTCTAAGCGTTAATCAAGTCAGTTACATTGAACCGCCTCATCGTCACAAATGAACGCAACTTTTCTTTTTTCTACTAATTAGCTATTTTAAGTAATATTAAAATATTCATGATATATGCAGGATGCTAATAGATAATTCCTAATAGAGTTTATTTTTGAATAATGGTGCGTTATTTATATTGTAAATTATACTATAAGAAGACGAGCAATTTAAAATATTGTAAGCATAATCTTTGGATAACATTTGAGGAATTTGTTGAAAACTTTTGTCGTGAGCATAAAATTTTTTTGCTTCTGTTTTTTTTTGTACCGAACTACAGTGTGTAAATGCTATGTGCGTTTATTTATCATCGCATATCGTAAAGTTATTAAGAGAAAAATAATTATCTCGAAAATTTCTCTAGCAACACATCAGTTACCAAATGTGGTACCAATTTACACGTTTTTTCTATCGAATTCTAGTATTGTTATTTTGAGCAACAATTGAATGCATTTTGTTTTGTGATTTCCATCAATGCATTGTCTTGTGAAAAGTAATGATTGTTTTTGATATTTCCGTTAGGACATAATTTACCAAAATGTAGCCTACCGGTACAGATTCAATGTAATGGATACCTATGAATGTTACCGTATGAATCTCTACTATAAATTTGTGCCATAACCGATATGAAAATGTGAACGGTTTTCTTGGAGTTTTTATATTATCCTAGATTAGATTAAGATCCCCTATAAGTTATTATGAATTTTAACTGGTGTCTGATAACCAATTCATGATTGTCCGACGAATCTTACGTATATTAATGTTTGAAAGAGAAAATAAATGACGGCAGCTTAATTTTTATCCTCGTCCTCTCTCTCTCTCATTCTCTCTCCTAGCATTTTAGAGAGGCATCGCAGCACGATTTTGTGTAAGTGCATTCATCCAAATGTAAAGGATGCACGAGCATTATAATAAATAAAATATCGCAGTGGCTGCATCACTAGCTATAAATATTATACAAGTAGTATATCTACAAGCTTGTAATTTCAGATTATGTAAAGATGTATAGTGCTTATAAATGAATATATAAATATTATTTCAACATCAAATCCCTTTGTATATAATATGGCTATTTTTCTTTGTTATTCATGACAATATAATAATGCCTATGATGTTCATAATGTAGGATATCATTGTAAATGTGAATGTTCAGGAGAAATAAAACTAATTATCCGGTGGATAACTGCGAATACCACAATTTTGTTTCATTTACTAATTGAATTGCCTCTAATAATTGTTATTACAGCCGTTGAACAAATGAAGATTTGGGCAGAATTAATACCGTCGATGACTGCTCACCGCGAGGACGTATATTGAAGTAAACTTACAAACAATACGTTATAAAAATGTTTATAAAGAAATTGTCGTACGCATTGAAGAAAAAATTCAAGGGACGAGCTAAAAATATAATCGAAGCGAATTATTTCCCAGTTTTAATAAAAAAGATACTCGGGTTATCGGCGTTTGAGTACAGCACAGAATCTGGCTTCGTAGTAAGCAAACTCACTTATTTAGGTCTTATTTGCTATATCTTTTGGTATACTCTTTTTCTATACTGCGTCTATGTAGCGTACAGCAAAGACCAGAGCATCTTACGCATGTTGTACGACACGAAACTGAAGCAATATGGCGACGATTACGAACGAGCTGCCACTCTCGTGTATGTCCTGTACGCCATGTGGAAAGTCCCTTTCAACGTAATGAGAAATACTGAATATGTCCAGTTTACCACAGAAATCGATAAAGTTATGAGGAAACTGGGCCTTTTATTAGACTATAATAGAGATGGTCAGGTAGCTCTAGTCGCAACATTGAGCCAATTCCTAGTATACTTCACCCGTACTTTATGCATCTGTGTTTCCCTTGACAATTTGAACATGATCATACCGTTTGAAAGGATATTCCAAGTCGTGTTCACTGATGTGCTCGCTCTCATACTATCAGGGCACTACTGTTACACTCTCATGATCTTAAGGAAGAAATATATCCTAGTAAATAATGTGCTGAATGAAATAAAAGCGCAGAAGGCTTGGGAGAACGTGGTGTTCACCCGCGATAAGATTGACACGGAGAAGGCCAATCGTCTTCAGGAGAAATATATTTGTGAGAAGATCAAGTTGTGTGGGAAGATATACAGCATGTTGTATAAATGTGCGTGCAGTGCGAATAAGTCCTACGGTTTCGCTATCGCTATCACTACGCTTCTCGGATCGAATAATATAGTCCTTTATATGTTCTATTTCATGGAAGCTACCGCTTCAGGTCTGTTTAACGACTTTCAGAGATATGTTTACTTTTTAATCTACGTTTTCTGGCAGACCGCATATGCTGTTATAATAATATTCATGATAATATATTCCTCGGATCTAACTGCCTCTCAGGTATGTATTTGTGCGCAGTTGCTCCATCGTGAGATCTAGTTACATTTTCTAAGAATCTCACGTTTTACAAGATGATTAGTTTTTTCTCGGAATATCGTCGTACCTAAGTGTCAACATAGTTTTAATTGCAGGCAGATTATGCGGCGTTCGTAATACATGAAATCATCAACAATGATCTTAGCCCATCCGTCACCTCGGAGGTATGTAATTTGATAAAATTAAGGTAATTGCAAAAACATAATACTCATGTACGTTGTAAAAGGAACCTCCGTACAAAATTTTAAGTTTCTAACCCTTTTAGTTGAGGCTCTGCCCTCATATCAGTCAGTCAGGCAACTTTCCCTTTTATATATAGAAATATCAAGTAATACACAATACAGCGTGTGTTAATTAATATTCATTACTGAAAAAATTGAACAATATAATATATGTACTTAAATCGAACTACTGTGATTAACTTAATTGAAGTGACTATCGAACAAACGAATTAGTGAATTATCTTAATCGTGAAAATTACGCTATTTGAATGTTGCTAATAGTATATTTGTTTCAAATAGAAAAAATATGCATGACATTTGTCGTGCCCCCCCCCCCCCCCCCCCACAAACGTAAAATTAGATGAGACGAGAAGATTTGAATCGACCCTCAGCCCCTTCAAACATCTCACGTAATTTATAAACGCTCGTCTTTCTGAATGCATGAACATTCGTAAAATAACGATATAACGCTTGTTTTGAAACGAATCCATATTGTTTGGGATTTACTGTTTTTTCCTAGCAAATAATTTAAAAATCTATTATGTAGTTCGTAGAAATACGGCATGTGCGGAGATCGTTTCCGTTTGCGAGCCAAACAAGTGTTTGTCCTTGATCCGATGATTCTACATCGTGTTATATTATGTCGATAAATCAAACCTTACGCGTAATATATGTCAATAATATAATCAAAACAAGCCTTTACAACATTACATTATATGGGTGGGGACACATTGAATGTTCCGAAATTAAGGGACAAGTAAAGGTAATAGCCGTATGTTGTATCGATCTCGTATGACCTGATTTGGAATTAAAAAAATACATGCTCTAGTATATAAGAGAAACACTTATTCCTATGTTATGCTCCAAGGGTCGTGGGTTTGATTCCCGCTCAGAGTAAATACTTATGTGATGGGATTTGTGTTTGTTCTGAGTCTTAGTGTTAAATATATATATTTAAGTATATTTGTGATTCCTCTGTCGTCTGGAGTTCGTAACACAAGTACTTTAAGCAACCTTCCACAGAGTTATGTAAATGTATGAGATGTGGGAATTTATTATTATATTGGATCAATATTGTGTCAATTGAACTATTGATTTCTCTTTGGGGTGGAAATTACGTGGAAATTCGATTCCTACATATATTAGTATTTTTCCTTTGTAATTCCTAAAAATGCATTATTGAAGATGTCCGAAAATATACCGTATATATATAATTACCGTTTCTGAAACAGGTTTGATAATACATATTTTCGCATTCATATAAAAAAGGTCGTTACCCAAAGCTAGATGTTACAAGCTACATATATACATTACAGGACAATTCGTTCAGAGGTTTTATGACTTAAAAATACTAGATTTATATTAAAAATAATATTTAGTATTGCATTTGATTGTTTGTTGTTAATTATCCACAACATTGAAGAAATGACATTAATTTCCAGTACGGTAAGCAGCAGATCAACCTATCCAAATCTGACAAATTTTTAGTCAATTTTGAACTAAATGGCTCGCTTCTATAGACTAATATCGATTGCGAAATTTTGACAGATTTGTGTTGGTTGATCTGTTGCTGTGTGTACAAAAAGAACACTATAATAAATTTGATGTACCTTCTAACGTCTTAGTAGCCTGTAGTAGCCCGCTTGTAGCCTGAGTCTAGATTTTTTCTAGTAGGTAAATATTTATCTTTAATACTGGACAATTGTCATCCATTTCAGGCTATGTTACTCTCGCTTCAATTTCAACATCAGAAAGTGGTATTCACAGCGTGTGGATTGTATTATCTTGACTATACCCTTCTGTATCAAGTAAGTGGACATATACGAGTAAATGCGTTTCAAATGATTCGACTAATTCACCCGCACTTAAATGTATACATGTATATTGCCTCGCGCTTGCATTTACCGCTAACTTATCCTGAAATTATCTTTGCCTGTTAGAACTTCATAGTAATCCGTCGTTCTCAATGATTACTTGTGTTTTTACTCTTTGCAAAACTTTTAGTATTTATATTATTTTTCGAACGTGTTGTGATCCGATTCGCTCAAACTAGTAGCTGTGTAGGTTCTTTTCAAAAAGGAAAAGTTCGTTCCGTTTTAAAAGCATCGTGATAAACAATATGTTTGGCATTCAAAACTGTTACATTCCGGGAATTGAATAATTACAATTGTTTTTATAACGATAGAAACGTATCCGGTATAAAAGAACAGGAATCAGATAGAAAAGAGAGAGTAGAGGATAAAAGATCAGTTAGAAAAGATTTACTAAATTTAAAACACTGGAAATATACATACATACATTTTGTAATCAATCAATAATTTGTTAGTCTTTATTATGTTTGTATTTCATTTCAATGATATTGTCTCTAATCTATAATTTTTTATAAAATTTCGCTTTTGCTTTATTATTAAAATGAATTGTTTAATAGCAATTCATTAAAATAAGTATTTAAAAAATCGAATTGTAAATTTAATAATCTATTGATAAAAACAACAATAATCCTATCTACCACCGTTTATTACCACATGTTAACATTTGAATGTTCGAATTTGAATTGTTTGAAGAATAGATATTTCATATAACATGTCTATAGTATTACAATATTCTAAGATGTATGGTCAACTTTTTTCCAGGGAGCACGCTCGGTAGTCACATTTTTGGTGATATTGTTGCAATTTGTAATGGAAACTTGATTTAACATTTCGAAAATAATACATATGCGAAATGAAAAGAACAATATTGGTAAGTAATATACATGTTCAAGATTGTAAATGAGTTGTGTCATTTAATTAAAATAAACGATCAGGTAGAAAGAAGTTGACTTTGTTTGTTTGTTGAATTAATAATTTCAATTATAAAATAAAACAGTCTTCATGAAACTTGTACAATTTGATTTGTTTCTGTCTGCATTAATTTCAAAGTATATGCTAACAGAAAAGTAAATAATTAAGGCATTGTACAGAACACCTTGAGAACAATTTCAGAATGTATGTAAATACAGTTTTCGCTTGCCTATGGTTGGCACACATCTCTTGCTGTTCTAGGCGACGACAGTTTGATTACAAATAGTCAAAAATCAATGTCAAATGTCATATAATCTCACGTTAGATTATGCGGTCTTTCTTACGGTTATGGGAACGTATAGAATTACCAAGTATTGTATATAATGAGAAGAAAAAATGGTACAGTTTAAATCAAGAATTAAAAAAGACTAATATGAAAATTTTAAATCGACTTTATTCTTAAAAACAACATAATGTATAAAAAACACATAAAATAATAAACGTCTTTAAAAGCTTAAGTATTATGATGAAATTAAATTTACCTTTCAGAGCGTTCCATTTTAGGCTTTTCCCATTTTTAGTTAAGTCTAGTTTTGTTTCCACAAATTGCCGATAGAACGTTCGATACTACAAGATTGTCTCGACATATTATGAAATAACGTGTCTATGTTTTATACTTTGCCCGAAGGTCATAGTTTTCTTTTAGGTGTATGCAAAATATTGTAAGTAATTCATATATAAATGACTACGCATTAATTTATTCTGACGTACGCCAATCAAGTCGATGTCGTATTGCGTCATATTACCGTACTCAATTAATATCATTAAATCTATTACTTTTGATAAGGATAAAGCACGTTAAACGCAACGACTGCCGGCTACCGTACTCCTTCCTATATAGTTATAATCGTCAAACTAGGAACACAATACTTACGGCATTCAGACGAGTTTTTAAATATGGTTAAGTAAATACAGTTCTTGGAATGTAGTAATTATTATAGTTGTAATGGTGATCTTAAATTATACCTTGGTCGAAGGCGCACTTCAATAAGTAATACCTACCTAAGATTACCTAAGGTACCTAAGATTTGTTACAATTACATTACTGATCTCGGAATATGGACCGATAAGGTATTCTGTTATTTTCTACGTTCAATCGTCGTTCAATTTTTTACGCCAGAAGCCAATCATCTCTAAGCCCATAATTGCCGCGTTAGGCAAGCTTCGGGGATGTTGCTGCCCATCCCCATGCATTTGAGCTTCTCTATTTCGGTTGGGTATACTGCCATGAAAAGTAGTAAGCCATTCTATATCTTATTTATTTGCATGAATTCGTATTGCGCCGAATTCCAATTAGAACCTTTAAAATTTAAATCAAACTACTTCAAAAACAGCAAGGTTTACACCCCCGTTTACCCCTTTAGGGCGCGAATTTACAAGTTCTTGGTGTTCCCTACGTTTTAAAAGGAACCCCATTGCAACATTTCAAGTTTCTAACCCTTATCGTTTAGGCCCTGCGTGCGATATGTCAGTAAGACAGTCAGTCAGTCAGCTTCTCTTTTTATAAATAAAATATGTATTATTTTGAACCTGGAAGATATAGTAGTGGATACATAATATATAATATAAAGTTGAATGAAAAAGGATTTCGTTTTATAGTTTCTCCTATTTTACATCAACAACAACATGCATCAAGGCTGATCGTTAAGGTTGCTCGACGAGACCCTGACTTTCATAAATTGGCACATAACCAACTCGACTTTTGTACGAGCCTAAACTGCCGGCCCACCGAGATGATTAGATGTTTGAATATCGCTTCTTAACGAAGTTACCTGTACGTTTATGCCATATCGAGTTATTTCACTGTCTCACGCAATACAAACCGGAACACAGCAATGTGAGCAAAAAATACGAAGCCTCCTTTGTTTTCTTGTCGTATATCAACATCATATTTTTGTTTAATTTTATTAAGTTTTACCTACATATGTTCTTCAGTTTTAGAAAATATGATTAGCATGAAAAGTAGTTCTAGAGCTTTGAACCTTATCCTTGTGAAATACAGACCAGTAGTAAATGCTGGGTAAGCGAGTGGGAGGAGCTATCGAAGGGCGCAGCTTTGTTAGAACCTCGTGGCATAATACCTCTTATTTTTGTTGTTTTTTATTAGACTACGTCGACAAACAAGAGTCGTAATATCACTCGCGTATGCCAACCTCGTGACTCGAAGATATTATGTCTCATTATCTCTCTTTGCCTCTCTCACCCTACAAACCGGAACACATCAATCTGAACATTACTATTTAGCGGTAGAAATAGGTGAGAGTAAGTCCTACTTCACTCACCGATTTTTACATGCCTGTTTCATGTATTTCTGGTGATTTGACAGTACTTGTAGTCGGTCTACTCGAATAAAAATTATTTGGTTTGATTTAATCAATTGCTATTATTTTGCCTGTCGTTCATTGTCTCACAAAATGGTTTGGTAATTATATTTATTATACAATATTTTTTAATTTGTTTATATTGGAGAAAGGTCAAGGTTACAAGTATCTTGAGACAATATTTACGCGTGTGATTTAAGCAATAAATAAATTCACACAAATTCTTATACATTGCCCTGAGTATAAGATGAGTCGTTCAAAGCACTTGTGTTACGACAGCAAAAAGGAATCACAAATACTTAAATACCTATTTTAATAATAGACCGGCATTTCATCCAGTGACCTTATTGCGGTGTCACTTTGGGGTGGCGTAGCCTCTCTGGATTCGTTCTGCTTGGCGGTAGAAATCGTAAGAGATATCCATGCCGACATTAATATAAAGTTTAATTACGAAACATTCTACACTCGTGTTCAAGAAAGAAATAAAAGTAGTTTAGCAGAACCTTTTTATAATTGTATTCTTAGATATTATATTGTAAATGTACACCCAAGAACGCATTACGCTCAGAAATTTAATAGGTTTTAAGAACCTCTCTCTTAATAATGAGATAGCGTGCCTAAGTATGTATTGTATTATATAATTTTCTTTCATTTTCCGTGCATGCTTTGTGCATCTTAATATGAATGCACGATTTATACATTTAGACGTTATTGTTATTCAGTTTTAAATATAATTATGCCTTGATAAATGTGCTAATCATATGTGATTCATTTCATTAATAAAAGAAAAACAAACAAATTGAGAGAAATAAAAATCCCTTCACTACTAATTACAAATAAGCGTTAACATAGGTGTTGCTGAGTCTTTATAATGTTTAGACATGCTATAAAGATTTTCCTTGCGTTATAGCAATTAGTTGCAGTAAATTTGTTCTCAACCATTGCCATAAACAGTTAGTTGTTTTTGTAAAATTGCTATGTAACTAGACAAGTGTATTCCTGTTTCCACTGAAACACGTAATTTGTAGTAAAAGACCAGCATCTTTTTAATTATTTCAATGATTTTTTTTATTTTAATCTTTAACTTTTTCTGTTAGATGTTTAGGTTTTTGAAAAATCCATCTTGGGAACGGTTACAAAGTAACTCCAACTTATTACAAAATTCTTTGTATCTAATTTTATTTAGAAACATTCTTCTTATTGTATTGTTATGTAATATTATTAATTGCAACTAGATAAATATTGTTTTACTTTTGCAGATATTATTACACGGTTATTATAATGATAAAAGTCAAAAGGAAGATCAAACGTCAATTATATCTACTACATTGTTGACGCTGAATACGAAGGCAATGTTTTTCGTCTTGTTGAAATGTCAAATTTTGCAAGCCTTTTTATTTTAAGTTTGGTTCAAATTTCTTTTGGGCTAGTTATTCGTATAGATTGAACTGAAACATATGTTAGTGTAACCCACCATTTGAACTTCTATAATCGAAAATACTTGGTTGTTTGTCTGATTTATTTGTTTTGTTGCAACGTGATCCTGACACCTATGTAGCTCTACGCGCGATAATCGACTGCACTTGTGCAGCTGGGCACATTCAGTCCTTCTCTTTTGCAAACAACAACTTAACTGTACTCTTCGATTGCCACTTAAGCTTGAATCTCAGAGGCGCTTTCGGGTGATAGCCATTGATCCTGCTCAGATCTCATGGAGTACACACACAGGTACAATCGGGTACAGAGTCGCTCATTAACAAGCGGCTTCGCCCCTCATCAGGTGACGGTGAAATTGACGTCTGAGTTATTCAGTCATGTCTAAATTATAGCAATAAGAGCTGAGGGCGTCATAGTGATGTCATTCGAGTCAAGGTTAATAATAAAAAATATTTTAATTAGAGGTTTCAATGGTCGATTTGCAACATAGTCGATCGTTACACTTTAGTATATTCCATACATACATTGTAAACTCGTCTTAACCATAAAAACTCGAATTTGACATAATACTCGTTGTTGCAAACTTAGTTATTATTATGTAGCCATATATAGTATTAGTATTTAATTTTCTTTATTTTATTTTTATAAATTTGTAATACACATCGAACTAACCTATCACACTTTCTTCGTTTATGTCCATTTAAAGGTTATAATATAATTTATAAATTCTATTTTTCTTTATTTAATTATCTGTGTTAATTAATTTAATTATTGTAATTAATAAAACGTTTTTTTTGAGGATGTGTTCTAAATTTTAACTTTTAATAAATAATGCATATAACTTAAAACTAAACGTAAACTACATCTTCTTTAAACAGCAAGATGTGGTAATACTAGAAAAATATAACATCTGCGAATTTTTTTGTGAAAGTGAAATACGATAACAATGAGCCTGGAAACTGAATAATAGTTTTCTCTAAAAGTTAATACGTCAAGTTTTGTCAACTACACCAGCTGTATACAGGGAGACATAAACAGCAATGTTACTAGCAGTCACATAGTCCCATAGTTGAGGTCTGATAACTGACAAAGTAACTAACAGCAACAGTGTTAGGAAGGATTCATTATATCATTGAAGCTATATTTACCATACTGGAAACCGTTGACAATGGTTGTATGCAATTAAAAATATAATAATTTTTATTTTTTATATAGGACAGGCAAATAAATTGAGTATTCTACTTTGTAATCATCGTTCAGCAATTATAAAATTTACTGTGATTCTTAATTAGACGGACCCGATAGTAGAGATCCTATCGTGTGCGTCAAAAGTCGTGGGTCCGATCCATACCTTTGAACCAACCAAGAATTGACTTATTTTGGAGTCAAAACAAGAAGTGATGTAAATTTGTTATGTTATTAATAATATGTAAGTGAAACCATTCAAAATACAGATTTTAAATAAATATGGCCAAAACCTACGCTTTATTAGTTGTTAACTTATTATAATTATTTATAACATTTTCGAGAAGAACTATGAGACGAACTATAAGTAACTTTTCTCCTGAAATACCCAACTGATGTGAATTCGTTGACAGTATACGTATGTTGATGAAGAATATACTCGACCGTTGTGAATAGACTGGACTGTAGTATTCAGCGTATTTTTTTCTAGCTTTATAATTCTAAAACCTCTGCTTATTTATTTAATTTGAATAATTACAACCTAGCAGGGTCTTGATGCTTGTTATTCTTAATTTTTTTAGCCTATTTAGATATTCTTTTGATATATTTGTTCTAATTTTAAGACATTTGTAGCAAAACAGCAGACAACATTCTTCAAATTGCAAAATTTAATACTTTATAATCCAAATAAAAGTTTTTTTTTCAATTACTACAATTAAAAGTAGAAAATACAACCTTTTTTAAATAAGTAGAATTATAAGTCAAAATAAGTAAAATTATTTCTAAATAATTTTTAAATGACTCACAATGAAAATAATCTTTGGTCATAGTATTAATAGACAGGTTTATTGACAATGCGAATAACATCGATGCCGTTGATATATGCGGTTTTTTAAATTATTTGCTTGTACAAAATCGTAATAAAATTGATTTCTAGGCGAAGGTCTTCTCAGAGGACCGGTTCAACGACTTATACACCTTTGACTATTAGATATCTGACAACTATATAACATGCGTGAAAACTCAATTCATATCCGTCGTACCACGCCCACTGGTGCGCGCCTAAAGTTTAACAATTACAGGTCGAAGTGCCAAGACCAAAATGATGCAGTCCATCCAGGTGAATATACCACCATTTGTTGGTCCAGTACCTCAGCCGCTCTTACGACAAATGATATAGCAACATATTAACTACATGGTTAAGTTTTTGATTACTGGAATTTAGGATCACTTTGTTTGTACATCTGTCTTGAAGACATCTGTCTTGGAAAGATAATTAAAACTGCATCTAAAAACGCAGACAAACGACAACTTGGTTTTATGTAATATTATGTTTTATATATCTATTACAAGTGCTTTTAAGTAACTCTTCATGGAGTTCGGTCTACGTATACGATGTTATGAGAATTTATTTATAAAAAATAAAAAGTAAAAATCTAGTTGCATGTATTACTGAGGATTTGATCGATTAAGATATCTTGATGGAGTTCTTCGGGAGTCCTAAAGACATCAAATAGGTATAGGAGTTTCATATCTTTCTTAGCCAAGGTCCGAGAATTAGACACGCGCTTGATTGATTACCGTCTCAAAGGTGTGGGAAAAGCGCAGGCATAGGGCCGCTCATTAATAAGCGGCCTGGCTTCTTTACCCCGGTTACGCTGCGGTTGAAGTCAGAGTCAACCAGCCTTAGATTCGTCAAAAGAAATAACATTTTTTCTGTTAATATATTGTTTTGTTTTATCATAAAATAACAAATAAAATGTATGTATTTGGCAAATTTCTTGACTTTGGGCCTTCAAGATATTGACTGCATAACAGCGGGTAGTTCGTACGTGGGACTCCCGCTAATCGGTATATCCCTATAAACCTGCCTGTGCCGTCTGTCAGAAGCTTCGAGTTTCTCCGGCCCGGCCGCATTTTTGCTATAAGGAAATAAACACACTTGGCATCTTTCCAGACGCCTTGCCTTGAAGTTAAGGTGAATTTAGCAACTCGAGTAGCAACCTGCTACAACAGGCTGACTTAGGGAGAGAGGACGAATTGGTACCGAATTCCCTTGCTTCTAAGCCGTTGAATTTAGCTAATTTAATGTAAATAATGAAAGGGGTTTACATGTTTGCTTTTTATGCTTTAATCGTAATTTTAACGTAATTAAATAAATGCATTTCCAAAAACACATTTATTCATTTAGTATAGATACATTATAAAGATTACTGTCATACATATATAATATTCATAATTAAATATAATATTAACTAGACGGTAATCTTGACTATGTGAACATCATATGTTTTATTTAGTTTATTTTATTTTTACCGAATTTTTTTATAGAATAAGACGTAAATAATGATACAGAATACAAGCAAAAAAATATTAAAATTTATATGATGAATTATTTTTATGTTCTTCAGTCGATTATATTTTATATGGATGCTGAAGGTGACTCAGCCGCCTGAATTTTTTAATTCGATTTTTTTCACATTAATATACACAGGCACTCTCTGTCAATCACAATTACGGGAAAAAATCGTAGTTGGAGAATAGCCTAATTTGTAATTCACACAAGTATGACCTCAACACGTCTTGTTGTCCCTATAACATTGTTTTGATAGATCATAACAAACACTTAAAAACACATTTGAAGGAGGAAAAACGTAAAAACAAACGAGCACGCGTACGGTTTGAAGAGTAAATACCGGCTTCCTTGTACGGGATGTTTTTATATAGCCAGCGCTGTAAACTTTTTAACCCTGTTTGTTTAGTGGAGAGAAAGCATCTGCTTGCTGCTGGACACAGGCTTCCACAAGGAAAGGGGCAATTTTGCTCATAATTACCGCGCTGGGCAAGCGTATTGTCAGTCGCAGATCGCTGCTTTCGCCACGTGGATGCTACTGCCCATCCCCACCCGGCTTCTTCATATTCTGTATAGTTTATGCAAAAGTCGCTGTCAATGTTCTTCTTATAAAAATATAATTAACTCAACGACAAGTTGTAGATTAACTTTTTTATCTGTCACCTTTTTTTAAATATTGAATCGATAAACTGGCTACGTATAATTTAAAATGTATGTAACATGCTTTTCAAAAGATCTCAGCCGGAAGTTATTTGTTTTATAATAATAACACAAAATACTATATATCATGGGCATTAACTATTACTAAAAGTTATTTTATCCGTTTCATTTTGTTATTTAAGGCTATAATTTCGTATATTTATAATATACGATATTATCTCAATAAGCAGCTTGATAGGCTTAAATTTTTTCATAAAAACTGCCGAATATAAGCTTGCATTATCTACAAAAGTAATTTTTAAATAAAAACGAATTACATGAATCTTTAATTAGAGGTGCTTTAATGAAAATTGATAGTTTTTTTTTTAATTTACAAAATAACTTTTGAAAAATACAAACGTTGCAACATATTACTCATAAAATTACCCATATTTAATTCAAACATAAATCTCTGTAGATCTGCATACCGGTAGAGTGGAATAGTACCTGCACTATTACTAGATGTCATAAGGAGCGACTTAGGTATCGAAACAGGCAGATGGCGGCATATCCCACCGAAACAGCGAAACATAAAAGTAGTAGGGCGGGGATGGGCAGTAACATTCCATTCCATTCTCGAAGTTTCATCAGCATTAAATGGACTATACTATGGCACTCATATTATCAATCAAACTTTGTAAATAATCTTGACATGTATACCATAAACACACTATTTAAATACAAAGTATAAATTAAAAATAGCTTTATTTTTATAACTATATTCATTTTTAGAATTTACCCAATAATACTCAGTTCTAATGAGAACTTCGTTTGTGTAGCTTTCTAACGTAGTAAATAGAACGACGTATTCCTCAATAATTGTCTTGCTTTTTAATACACTGAAAAATATTTTAAAAATACAATTTGACTTTTATTACCTAGTGGTCGCCCGGTGGACGAAATTCCTCCATAACTAGCTATTTATTTTAGTTCGATTTTAGATTATCGTAAGCATTAACAACATATTGACTTTCAATATATATATATAATCTTTAATGTATAATAATATATTATCGAAAATAATATAAGCACCAAAGCCTATAAACAAATTTTTGATTACCTTATTTAAATTTGTTATGTGCATCATTTTACCATTAGAGTAATAAATAGTGATCAACTCAAGTCTACCAGAGTCGTCTACCCAGACCAGAGTCATAGCTACCACAAACGCACTAAGCCCCTTAACTTCTGATCTGAAATGACGGCGTGTTCCTTAGCCATTTATTTCCAGTTCTCAATTCAAATATATTTGTTCTACAAATTGACTCTTACTCTAAGTAATAAGTTTCTTTTGTTTTGTTTAATGTTTCAAAAGTCGTCACTGATCCATTTGACTTGCAGATAGTGATGAATCGACGACCTTCACAGGTGCATTATGAAATAATTGGAAAATTGAGGCACATTTGCACTAGATTATGTTATACTATAAAAAGCAATTAAGATCACCATCATCATACCAGCCGTGTGACGTCCTCTGTTGGAATTAGCCATTCTTAAGTGATCTTCAATAGGACCGGTTATATGGGGCCAGTGTCCATCGCGAACCTGCGGTTTTAGTCAGATCGTCGGTCCACCTTGAGGTGGATACCCTTTGCAGCACTTGCCGGTTCGTGGTCTCAATTCCAGAACCTTACAACTCCATCGGCTATCGGTACTTGGTTCTGCTATCGGTACTAAAAAATACATATAACTATCGAAACTATATCATCATATCAGCCATTGGAAGGCAACTGCTAGACATAGGCCTCCATAACAAAGGAGGAATATTGCCTATAATTGTCGCGCTGGGCAAGGGTGTTGGCAATCGTAGAGCGCAGATTTCGTGACAGGGATGCTGCTGCTTATCCTCGCCATATGCCATCTGTCGATTCTGGTATCTTAGTCGCCTCTTACGACTTCTAGTACAGGAGGATATTCACACAGTATTCTACTGTGCCGGTACCTCACGGCGAGGCCGGTACCAAGAGTGAATAAAATGTTGCTATTTACTTTAAATCTTAGAAGTAACTTAATATAAAGTTATGAAGGGAGGGGCTTATATGGGGTGGGAAGATTTGAAGACTGATATGTAACAAAATGTTAAAATTATTGACGGGATTAATGGTGCAGATGGTAGTGCTCTTATTTTGTACGTCAAGGGTTTCACAATGTTTATCATTTTAAAGAATAAATAAAAAATACAACGAAGTAATGCATCAGAAATCTTATGTCACATATGTTGCATAATCCACAAATCATTTTTGTATTTAATGCACCGTCTGTTCACTCAAATCTTTGCAATTACAAAATGTATACATTCTTGAACCTGCTCATATTTCTGTACCCTTTCTCGTGGTGAGAAAGATTACACTTACTAAGAACTGAGGGAGGAAGTGTTGACCTACATCATAGCAGGCACAGATACCTCGGCAGTGGCCTTTAGGTACACTTTGAAGATGTCGGCCAAGTATCCTAAAGCTCACGAGAATGTGCACCAAGAGCAAATCGATGTTATGAAAGAATTTTTAAAACAATAATTGTCATAAATGCACACGCTGACAACCCCTTTACACCAACACGTACCTTTTTACTTTCGATGAAACATCATAGATCGTCCACAGTTAGTAATAGGCCTCACTAGGAAAGGTTTTATGCTCGGGTGGATATACTCTAACTGTCAGTTCTGGTTTTTCAGTCGCTTCTTACGATACCTGTCACCAGAGGTACTATTCTACTCTGCCGATATCGGCATACGTTATTTAAATGCCTTCATAAAACATTTAGGAAACCCCTCTTAAAGTTCGCATATATCACAGATAGTCTTTATAACTAGGCCAAGTGCATTGCTAGTGACAGTGAAACTGACAACCTAGATACATTAGAGATGCATTCAAGCCAATATTACTTGTTAGACAACATTCAGAATGTTTGCGCAGTCAGTGACGTGTACCGACGTCGGCTGCCGGTCGGGCGGGTCGTGTTGGCCAATTCACATTTGATCTGAAGGTCTAGTCTATTACGTTGTTAGTTACGATCTACGTGGTTTGCCTAGCGGGTAGGGTTGTTTTTTACATGTTTACGTTATTTTGGATTAATCACGCTTGATGGAAGACTTTAGCACTGATTATGACGGTTAGCTCAATCTTTTAGTAACGGTTCATTGTGGAACAATAACGACTGCGACAGCTGCAAAAATCATTTAGTGACTTAAATAGTTGAGATATTGAATGTGCATGTCCACTATGATTTTTTTTTTAAATTTTGAAAAACAATAAATAGGTTACTAGGCCCTATTTATTGTTACCTTTTTACAATTAATCCATTAAATGGATCTGAATGAAATTTAGCTGATCTAAGCCACTTTCCTTTTCGCGTCCGTGGCTTAGTAGAGTGAGATGGTGGTATTTAAACCTACAGATGGCAGTATATACATAATAAAATAGCGCTTCACAAATACAACAGGCTCGCTTATCAATTACGGGCAAGTACCATCATTTCCTGGTGAAGTCTACGTCCAACAGTGGAGTTCCTTCGACTGATGTGACGATGATGATAAATCTACTTTTGATCACATGAAAGTTGCGGCGGGATGCAGTAATTTGATATACACACGAAAGAAATCACAGGTGAAAGATAATTGTAAAATATATAAAACGTATGTTTTGAATTGTATGGAACAGTTACTGTGCACGACACGCACTTGGCATAACCTAATTTTTTAATTAAATTATTATGAGGATCGAGGCTTACGTCATATTCATCTCGTATTGTCCTTATATAGTGATTATTTTTGTCGTAGCATTCCTTTACACATGTGACATGCTTTTGTGAGGTTAAATTTTGTCTTCGATTAAATCGTGTTGTCATGGATAAATGACCAATATTACATATATAATATATTCATAAATCAATTTAGTATAATATTAATTTCTGAACAAATAATCATTGTAAATATTAATCGTTCAAAGTATTCTAGATATTAATAAACACTATGGAATTCTCTTTCCTTTTCATTCATGTAATTTGTATAATTTTATCGGCCTCAAATATATAGATGCTGGTTGCAAAAAAAGCTTTTTTTCAGGTTCATCGACGTATTTGGTGACTCGGACTGCACACTTAAAAAAGAACAATTGAAGTAATTAGAGCGAGTGATCAAAGAAACTGTAAGGCTGTTTCCACTGTAAAACTGTACGGCTGTTTGCAGAAAAGTTACTGAAGATATAAAATTGCGTCAGTATTTGTGAGAATCCTTTGCCATAGAAGGTTTTTGATACCTAATAACGGAATTACAATTTCTACCGTCTACCATCTTTCTACCGGGATGAAGACTAGGTATTAGGTTTTAGTATTTTCAACCTGATAATATTCTAAGTTATTATCTTAGTTAAGTTATTGATATTAAATATATTACACATAACGCACGTGTAATATTTTATTAGTTAGTAAATGAGAGTTTTAATTGTAGAATACCTAACTAATTATTTTACATATAATATATAATTAATTGACGTTTGAGTGGACCGGCATTAGGTTTTCCGAAAAAAAAAGGCTACAGAAAAAAGTATATTCTTATTAGAAAGCTGCCCACGCCAGTGGGTATTCTGGGGTGACGGAGTTCTGTGGTAATTTTACCATTTTTAGAGCCATTTATAATCCTATGTCCCATTTGTTTCATAAAAGATCTTGAGGAACTTGCATTTTTAAATTATCTCACTACTAGAAAAGGTAGAATACCACTGGTTTATACTAATAATGCCATTATGTCTTAGGTAAGAGATTATTATGCGACCGACTGATCCATATCAGAGTTGCCATTTGACCCCAAGTATACACCTTTTGCCTGTATAAGTCACTATCGTCATGTCTAAATGACAACAATAAGAGCTAAGGGCGTCTTTGTGGTGTGACGAGAGTCAAGGTTAATCATAATAATTATTTTAAATAGAGGTTTCAATGGATTACTGTCGATTTGCCACATAGTCAATTTGTTACACTTTTATATATTCCATACATACTCGTACATTGCAAATTCGTCGTAACCATAAAGATGAATAAATATGTGTAAATTTGACATAATACTCCTTTTTTTAACACGTCACCATGTTTTATTACTATATTTTAAGAAAGAACCGTCAGCAAGGGTCTAAGTTAGAACTTCAAATAAAAATGCCTAAAACCTGGATACTACACATATTAATTTTTAAAATTAAGATAATACTGATCATTGTTGTTAATACAACAATAAATCGGAATAGAGTAGCTCTAATGCAACATGGTTCAGCATAATTTTCATTACGATGTTACGATCCGCTACTGCGGGGCATGGCTGCTTACTGGCCCGGATATTAACAAGAGCAGCAAGAACAGATTTAATGTAGTACACACACACACACACACTTGTAGGTAATATATATATATGTAGATAATATATATATAGCTTACTATACTTCTATCAAGTTCTTTACAGTTCTTGAAGTTCTTCGTTATTAAATTGAATTAATGTTCTATTTAATAACAAAAATATTTTAAATTAATGTTAAATTTAACATTAGTTAAGTTAATATTAATGTAAGTAAGATATTCTCTACACCCCCCTGTGCAAGATCCACAAATGATTATAAATATGGCGCGGGAAATAAAATAACAATTGATGAAGGATAAATAAAGACTTCTCTATGCTAAAAATAATCAAGGTACAATCTATAAATAAAAATTAAGACCTAAACTCAAAACATAACTTCTTACTAGATAATCGTCAGAACAATATTTATATTTAATTCTGTAGTTTTCTCCAAAAACTTAACAGAAAGAACAGAAAAGTATTTTAAAATAAATTAAAATTATATTACAAAGAGATCAGATATTTTTCTGTAATCTCAACAGAAAAATCTCCTCAGATATAAAACAAAGTTTCGGATACCATTCGTCAACCATAGTGCCCTAAATTTGTATAAATAAATTTGCATAAATTAAAATCAAATTAATGTGGACAGATAGACATCTTATTAAATATATATAATATTTTTTAAATATGTAGATACATAAAAAAGATAACTATGACAAAGAAATAATATTATGTGTTTACATAAACTACTTTATGGTACAATATGGCGGGAATATCAATAAAATGGTCACACTATGGTTGCGGGATGCGTGCTTGCATTTGGGAAAATGAAAAAAGTGCGCGCTTTGCACGCGTGAGAGATGGAGAGAGGTGGCAAAGATTATTTAATACTTGATATGATATTAAATAAGTTTATAATAGTATAGGGTATCTCACGGCACTATTATTTAAATAAGTTTATATAAAAGGGCCGAGAGGTACCGGAATAGAATAGCACCTCCCACTGCACCAGACTGAAGAGGCGACTAAGGTACCAGAACCGACGATGGCGGTATATCCGAAACAGTGCAACTCAAATGCACAGGGCGGGAATGGGCACGATAGATAGTATTTTGCCGAGCGTGGTTTTTTGCCAATAATTGCCGCGCTGGGCAAGCGTGTTGGCAATCGCGATAGCTGCGCTCTGCGGTTGCTAACACGCACAGCATAGCAATTATGTGCAATAAACTTCCTTTCTTGGAGAGGCTTATGTTCAGCAGTGGACTTCCAATGGCTGGTATGATGGTGTGTGATGGAGTGTGTGATGATGATGAGTTTATACCGAAAAATATCTTTAATTATGTATTATTATTGAAATGATTACATCATCAAATGTATAATTAAAATAAAGCAATATAATGTAAAAAACGTAACGTCACAATGAACGAAAAATCCTCTAATATGCATCTTTTAGAGAAATTTATATCCAACCGTGTGTATACAATTAACGTCCTAGGTGTGATAATAATGTTTCATTAATATAGAAATATTATAAAAATATTTTAAATAATAAATATTTTAAAAATACCGAACAATAGTAAACATTTCCGTAAACATTATAATAATTGCGTATTTAGTTCGACGTTTTTGTTTCCATGCGGCAAACCTATTCAAAAAATGTAAAAAGTTTTATAAACCCCGTTTTAAAGCCGTTAAAAAGTATTTCTATTTTAAGTAGTGTACGTATAAATGTTAGAAAATCTAATACTAATTGTTGAAAAAGTTACGTAACATTTTCTTTTGATTGAATCATTAAGCTGCTTTTATTGAATGAATATTCTTTTATACAAAAGGAATTCGGGAAAACTTCTGAGTCCGTATTAATTTAGTGATACAAGTGTGACCCAAGACAGATGCAGAACGAAGAAGCGCACTTATGCCGATATAGACTCCTTTGGCAAACGTGATATTTAATTTTCTCGGTGTATGTTTCTTGCATTCAATAATTCTAGACAATACTAGCATGCAAGATATAGGGTACCGACAGAGTAAAACCAGATACGACACTTGCGTAAGTGGCGACAGAGATACCGGAAACGAAAGATGGCGGTATATCCTTTCAAAACAGCGTCAAACTCCCCCTTTACTGGGAAGTCCTATCTTAAGCAGTGAGCGTCCTACAACATCCAAGCTGGACAGTTAGTTTTCTAGCGAAGAGTACCTAACAATACTGATATAGCTGGATTGTTTGGAAGTGACTAAATTTTAATGCATGAACTTTTACAAAGCAAGTAAGGACTTAAATAATTCCCTTCACAGAAATTAACCCAAATATGATAACTACTATGACAGGCACAGGGCCTGATAAACATTCTAAGCCAGTTATATCATAGGCCCTGTTACTGGTTCCTAAATATACACGTCAATTTACCGACTCTTTTGGTTAGCGTATCTCAATTCTGAAAAGACAAAGCGGACTTCTATGTTTATATAAAGATAATTTATTTATCAACATGTTCTAAAGAAGAGAATAAACTGCCAGCTCCGTTACGTTTCACTGCTGTTTAATTATAAGTCCATAGACTGATTAATATACCTTTTTATCATCGCTTTATATGTAGAAAATACATACTCTGTATGTATTTGGTTTTATTTATATAAAGTAAAAGCAAGTTGTTTTTCAACACATTTAATAAAAATGTGCTCTTTCTTAGCCCTTTTCTTTAGTATCAGCTGCAAAATCCCGTACCATGTCATCAACAAATGACATATTTCGCCATTAAACAATTCAAGATTAGATAAATGTCAGAGAACTGGTAGCCGCAAGAATATTTAGTAGCATTGTGCATACCACGATGGAGTGACAAGTATTTCCAATGATCTTTAATAATAAACTAATTAAATATCTTTTACCCCTTGGCTGTTAGCTTACAAAGTAGTTTTGATACAGAAACTGTGTCAACCCGTAATAATTTCTCAATTATTTCTTAATAATTTTGAATAGGGTAAAGGTAATTTTGAATAGGGGAATAAGAACGGAGATGCTGCGGCCTGTTCCCGACCTGTGCATATGACAGGTAGGTACTAACTCCACCAAAGAGTGTAGAGAGTGTAGCTTAGACTTGTCTCTGATCTACCAATTTTCCACGAGTTTATGATACCGCTAAACTTCAGGCGTACGTATGTACCAGTGCACGTGGTACGGGAGATATGATTTATGTGTCCACGCGTGTTCGGCATGAGGTATCAGGCTTCTGATAGTCAAAGGTCTCATAGCATAAGCCGTTGAACCGGTCGCTTCGCTTCGCTTCGCAATTGATTTTGAACAAGTAGTAATTAATTTAAAAAAATGAATATATTAACAGTATCGTTGTTATTCAAATTGTTTATAAACCTGTCTACTAGTGACATGATTTTGTTGGCGTTGTGGTATAGAACCGAAATGGGTTGCTATAGGTCATATCTAGGATTTGTTCGGTTTAACTCTTACAGAATATATTGGTACCTCCCACTGCATTAGGTGTCATAAGAGGTGACTAAGGTACCAAAACCGACAGATGGCGGTATATCCATCCGAAATATTGCAGCTTAAATGCACAGGGCGGGGACAGGCAGCAGCATCCCCGCCGCGACAGCTGCGCTCTGCGATTGCCAACGCGCTTGCCCAGCGCGGTAATTATGTGCAAAATACCTCCTTTCTGCGAGAGGATTATGTCTAGCAGTTAATTTGCAAGGTACTTTATAAATATAATTATTCATTTGTTTTTAGTTTTTGTATCCCTAATAAGTATTTGTTTTAATGTTTGAAATACTATAGGTTGAATACACCTGTAAGTAGTTTAGGTGTAAGTTATAAATAAATAAACTTATTTTATATCATTTCAGTATTTAATCATCTATGCCAACATTTTATAATTATTATATTTATCTCTTTTACGCAACGAACAGTTCCCTATCCCCATCTCGCACGCACGCATAGCGCCGCACGCTTTTACATATTTTCCCGCGTGTAGGCACGCATCCCGCAACCATAGTGTAACCATTGTTTGACATTCTCACCATATTGTGGAATAAAAATAGTTTATGTACACGTCCACTATTTTTCTAAAGATTAGATGTTTTATGTGGATATAAATAATAAGACCTTACCTTTTCCTAATAGAATATATATTCAGTAAAGAGATACTACAGCTCTAATGTCTAAATTATATTATCATTTCTTTATTGTAATAATCTTATGTATGTATTTCCATTTACTAAAAAACGTATGATTAAGTATATTATATAGTATGTATTTTTTACAGATTACTACAATTTTAATTATGTAAACTTATTTATGCCATTTTTGGGCACATTATGATTAATAAATGGTATTCCAGATAATGTTTATTTTAACTGAGAAATTCTTTCTCTTGTAAAGGATTGTAAAAAAAGGTCCGAATTATCCAAATTTAATTTACATAAATTTTAGGAAAATGCATTCCATTTTTCGATATAAGTTTTATTGTTAAAACAATTGTTCTAATGATTATCTGGTAAGAGATTTTACTTTTAGTTTGGCTCTTAAAATTCATTAAATTATCCTGTTGTGCTTTTTGTTTGTATCTTAATTCTAACAAGTTGTTTGATGACTTTCATCTATCTGAACATGCCATTCACCGAAAAGGTTACTATACCATAAATATATATAAATAAGCCACATCCTTACGCTGCAGCAAGTTGTACAGGAAACTGAAGATTTATATAAGTATACAAATAGTTCGCAACACATCTTATTTAATTATTACATTGGAAATATTGTCAACTTCTTCTTTACTTTGTGTGTCACAAACTATTTGACGTTTGTGCCATCAAAGTCGCTGTACAATTCGATGCACTAAAGTTATATACGACTATAAACTATGAAATTAAAGATATACGTGCACAGATAGTAAGCAATGGCTTCAATGCCATTTTTATTGACATTTTTGAATAATGAAATGTGAATTAACGTTGTGAGGTTAGAATAATTATCCGATCTTTTTTTTAATGTTATATAGTTAGTAATTTAGCTAATTAGACGAAACAATTTCGAATATATTTATACATAATACTAAGGTATCAAGAATCTACCTAAGAGCATTAACCTGATTTTTTTGCAACAAAGTTTGTTATGTATATCCACTAGAAAGTAGAAGAAATGCATCTGATTTAGTATTTTTATTTAAAATACTGAATAGTTATATAAATTATCCCGAATTACATTCGAAAATTTAATTTAAGCTTTCTCTCAGATATGCCCGGATGCCTCTGAATCTTTTCTCCCCTCCCTTACGTAGAACAGTTTTTGGTTTTAATTCCCCGATTCGTAGACTGTGTCGACTTCACAAAAAGAATAATAATAAGATTGACTTATTTTCCTTCCCTTATCATAGAATTAAGCGCCAAATCTATCAATTAAACTTAAATTAAACACAGATTAAATTAGTTTTAAATTAGATGAATAAGAAAGGTTTAATGTCGTCTGATTGCACAACGCATGCTGTGTGAACCTACTTATTGTAATCTTGGTTTTAAGTTCTGGTTTTTGTATCCATATTATCACGGTGTAAAAGTTACTGGTTTACCAATAAATAAATAAATGTAAATAGAGAGCTAGCACAAACTATGAGTTACATCTAAAACCACCAGTTTTATTACCTAATCATACTTGTCAATTGTTAACAAGAGTATTATTAACTAATACCAAAGATTTAATATCTACTAATTAAAACAACTTTTTGAATGGGTAGACCAACATGGTGGGTACGGCCAATCCGCCCTCCACCCTGTATATACGCCTACATATATTAATTTTACAACATGTACTAACAATTTTTTTGTTATTCCGTCTTTCGCTGAAATCGCATTCTTAAAAGTTGCTCGGTCTTCAAAGGCTTAGTACTCGAGTTGGTCGCTTGCGTAGCAATAAAAACTAGGAAGCACAAGACACAATAATAGGCATACGTGTATCTCTCACGTGACTCTAAATATTCATAAACATGATTAGTAGGCGAAACCTGTTTTTGAGTCGTGCTGGGGACTTTAAACTTGATTTCAGTTAACACCAGAGGCGCGGCCCTGCTCTATTTTGCATAAGTTATTAAATAATAAGTATCACGGTCATCTTCATGTTAGTTGTATGATGTCTACATACGTCACTTCAACAGTTTCCCTTAAGAATCAATGCTATAGTCAAAAATGTCTTTGTTTAAATAGGATTATCTTATATTAGCATTTTAAAATATTTTCTATAAGTATAGGTTTGCTTATTTCAATATTACTTTAATGTCCGATGAACCTGAAAACCTTAAAGGGTCATATAAACAAATAGGTCATTAAGTGGACTACTTTACTACTTGTCCGCCAGTTCGAGTATCAATCGTGTAAAAAGGTGTAACCATGTCCTAAAAGTAAGACTAAGGGTAATTCGATCTAATCAGGAGCCGTTTCATTATTATTATTATCTATTAAACAGTAATAAACCTTAGTAATAAGTTTACTTTACACGCAATTCTTGAATCTGAAAATATTTGAATTATTTAAATTGACAGAAATATTTGTAATAGTTCTTAGAAAAATTTTCATTATTGCCCTTGAACGAATAACTTATTATTTAAAGCCTTTGGTCATTGCGAGATAATACTTGTTTCTAGTATAAATATTATGTATGCCTCTATTTTTCTAAAGATTAGATATTTTTTGTGGATACTATACCAAATAGAATATATAT
This sequence comes from Heortia vitessoides, assembly GCA_020976665.1. NCBI lineage: Eukaryota > Metazoa > Arthropoda > Insecta > Lepidoptera > Crambidae > Heortia > Heortia vitessoides. The sequence continues at coordinate 13,784,693 of JACJUM010002819.1, read as the reverse complement.
TCAGTATAGAGATACTGCCGGTCTAATGTCAGCAATAGTTAGTTCGTGATAATTACTTTGTCGTTCATGTATGCATGTTTGGGGATCCGCAGTCTAGTCACGTTTACACCAATTGATATTGTGTCCGAACTGTTACGATTGTCCGTGTTGTTAGTTGCCATCCGATATTTCTGACAGTCTGTGTGTGCATTGTGTACAGATGTTGCGTGAAGTGTTACTTATTTAACCTTTTAACTAAATTGATGTGCTTAGTATATGTGTCCTTGCATATTTGTATCGATCGGCAATAGTAAGCATTGTTGGGTTTGGACGGTATTTGGAAGGATGACCGAAAGACAAAAAATATAAGAGAGCGTCTCTTTTTTGTTTTATTGCAGATAAGACATTTTTTGGTTTTAGTTAAGGTAGTCGTGTAGCGAAAAAATAACATTTCGCCCTAATAACTATTATGTGTTCTTCATAAAAAAAATCTACATTAACACTCTCTTGTATTTATTATCTGAATAAAAAATCAAAGCGAAAAATCAATGAAGGCTAGACATCCCAAGAACAGTTACATTAGTCTCTAATTTTCGCCAAATGCAAAGACAAATATGCAATGTAAGGCTTATCAAGGTTAAATTAAGATCACGAGGTCAATCCAGGCTACGATGAACCACAAATAAAATATGAGAGAAATAACAAACCCTACAAGGCTTTAAATAATTTTTAGCTTTAAGAGTTCACATAGTTAATTTTAATAAAAATATCTAATAAACACTATTCACTTTTAAAAATTAAACTATTACTTTAATTTTCAAAATTCAAAATATTATTAGTGAGAAAAAGTTTTGTCTAATATATAAAGTTTAAATATTAGTTTAATTCTTACTGAACTGCAGGAAAGATTTTGATAATTATTGAAAAAGTTCGTGAATCCGCGTTAAATTTAAGAAACTAAACAAATAGATATTTATTTTATTGATACCGTTAGGTTTCTATCTCGTTCTTAGGTTCTTCTTAGGCTTACATATAAACTTGATAATTTTTTTTTTCCAAACTGCTCCTGACAAATTACTAACACACCAAAAAGTATTATCCTATTTGATTTATATTTATTAATAAACATAGGTTTTTTATATCAATTATATTATTAAATTCAATATTAATAGTTCCTGATATTATAAAAAGGAAATATTTGATTTTACGTTTGTTACGATTTAACTTAAAACTTCTCGAACGATTTTAAAAATTGTTCTTTAAAAAAATCCACCGTCACTGTATGACATAAACAATATTATATTTACATAAAAATATAGATCCCTAACTAAAATGTAAGTATGTAAAAAAGGTTTTTTACCTTTGTAACAAATTAATTCAAAAACTAATAAACCGATCTCAAAAAATATTTTAATAATGGAAAGTTACATTATTAGCAAATAATATAAATTTATTTTATTCCCATATTCTTACGGAGAAATGAACTACATACGCAAGTGAAACCTCAGAGCGCTGCAAAAAATCTCAAAAGTACAATTTTAAAACAACGCACCACTTCTCTCTCACACATATCTTTTACATCAAGAAGAATACACATCTTGAGAACATAATAAAAGAAACAAAAATGTAAAAAATATGTTTCACCCAAAATTATTTTTTTGTGCGTCAGTTAGTAAGGTAAAAATGTTACGTATCATCATCGTAACAGCAGTAAAACGTCCACTACTGGACACAGGTCTCCCCAAGAAAGGAGGGATTTGTCCATAATTACCGCGATGAGCAAGCGTGGTGGCAATCTCAGAAAGTACATAGCTTCGCGTCGGGAGTGCCTCTGCCCATTCCTGCCTTGTTGCATTTAAGTTACACTGCTTCGGGTGAACATACCGCCATCTGTCGGTTCCAGTACCTCAGTCACCTCTTACGACACCTGGTACAGGGGGAGGTACCATTCTATCCTGCCGGTACAAAACGGCAATATATGTATCACGATTTAAATATTTATTTGATTTAAAAGGGAACAACACCTTTTATTAATACATATTTAGACATAAAATGTTCGTGTCATAATGTTAGTAACCATACTCCTCCGGAACGGCTTGACCGATTTATATGAAAGTTTAAATGCATATTCAGTACTCCAAGTATCAAGTCTAAGAAGTGGTAAGGGTTGATCACCCATAAAAAAAAATTATTTAGTGGTATTTTTTTATGAAATTTTCACCCATCTATATTTTTTAATAGTCATTTTAGTATTTTAATCATTATCATCATTTAATTTAATAATTTATATGGCAGAAAAACGTTTAGGACAGCTAGCAAGTATATATTAACACAATATTGTAAGGTAACAAATAAATGTAATTTGTATACTGAAGATAGCAACGAATATTCTTCTGTTAAAGTGCCTCTCCTCACCAAGACATATGTTGAGAGAAGTGTTTCTATTTCACTACCTAGTTGATAGATACCTATTTAAGATGGTCGTTTATACGTTTTGGAGATGCTGTACCATTGGGGTACGGTGATCTTTAAATTCATACCTAAAAACAAAAAAAAGCAACTTAAACGTAGTCTTAGTGAAAATTAATGCTTAATTTTCTAAGATAACATTATTACAATAACCTGTATAAACTAATGACGCCGTGAAACATACACATTTCCTGTCATACACAATTACGGAGAAAAAAAATACATAGTTGACAAATAGCCTTATTTGTAATTTAAATAAGTATGACCTCAACACCTTAATGTTTTGTTGTCACTATAACATTGTTTTGGTACATCATAAAAATATACTTGAAGGCGGAAAAACGTAAATACAAACGGGCACGCGTACGGTCTGAGGGGTAAATACCGGCTTCCTAGTACAGGACGTTATAATAGCCAGCGCCATGAACTTACTGACCCTGCTTGTTTGCTGGAGAGAATTGGTGCGTGAACTGTTCAAGGAAAATATATAATGCATTGGCTTTTTTGCAGTAGCCGACACACGCATCGACCGCGCGGGCTCGGACGCGCCTACTGTTGGCAGAACCTCCTTGACTGTGCTATTGTTTAATTAAAGTGGACATAAAACTACTTCGCGACGGACTTTTTATTTAAAAAAATAATAAAATGATTGTGTTGTTGCTTATTACCGCGATTGTACTTGGAACGATTGCGTTCCGTTTTAAGAGGAGGCAGATGTACAAATTGGCCTCTAATTTACCAGGACTTCTGAATGAAATGCCCGTGATTGGGATAGCGCACAAACTTGTTGGAGATACCGAAGGTGAGTTTTTTTTAACTTGTATCATCCATAATACTTCCTTATTATCGTTTTTCACTTTGATCATAGCTTGAGTATTAGGGCAAAATGACTAAGACGATATATTTTTATTTAGACAAAGCACAACAATATATCCATGGTATGGAAACAAATAAAATATTGCTACACTTAAATATTCTGTACAGTTTGTACAGACAGATATTTTTTTTATATTATAATGTTGTTACTCTAAAAAACATATTAATAAATACCAGCGACCCTGACTTCGTCCAGGTATTATGCCGTTGGTCCCGTCACCGTTCTAGTTTCAATCCCGTTACCTGGACTTAAATATCAGTTCATATGATAGCGTACAAGTCTAGGCATGATAATTACAAACAACATAAAAATAATTATCAAATTTAGTACAGATGTTGTAAAGTTTTGCGTTTATATACATTTTGACGATTCATTTATATATAGAAGATATAATGCATAATTATCAGTAATCTGTAGGTTGTGCTATGTTAACGAGTTAATAGTTATAGTCGGGGAAGTGAACTGAGAATTCGCAGTCCTCACATATCACAGTCTGTCAAGTATGTTCTTTAGTTGCCAACAGTAATAATATAGTTTGTATCAATTATTGATAAAAAAATATGCAGTCATTTATTTTAAATTACCATTCATCATATCAGCTATAAAACGTTTCCTGTAGGTCCTCAATACATTTAAATACGAACGCAGTAATAAAAATTAGTAACCTCACATAATATTTCATATATTGAGCTGATTCCGAGGTAAGTAGTTTCAAGAACTTATGTTCCGTATATCAGAAAACAAAGGGAATTCGTTTGATTTTTGATGTGATGAATTTGAACACGATGCATGCACCCAGGCCTTGAAAAATAAACATTTTTATCACATGTTTGTGTTTGGTCAGGATTAAATCCGATGTAATAGGTATAACCCTATATAGATGGGTCGCTGCCGCCAGACTGTAGACTTATTAAAGTAAAAGGTGAATACTCGTACTATTTGGAACTCATTTTTATTCTAGTACAAAAACTTGATATGCCTTCCATTGCGATCCTAATAATAAGGAGGTGTTTGCCATATCGCCACGCCAAGGAGGTACAGTACCAATAGCTGAGCTTAGCTTGACGGCGAGGATGCTGCTGCGAATTTCCGCCCTGATGTTTTGAGCTATGACAAGATGGATACGCGACTCCACGAAGTTTCTTGTGCGACCATTAAAAAATTGAAAAAATTTGAAAGAAATATGGTCCTTATGGCAAAATTTTGCATCAACATTTAAAAGATTGCATCGAGCTAGCGAAATCCGCACACGCTCAAATTGACTTTACAATTAATTTGTCAAGATGACAACGTGGAAGTCATAACGGATTTTTTTTGTTATTTATTATTTTGGGCGAAACTAACTCTTAGCTAACTGTGACGTCACAAGCATAACCAGTTTCTCTAGCAAACCTTAATTAAAAGACATTATATTTTAACATAATCTTTGAAAAATTAATCAAATAAACCAAACTAGATAATTATTAATGGAAATTAAGTGAAAAAGTCATATATAAAAAACAAATCAAAGTAGGTACTAACTTAATAATTGAGTTTTAAAGAACGGTATGGAATGGCTATTTTCCATTGTTGCTTTGTTTCTTAAGGTACCGGCAGAGCATAATACTACCTCCCACTGCACCAGGTGTCGTAAGAGGCGACTAAGGTATCAGAACCGACAGATGGCGGTATATCCATCCGAAATAGTGCAGCTCAAATGCACAGGAAGCTGCTGCCCATCACCACTCTATGCATTTGAGATGCACAGTTTTTGATGGGTATACCAGTTCTGGTACCTTAGTCGCCTCTAACGACACCTAGTAGAGTGGGAGGTACTATTCTACTCGGCCGGTAACTCACGGCTGATTTATTTACTAAGGAATAATTTAAATCGTTAAGAAGCTTATACAGATACATCAAGTCTTGTATTTCCGACATTGAAAGGATTATTTTCAAGATCTTTATATCTTATACTTAGGCAGTTACTCAACTTATTTTCTGTATGTTAAAAAAAATAGTTTGCACATAAAAACTGGGTTTTCCATCCTACAGTATTAACGACATAAGCAAGAAATTTCTACTCACATAGAATGAACGGCCACTGCAGGTCTCAATGCACTTATTTTCCGTGATGGGCAGGCGAGTTGGCAATCAATCGAATCGTTGGCAATCTTTGGCAGCAGAACTTAGCTACGCGATGGCAATGCTGCTGCACCGGGCAGCTGCCTATACCTTCCCGGTTGCATTTGAGCTATGCTGTAAGACGTGTTTTTAAATGCACTCTAAAATTCATAATATAGACTTTAAGCTCTATTTAAATCAAGTTGTGGTTAAATTCTCAACAGCATAATTCATTTACAAATCATATTTACCGATGTGAGTGTTCCAGTGCGTATTTCAGTATATCAGGGTATTCGGAATATCAATTTGAGAAAACGAAAGAATCCTGGAGTGAAATAATCAGATTTTCAAATTTCTGGAAACCAGTACTGCGAACTATACGGAAATGCATAACACATTACGGACCCTTGAAGTTTAGCATCAAGCAGCCTTAGAACGCAACAATGACTTAGAAGCTGAGGTCAATGGGGTCGATTATAATCGAGTAGAATGATGCTAAAGTCAAACATTTATTATTGAAAGCTTACAGGCAATTTAACTCTAATATCAAAGATACACCATTATTTATAAGAAATTTGGGAATTAGTGATGTGTGTCTAAAGTCCTAGCATGTAAAAGTTCCTTTGCTCAGAGGTTTTCTTATTTTCTAACGCAAATGATATATAACCGAGAAGGTAAAATCATATCCATAAAAAACCTCCCTAGTCATGGCTGTGCATGGCTCCCTAGTCATGAGGTGTCCTGGATAAGTTTCTGAGTTGTTTGGATTACGGACAGACTGAAAAGCTAATAAAATTAAATCTATAATTTTATCTATATACTTTATAACTTATCTATTTTAATGCTATTTTATATTATTACTAGCTGTGCCCGCAACTTCGTCCGCGTGGAATAGTTTTTTGGGTACCATACCTATTTACTTCAAATTATATAAACTTTGAATGTCACGTTTATTTATATCGAATCAATGGCCTGAAAAATAAGTTTTAAGTTTCTAGCTCTAAAAATAGCGATCCATGCAAACAACTTTTCATCCCCCCTTGCAACCCCTTACAACCCTTATTTCGAGTTCAAAAATAGCCTATGTCCTTTCTTAAGGTCTAAAGATTGTCTATGCCAGATTTCATCAAAATCGGTTGAGAGGTTTAACCGGGAAAGCGTAACAGACAGACAGACAGACAGAGTTACTTTCGCATTTATAATATTAGTAGGGATGTTTTAATTTTTTTTTTATTGACTACTGGCCGCGCTCCGCGGTAGTTTCTTTTCCCGTGAGAGTATAAGGGTGGAGTATAGCTTCTGACGATCGCCCACGAGGTAATATTCTCTAGTTGAAGACTTTATCAGAGCAGTCCGGTGGTTTGAGTTTATTTTGTTACAAACGTGCAGAAATCAGAAAAGGAAAAGAATAATAATAACATATGTGTCTGAAACAAAAATGAACTAATTTTATATAGGTATTTATTTCTTATTCTTTTTCTTTTCTTTTTATTATTATCATTATATTTTTCTATATAAAATAATGTTTATACTAGTATTTAGTTATTTCATATTTATTTTTATAAATACTTTCATAAATAATACATGATATTGTGTATATATATACATATATTAATATATGTAAATTATAATTATACTCGTAATAATCGCAAAGCATAAATTAGTGTAATGACAATGGTTACTTGTGAAGATCTTTTGTTTAATTGTACCCTAATATACTGCATGTTTTAATATTGCATTTGTCTTGTGGTTACTATGTGTTTACAATAAAGTTTTTCACGTATCATCGACCATTATTGTGCAGGTCATTGTATGATCCTTCATTAGAAAAGCGTCCTTTGTACTATTACCATACGGTTCCCTCTTATGGAGCGAGAATCTTACTCATTTAGTCTCGACTAGCACGGGAGGTAATTATTAATTTATCTATATACCGCCAATTATATTTAAATTCGAATCGATGTACACTTATGTTTGGTGTAATAATAATAATATTTGCCGGTTTCAGTATCTCAGTCGCCTCTTACGACACCAGTCACAGAGGGTGGAACTATTATGCTTTGCTAGTACTTCGTGGATATTTTTTAATTTTTATTGATTGTAATGTATTCATAACACATAGTTTTGCAGGAAGCAGTCCCGGTTAGTATTAATTTTACATCTAAAATAATCAAATCGATGTTATCTCGAGGAACCTTGGTGACTTATCAACCAGACTAAGTTTTTCGGTAACACACTTTTAAGGAAAGCTGGTCTATGATTCACGACAAACAGTCGATCGTTGAAAGACAAGGCAAGGCCGCAAAGCTTGCCTGATTTTTCGGGTCAAAAACAATATAAACGTCTCCAAATAAATCTACAATATGTTTTAAATCAAAATAACATATCTGGACTATGAAAATAAAAATATACATATATTCTTTATTATTCATCTAGAATTTTCAATTATTTTGAACAATATTTTGTGACATACGTTCAAAAAAATATTACACTTTTTAACGTGGCGAGCGCGTGGTCTACGAAAGGGTAAATAACGACTGCTTACCACAGGATGCTATAACAACAAGTGCCGTGAACTTGTTGACCCTACCCTACCCGTTTGCTGACGTAACTTAGTAACCGGCCAAAGGAAATATATAACGCATACAATTTTGACCAAAACCTGACACACGCTGCGGGCGCGTGAGATCAGACGCATCTATTAGCCATAGGACCTTGTGTGGTTATATATTAAGTATTTGTAAAAATATATTAAGTATTAAATTTATATAAAAAATAAAAATGATTGTGTTGTTGTTGATTATTGCGTTCATTATCGGAACTATTAGGTTCCGATACCAAAGAAGGACCATGTACAAGATGGCATCACAAATATCGGGATCTGTTCGTGACATGCCGGTGATCGGGTTAGCTTATACGATGGCTGGAAATAATGAGGGTGAGTTTATGAACGATTTTACATATAATTTGTAAATATTATTCCTAACATTCAATCAACGCTCAGTTCAATAATAATGATTTTAAAAACATCTGGGGCAGTTTATAACAGCTAGGAGAGTCGTTTCCATTATCTTAGAGTACCTTCAAAAACTACTGTTGCATCAAAAGTCACTAATTAAAAGTGTCAAGATGATTTGTTTATAAATACTAATGCACATTTATTGAACTTCTCATTATAATTATTATCTAAAATAGTATACTGTATATTTAATATGACTATGAAATGGTGAAAATGTTTTTTGTTACTGTGTAAATGTTTTTAGTAAATTTTTTTTGTTTTTATATATTATTGTTTTTAGTAAAAATTTTTTTGTTTTTATATATTATCTTATAAATTCGTAGGTTCTTCTCATAAAACATATATGTACATACTACATCAACTGAATAATCATCAATACGTATTATTTTTAAGCTTAATTAAGAAAATATTATCTTGTTCATGAAAGTGTTAGATTTTCTCATAAAAATAAGCTAACGCTTAAACGTTAATAGAAAGTCATATTCAAATATTAACAAAACACATTTTTAATTAGAGATGTTTTAAAAAAAGTTTTAATTTTTCTTTCAAAATCTTCAAAAGAAACTTTCCTCTTTTACATTTGTACAACATAAAAGTGGCAGTATATCCTTTATACAATTAGATTAGTTATTTTTTATTCCCACATAACTCGCCATGGGGATGCCAGCAGAGTGTATTAGTACATGCTCCAGTACTAGGTGTCGTAAGGGGCAGATGGCGTTATGCCCACCTGAAACAACTTAAGTCAAAAGTTACAAGGCGAGGGGCATTTCTTTCCATACTCGAAGCTACGCACGGTAATTATTGGAAAAAATCTTAGGTTGATGGCATCATTGACATGATGATGATAGAAATGTGCTGCGTACATTCGGTCCAATATATTTAGCAATTAAGGCTTTAAAAATACATATAAAAGAAACCAAATACTTTATTCATGTTTCTCATGTGTGCAAAATAGTTTTCGAAATTCTAGATTACTCTTGTACAAATTATTTGTCACCTCGCACCGGCGAATCTTTTAATATTTTTATCTAGCATAACTTACCCTTGAACCCATATTAGATTACCTATTTTGTAGTTCTTTTTATTCACATGTTCACGCGTTCATTAGTCATAACAGAACTACTTTTTAAGTCTCTTTTAAACCCTCAAACCAAAACGTCACATCGAGCTAAATGTGTAAAAGTTTAAAACCAACACACGCTTTAAATTTAAAACCACGTTTTGAAGCCTACACACAATATCATCACGCTGTTACATATCCCAGCCGAATTTGTGCAACGCTGTTTCTGTTGAATAGCTGTCCCATATAATTTATCTGTCTGTACCCCACGACTATATAAGGAGTATCTAATATTTCATTAATGAAGTTAAAATCATTAAAATTAAAATCAAATTGTTACATATGTTTGGTTTATTATATATATGCATATATTATTCGTATATATATAACTATTTGACTAAAAACCTATAATCCAATAGTCCGTGTTGTCGTTGCCCAATAAGGATTATAGGTTTTTAGTCAACTAAACATAATGATTGAGTTTTATCGATTAAGCATCGAAACTGCAGCATACCTTGATCGGATCTCACAGTAACCTCGATAATAACCTTGTGAAAATATTGCTCCTTAACCATAACATATGATTACAACAGTAGAGGTCATATATTTGCATACAGTGAAGTTAAAAAACATACCTAACCAATGGTGTGCTAACGAATTCATAGAAAACAATGATATGAGTTGATAAAACAGTCAATTAGTCCTTTGGATAACATTGAACTATCAGGTAAACTTTTATCTACCTTACTAGTTTAATATATAGATAAATCTTTGAAATATTAGTAAGTGTTCACTATGAAAATAATAAAAGTAATAAGATTTATTGTATTACACAGGTTTACAGTACACTGTACAAGACAGATCAAAATTATCCTAATAGTTACCCGAATTCACTGTAATAGATATCTATTTTGTGTAAGATATCACGCATGATTTGTAAATTATGTTTATCTATCAAACTTCGTCATTAATTATAACTTGTATTTCATAATTTCGATACGTTAGTAAACAAGTCGAAACCGTTATTTGCATGAAATATTGTGGTTCTGTGAGTTGTCATGCTCTATTTTCTCCTTCCTTCCTTACAAGATACCTCGCTCGTGTATTCTACATGCTCTTCCACTACTTATTTTTTTTGGTAAAGCTGACTAGACACACAATGTTCTGTTTTTACTATCAATACCATCTAAACTGGCATTATTAATAAAATTAAGAGAAATTAGAACTGTAAATTTGAATACATAAACCTAAATACAGAACATACCCATAAATTCATCAAATAAATGTTAGTATGGGTGAGGATCGAACTCAAGATCCTTGTCGCATATGAAAGGGCATTACCGGAAGCATTCTAGTGCCCATTTAATTTGTGTTGTATTGTAATTACGTACTTTGCGTTTCCAGCTATCCAATCTTAAGTGTTCCCAAAACAAGTACTGACATACGATATCAAAAAAGGGCTAGTCAATTATTTTATAAATGATTGTTTGATATAAACATACATGAAATTCGCAAATTTATTAAAATGTATACCTATAATCGTATTATAATATTGTTTTTTTTTATTAAAAACGTGGATTTAAGTTTTTCAATATTTCAACAACACCTCTTTGCCAATATTAAAAACGGCTGCCACAAGGTTATTAAAACGTTGAACAATACAAGTTGTATAAACTGCATTTTAAAATAACTGCGTTTTATAATGCGATTAGCTAGTACAAGTTGTACAGCAAGTATTCTACATCTGTAGATCAACAGCCGCTTATTTAACGGGTATTTGTATGTTTACGTTTCAGATATAATGGCAACGATGCAAAATATCAGCTACGAAGCGATAAGCAACGATGGAATCCTCAGGGCCTGGTTGAATCACATATTATATTTTGGTAAGTCTGGAATTAATCAGTAGTTAAGTCGTTTCGAATTTATCCAATAATACTCAGTTTTATTAAAACTTCGTAATAACCCCGTTGCATTCCTAAATAATTGGCAGTGTTCATTAATAATACACAGAAAAATATTTTTAATCTTAAGTCAATTTGGTGGTGTTTTTTTAGCGATATTTGACCATAATTATTTTTTTAGTTAGAACTGTATTTAATTTTACGCAAGCATTAACAACATTATGTTATTCAACGTCTTATTGAATGAAAGATAATCTAATCACCAAAGCCTATTGAATATTATCGATTACTTCATTCAAGTATGTTGTGTGTCATGTTTAATTTAATGTATTTCTAGTGCATTTAGTATTAAAAAATAGCTTAATACTTCTTTTTCTCCACATTCACTCATATCAAAATTGACGCACATCTGTTGACACAATTAAATTAACAAGAGGTACAACGGTTTCGCTTCACATATTATTATACATATAAATATTATATATTTGTCCAAAGCATTATTTTGCAAAAGTAGCGTATGAATAACGGATTGTTTAGTACAGAGGCTAAATTCTCCTAATTTACACCGTTTGGTGACCGGTTAGCGTTCTATCGAAGTTTAAATTTCGACCATTGGAACGTGTTTTGAACGACGTGGGTATTATACATTGTGTAATGAAGAAAACTAAATTTTTTTCCATTGTCAACAAACTTAAGTGTCGTATTAGAATTTTGATAACTCTTCAGGAATAAGGCTGAGTTCAACTACAAACATATATTTTACTAAGTACTAAAACATTATAATTTCATGTTGGTAAACTTATTTTAGCTAGCAATATTGCTTTAATTATTTAAAGTTAGCAAAATGTTGTATTTGTTGGCCGGAAGTGGACCATAAATTTGACAAGGTAATAAATTAATGACAATTCGTTTAGAATGTACCAGACAACTTTGTGATGTATCAAATTTTTTTTTGTATATATCTTGTTTGGATGAGGTCACCTGTAATCCTATTACGGTATCGTATACACGGCAAAACTTTATTGGTTTTGTAATCAATTTTGTTGTGTATAAAACTCGACTTTACTTAATAATCGAATATACCTTAACCAGTTAGAAGAGGTATAAAAGAAGGGTCTGGTCAGCGAAGAATAAACAAGTGTGTATGAAAGGACTAAACCGAGTAAAGGGAGCGTCAGAGATCATAGCCTCGCCTCAATCGTAGCAAGTAATGATCTGTATTTTCTCCCTCCCCGATGGAGAGACACAGACGTGAAAAATGTATGTTTATTAATCTTTAATATGTTGATTCATGTTGACCTGCGTCGTTTGCATCGACAGTTAGAAACTGATAACTAACAGTAAAAACCTTCACACCTCACACCGCCTTAAAAAATTACAGCATCTTATTTACTCACGAAGGAAGTTAAAAGACACACATATTGCGCATATTGAAGTGACCTTATAAACTCAAACAATTTTTAAATTATGGACAACAATAGCCGTTTATTTAGATTTTATCACAGTAATGACATTAAATTGGATAACTAGAAGTCTTGAGCTATCTAGCTAGACTAAAAGTAATCACTTAGGATGTTTCCTACCACCACCATATCATAAAATGGTATTGAAGAGGTTGTGCTTTTTCCTATGTACCCTAAATAATTGTTCGAACACGATCAGAACACGATCGCATGTGTTCCTTTGATGTTTTTTAAGTACATTAACCTGACTCCGAGAAAAATGTTCTGCACATAAGTATTTGTATTTTTAAATAACAATCTCATGATTTAATCTCATGGTATAGATAATGATATTGCATGTGTCAAATCAATCTACCAATATACTCGTATAGTTATTAAATGCGAGAGTTTGTAAGGCCACACAAATACTACAGACATTAATAAAATATTAGATAGTATGTATGTAATGCATCTTAAATAAGTACAACACATACATTTAGTTAAAAAAAGACATTAGCTGTCATCCTCAACTTTGCCTGAGTATAGGCTATCACTTCTAAAGATATTTAGGATGACAAAAGGCTGCTATTTTTTTTAATAATAATATATTAATATTCATTATGTTCTGAATGGACGGCCTTATTGTCAAAATTGTTTTAGAATGACTTGCGAAGTTGGCTGTTGGAGGTCAGCTTCGAATACAGGTGCTTAATGTCATGGAAAATACATATTCGTATTACCTTATCAAATTACGTGTTAGAAGTCATTTAGCCTCCATCAAGGTTTGGATTTAATATGCCTGTGTAGAAAAAATACATCATATATATCAAAAATACAGATAGTATTTACAAATTTGTATAACTGGTATCAAAGTTCAACATACATTGATTTATAAACTTTTATGTCACACAAATTCGAGTTTATGCAAAGTTATGCAAACATCTGACCGTTAATTAAGACTCACTTTATGTTTATGTCATTAATAAAGAATATTTTGGTGTACAATTATTATTTTAATGTTAGTATTGCGTTTAGTGTGGTATATTGGCAGAGTAGCATTCTCTGTACTGGGCACAACAATAGCGGAGGCTCGTAATATGGACAGCCGTAAAAGGTGTCGTAAAAGGTGACTGGGATACAAGTACAGGAAACGGCAGGACTCAAATGCAATTAGCCGAAGACAGGCAGTATCAATAGTGCGAAGCTACGGTTTGCGACTGCCACCTATCGTTTTCCCAGAGTGGCAGCTCTGGGCGCAATATACCCACAAATCAAACGCAAACGCACGCGCTGAAACTGCAGACAAACGCGAACATATAGATAATAAATTGGCTCTAATATCAATATCTATTGATCGAAACTTTGCCAGAACTCATTATACACATTCGTCTGGTCTACAGTTGGAAGTGAGACTGGTGCCTTTAAATATGCAGTCACAATTAATGCTAACGATTTGTTTTCGGAATCGAACCAACTCAAAATAGCTCTTTTTTGCATTTTCATAATCAAATTTGGTTCCGTTTATTTTACGTAGCATTTAATTTGAGAAAACAAAATGATACGGTTGTAATGATGTCTTAATATTTGATACAGTTAGTTTATTAATATTACCAATACTAATAGCCGAAGCGACAGATTGATACTTATTATGAAGAGAAGCTAACGGTGGGTCCACTCAAGTCCAGGCCCTCTACCAGAGTCGTAGCTGCCATAGACGTAGCGCTGATCTAGTGTCCCTGAGCTCAAAGCTTTTTAACTTCTAATCTGAAATGGCGATATATTCTATGTCCCCAGGTTCTAGGCAAAGCCCAGTATCGCAAAGGTTCTATCTAAGCTTAATTTGTTAATGTTCGAATTTGAAAAAGTTTGTGCATCAAATTGATTCTTACTCTAAGTAACTCTTTTGGTCAATTTCATTTTCTTCATTTGTTACCTTTGTGTGGTGATGGGTACGAGATTTTCATGGATAATTGTTTTATGTTTTAACAGCCATGACTGATCCCGTTGACTTGGAGATGTTGATGAAGACTTGCTTGGAAAAAGATGACCTACACAGATTTATAAGAAAAATTATCGGAAATGGAGGCATATTTGCACCAGGTATAATTACCTCGTACCTTATTTTCGTACCTTTAGGAATACTCTAGGAGAATGTTACACTTTAAAAAATAAATATAACTAACGTTACGGTTTCAAATGAGGTAAACTTACGATAACTTCATCCAAGTAGAGATTAAGGCTAATACTTATATCGCATCTCATTTAACATCATCACATCATACATATGACGTGATGATGTTGAATGACGGGGGCCAATGCCCAGCAGTAAGGGAATTTACCCCCGCAAATTTCCAATACCGACTGCATGCGTCCTGAGTTTATCTGGATCTAGTCAGAATCCTTAAAAACCCTAACTTTGAATATACCAAGAAAAATATCTAAATTGACCGTTTTGCCCATTAAATCAATGTCTTTTAAAATTAAATATATAATTCAATTTACTTTTTGATATGTTTATATTAATTAATGTTGTGGTTTTTATTCATATTAAACATTTTTGAATCTAGAAAATTAAAATATACTAACTAACAACAGTACGAAAAGTGTTTCAAATTTAAAAGAATAGCGTATTCGTTTTGTTTTAGTGTCGATTTGGAGGCGTCGCAGAAAAGTGTTGGTGCCGGCTTTTAGTCCGAAGTTAGTAGAGAACTTTGTGAAAGTGTTTTCAGGGCAGAGCGATAAATTAGTTAAGCAATTGGAAAAACGCTCTGACGGCAAGAAATTCAGCATCTGGCCTTTCCTAAGTACTTACACTCTGGACTCTGTTTGTGGTAAGATTTTTTTAATTTACGCAGATGATTTTCGATGTTGTGTGTCGACCTCTTAAAAAATCTGTTTGAGCAAACAAGCTCTAATGAATATTCGACTCTACTATAATATGTGGCCTTTTAAATGATATTATGTTTGATATCTATTTTGGACGCAAATTTTATGTTAAGTTCCCTGCATATGAAAGTTCTGGATTTGGGTAAACATCTGTGTCAAAGAAGAAGCATATGTCGTTGTTTACTAACTGACCAAGGCGTTCCGTGCATATGATAAAGCAATATTTATCATCATGACGTTCTGCTTTTGTTGCTGTTCATCATGTTGGATGACTGACATATTAAGGCATAATTAACTGACACATTATACCTAAGGCCTAAACTATAAGGACTAGAAACTTAAAATATTGCGTACATTTTCGTTTCATAATGTAGGGCAGAACTAAAAACGCATTTTTGGAAATTCATGAGGTCGTAAAATATGAAGATAGATTAGAATACAATTCTATATAAAGATTCTTCATAGATAGTCATGAAACACGTGTAAATGTTTTTATTTCCAAAATCTTCCCTCAAGGGGGTTAAAATGTGCAAAGTTAGTATGATATTTTATTATTATATATTTTTCAAAGTTATTTAAAAAAATAATGTTTATATATATATAAATAAAAGTAGAAGCTGACTGACTGATTGACTGACATGACGACGCAAGGCTCAAACTATAGAGTTAGTAAAATCAGTATTACATAGTCCACTTATAGAGAATATAACATCACGCCAATATCACAGCGGAGCATAAGTGATACTAGGTTTGTTTAGATACTCGGTGCAATTCATACTAGGAAAGAGCACGCATCCATTTATCTCAGAATGATTGCTACTCCATTCTTCCAATAGCATAATTAAAGAAACGATAAAGGTGAAAAAGTACACATTATTACAAATACCTTGCGTTTCAGAAACAACTATGGGTGTAAAAATTAATGCTCAGGACGATCCAAACACTCCGTTCCTGATATCTATGAACCGGATCCTAAATTTGGTGTGTCAGAGGATCTTCCACTTGTGGCTACAACCCGATTGGCTTTACAAGCTGTTTCCGCGATTCAAGGAACACGAAGACTGTCTGAAAAGCCTTCATAATTTCACAGATGAGGTATATAATCTAGTTAGTCGCATCTATTAAAACTTTATGTGGAAACTGTCGATGGATTTTTAAAATAATTCCATGTTGCTATTTTCTAAATATCTTAATTGTAACTTCATAAGGTACCATATATAGGGAAGGGAGATTCAAAAACCGTTATGTAACATTCAATTAATCAAGTCAGTGCGTAGAGAGTTGTATTAGATGGAATGAATCAATTGGAATTGACCCTACAATCCTCAAGTTTCTTGTGAAACCGAAATAATTTTAAACTCAAGAGATCAATTGATGGAGTTCTATAGGAACAATGAAATATAGCACATGTACAATAGGTATATTGTATTTCAGGTTATCAAAAGTAGAAAGGAGGAACTTAAAATAGAAAATGAAAGTAAAACAGAAGCTGACACTCATTATGGTGAGTAAATTAATGTTGTAATTAATGTGTATATATGGAGCAAATAATTTTTAAGTAATATATGTTTATCTTTTTAAAGAATAAATATAAAATATAACAAATACTCATTAATTTGTTATATTTTATATTTATTCTTTCATCAGATATCTTGTGTTATAGTTACAGTTGTGACTATGCAGTTGTACTGTGATATTTAAAATATAATGCACCGTTCGTTCATTCAGATCTTTGCAATTACAAGACGAATACGTTCTTGGACCTCCTCATACATTTGTCTGGTGGCGAGAAAGGGTACACTAACGAAGAACTGAGGGAGGAGGTGTTGACCCTGACCATAGCAGGCACAGATACTTCGGCCGTGGCCATCGGGTACACTTTGAAGATGTTGGCCAAGTATCCTAAAGCTCAAGAGAAGGTGCACCAAGAGTAAGTTGATGTTATCAGATTTTTTAAAATAATAATTCATATAAATGCTCCTTACAACACGTTTTAATTTCCGGTTTTAATTAATCCGGTCTTGGAACATAAAAAAAAACAGCGTTCGTGTTCGGAAAAATACTGGTTTCTTATTTATTATACACTACGGTCGGTAAATAATTAGACTTGAAGTATCTAACGTGAGTTCCTACGCTATTTCAACAACATAATCTTGAAAGCAGAACGTTCACTGCGTAACATAGATCTCCTTAAGAAAGGGGGAATTATTTCTCGCAATTGCCGTGTTGGAGCGGCGTGATGGCAATAGCCAAGTTTTGATTCGCGATTGGAATTCTGCTGTCCATTCCCACAAATCAACAGGCATTTGAGCTTCACTGCTTTGTGTGGATATACCCTACCAGTCTGTTCTAGCACCTCAGTCGCCTCTTCCGACATTTGGTACAAAGTGAGGTACTCACAACCCCTCCTAAAGTTTGCATATATCACAGATAGTCTTTATTACTAGGCAACTGCCAACCTAGATACATTAGAGATGCATTCAGGCCTCTATTACTTGTTAGACAACATTCTGCGTAGCGTGTGACGTGTATCGACGTCGGCGGCCGGTCAGGCGGGCCTAAGTCTAAGATCTAGTCTATTACGTTGTTAGTGTAGTATTTCTAATCCACGTGAAGGTTGTTTTTATAGATATTTATGTTCCTTTGAATTCTTCACCTCTGATGGTAGACTTTGGTATTCATTAGGATGGTGTGTTTGATCGCTTGGTAATGATTCATCGTAGAACAGCGAACATAATAACGATTGGCACAGCTCCGCAAAATCAGCTAATGTCTTTTTATTTTCATTATTCGATTTTGTCGAACCCTTGAAAAATGAATTGGTGCCTTTTTTGTTACATTTTCACGTCTGATCAACTAAGCAGATCGTAATGAAATTTCGCTGACATTTGCTACATTTCCCATTTTTGTGTGTTGTTTAGTTGAGTGAGACGGTAGTTCCGGAACCGACATGTGACTGTATATTCATATGAAATAGCGCAGCTCAAATACAACAATCTGTACCAGCATCTCTGTCGCAAACCTACACTTCACGATTGCTAGCCCAGTATGGTGATAATGGACAAATG
The DNA here is from genome assembly GCA_020976665.1 of Heortia vitessoides. Lineage (NCBI taxonomy): Eukaryota > Metazoa > Arthropoda > Insecta > Lepidoptera > Crambidae > Heortia > Heortia vitessoides. The sequence continues at coordinate 13,765,886 of JACJUM010002819.1, read as the reverse complement.
TCCTCCTTTCTTTTGGAGGTCTACTCGTTACGTCCGACGGTTGACTTCTTAACGTAAAAGATCCCGCGGTATGCAGTGTAAAGTGGCTTATACACGGCAGTTATCGCGGGCAAAAGGTAGCAAAACCGATACCGTTGACAATTTTTTTTATATACTTACGATCGCGCGTTATCTTCGCGGTCTACGTCTTATTCATCTCGGACTGTCGACATATCGTGATTATTTTTTGCCGTAGCAATACTTACACAGGAGATATGCTATTCTGCCGTTTAATTTTATCGTCGATTATATCGTGCGGTCGTGGATAAATAAGCAATATCACATAGACTATATACATTATTGCATTCCCTCTCCTTTTCATTTATATATTTTGTGCCATTTCATCGCCCTAAAATAAAAAGACAGGTTGTTAAAAATATTTTTTTCAGACTTATCGACGTATTTGGTGACTCGGACCGTCCACTTGAGAAAGAAGATCTAATACAGTTGAAGTATTTAGAGCGAGTGATCAAAGAAACTTTAAGGCTGTTTCCTCCAGTGCCTTTTGTAATCAGAAAAGTTACTGAAGATATCAAATTGCGTAAGTGTTCGTGAGAAATTTAAGATTCCTTTGTAAAACATTGCGGTTACAGTACATTGTTTAATTGGTTGCAGTCCTTTAGGGTACTTAATCTATAATAATAATCACAACTTATCGCGACTCTTATAATGCTTTAGTAATCAAAGGTGACCAAGTTGACGAAAAATTAATTATATTTGTATGTGTCATATCTTCAATTTAATTAATAATTTGGTAAAAAAGCTTTAAGCTAACTTGTACTAGAAACTAGTTTTATTGACCTTTTCCGACATGACTACTATTTTGAAGTAGAGAATGTCATAGTATATTTATAAATATATTTTTTAATCAAAACTGTCAAGGCATAGGTACTGCAAGTAATGCATAATTTGATGTTTTAGTGTCTTCAATTAACCATGTTCTGTCATTATAGCCTCCGGCCGCGAACTGCCTGGGGGGAGTGGAGTAGTGGTTTGCATATGGGGAGTTCACAGGGATCCCAAGTACTGGGGTCCGAACGCCGAAGAATTTGACCCTGACAGATTCTTGCCAGAGAGATATAACCTGAAACACGCTTGCAGCTATATGCCTTTTAGCCAGGGTCCCAGGAATTGCCTTGGTAAGATTTTTTTCTATTATATTAGTAGTATTTATGGTATTTGCGTAGTGATGGGGCCATCAGCAGCAAATGTCCAAACTTTAGGGTTTGTTGATTTTAATTGAAGTCATGTGTTAAAGTATGCCAATATAATGTTATAATTGTGATTTTATTTTAATACTGTGAGAAGGAATTCAACAAATTTGATTGTGAAAAGACGTTTTTTTTCTGTATGTGCGTGTGTTGTATTTGTTAAAATAATAATTTAAAATCAATTCAAGAAAATAAAAAAAGGCCTTTTAAATTCAAACTCAAAAACAAATTTATTTCTATAAAGACGATATATGTATATAATTTCCTAATTACAATATTGCCCAAATGGGCTTTGACCCTGATGACCTTTTATCAATACATACATTACGTACTTACTCTACTTTATCCACATAACATGTTTATTTACCAGAATATGTTTATACTGCATGTGGTTGGCAGTCGTAATTATTTGAAAGGAATTTCAATTTAATATTTATTTCATAACTTACTGTTCTTCATAACGTCCGTTTAAAGTGTGGGCGAATGCGGAAACATGAGCGATTGCGGGCATAACGCTTCAAGAGGTTATTTATATTTATCCATTCTGACTCTTGCAAGTTTCATGCATAAATTTTTGTCTGTTTTTAAGCAAATTTTATTTTCGTATAGAGTTTTAATACCTAAATCATGTTGCCATACAAATCAGTCATTTTTTTTACCAATTGATCACAATTGACAGCCGTTTTACAAGGGTTTTCAAAGTTTGCATTGTTTCCCTTGTACCTATTTCTAGCACTGTTAGCAGTGCTGTAAGCAATCTGTAGTCACCTAGTATTGTTTTTTTATATGACTCAGCTGGCAAACAAGCATACGACCCGCGTGATGGTTAGCGTTACAGCCGCTCTTGCTTTCCTAAATATTTTACCAGTGTGTATCGCCAGCACTGTGACTTCAAGTCAATATATTACATTACCCAGTAATTTCCCTGTCTCTCTCATTCTTCAAACGCGAACACAGCAATGTAACCATTACTATTTGGCGGTAGAAATAAGTGAGAGTTAGGTACTAATGCAGGCGACCTTTGTATGAGGTCTACCTCAACTTAGGTGACGTTCAAGGTAAGCTAAATAGTACTAGTATAGTAATAGTAGTATATACGTCGTATGTGATATATTTTTATTTAGAGAATCACATTAAGTCAATAAGTAATTTCATAGATAATATACATTAGCTAATTGGATTAAACTATCGTGTCTAAGATCTGTTTATGTAAATGGTAAAAAAATATTTTAGACCTCAATATATCCAATATAAATAAAAATGTATGTACGCGCATAACTCTAGAACGAGTGCAAATCAAATTGAATTATTCTCTTGGTGTTGTGTTTTTTATCGTCATGGCCAGATTATTACGGAACAGAACAACCTAGTATTTACCTAATGTTCGTATGCAGGTACTTCAAGGTTAGATACCTAAAAACGGGATTAAAATTTCCTTGGTAACGGGATCAAGGGGATTAGTTTTACTATCTACCTACCAGGACGAAAACGGATTTTTCCCTAGATTTGAATATATTTCATGAAATAAAGTTTTAAGTTACTGAGCTAGCTTTTTTAAATATTCTCCACTCCACAGACTTGTCGTTAAGTATTGTTATTACACATAACGCATGTGTTCTATTAGTTAGTGAAATGGTATTCCCTTGTAGAATTCCTAACTAATTCCGACACACGATTAAAACACGATTTCCTTTGTGTTGAAGTGTTTATTCGTATAATATTTAGTGTATTATTAATTTAATTTAGAGGTAGAATAAAAAATAGTGTAAAAAGAGATCCATGTAGTGTATGTAATGTTGTGACAATAATGAAGAAAGGAATGTTGAGATGTTTTGGATAATTTCTTCTCAGAAAGGATGGTTGAAATTTGAAAAACTGCTCACATATATATATAGCGGAAGTTGGTAAAAGAATCAGTATAGGATGACCTTGGAGAACATACTTTAACCAGGTAAAAGAGTTATTAAATAAGGGCCAGGTCAAAAGTACCAAAAATAAACTTGTAAATAAACGTTAAGGGGGCGAGAGAGAGGTATGCCAAGATCGTAGCAATTAAAAATCTGTAGTCACTATCTGCTCCAATGGGACGCAAGCGTGATGTATGTTTGTATTATATTGTGTATTAACGTTTCGTATTGCTTTAAAAAACTGAGTTAATTCTACGGGTTTCGAACAAGCCTTTGACATATTAACAGTTATTCAGTAAATATCACTTAAATTTTTAAGAATATCAAGTTTTAATAACTTAAACTCATATTATAAAGCGGAAAGCTTTGTCTTTTGTTTGTTATAATTCAAACCAATTAAAACTACTAGACCAATTTTAAGAATCCCTTCAAGCTACATATTCATCGAGTAACATAGGCTGCTTTATATTGTCACAATAAATTTGTGATCCCAACTTACAGTGGAATAATATAAGCAAGATTTATATTTTGTACGTTTGACTTACATTTTACTTTTTCTTCGCAGGTTACCAGTACGCGTTGATGTCAATCAAGACCGCTCTCGCGAACATAGTGAGAAAATATAGAGTACTGTCTGACCCGGAAAATGGTCCGGCACCTCATATTAGAGTCAAACTGGACATCATGATGAAGGCAGTTGACGGGTACGAGGTCTCGCTTGAAAGGAGGAAACCCGTTAATATTAATAACAACGACATTTTAACCAAGTAGACGATTACAATTGTTTTGAGACTCATTATTTACCAATTTGACAGTTTTGTATGTAAATTAGAATCATTATCATGAGCACATCAGCCGTTGGACGGCTGACATAGGACGACTTCACAAAAACGGAGATTTCACCCTTAATTGCCACGCTGGATAAGTGTAGTTATATGCCCGCCCTGGGCATTTGATCTACTATGTTTCGTATAGATATGCCAAATGTCGGTTCTGGCACCTTGGACGTCTCTTACGAGACCTGCTATGGAAAGAGGTAGTATTTTACTCTGCCAGTACCCCACGACTATTATTGAATTAATAAAGAAAATACTGTATTTAACTGCATAAATTGTTTTAATTAGAGACCACATGTAGGTTACCGGCAAAACCACAGAGAGCGACACCTACAGTGACGCTAAGGAATTAAAAGATGAAGGCGCGAAATTTTAAATATGTTTAACACTCTTGCTTAATTAAAGCCTTCATAAACCTTATTAACAATTAAATTAAATAAAAATAACTAAACAAAAATCTGACATGATAATTTTAAAGGTTAACACTCCTGCTGAGTTAAAGGTTAATATTACACAGAGTTTGGAATTTTGATAACTGACATATTCTATTAACAAAAAAACAAGTTTAACTTCAAAGCAAAAAGTTTGAGAACCAGGCAACTATTTATTAATTTTATATATTAAGAGTTGAAATGCCTATTTTCTCTCTCAGGTCATTGAATTTTACCTTACACAAAGGTTTAGTGAAAATGTCAGCATACTGATCATTAATTACTACAGACATATTTTAAATCAATAATTTTAGCATAATATTTTCCTTTTATAAAGTGGAACTTAATGTCTATATGTTTGCAACGTGGGAAAGTTAACATTTTTAATGACACTTATAGCGCTTTGATTGTCCATATGTAAGCATACTGATTTTTGTTTGTATTCACCAATATCACACAAAAATTGTTTAATCCACATGGCTTCCTTTGTGGCGGCACAGGCGGCCATAGACTCAGCTTCTGTTGTAGACAGAGCTACTGTTTGCTGTCTTTGACTGGACCATGTAATTGCAGCTCAATTTTTGATAAAAACATAGCCAGTGACAGATCGTCTCGTACTGGGGTCGTTTGCATAATCAGCATTGCTATAGACCTCACAGGGGTCAGATGTTGGAATATATGAGTATAAGCCATAGTTCTTTGTTTCTTTCAAGTACCTAAAGATTTTCTTTACGGCGTTCCAGTGTTCCTCAGTATAACAATTTACAAAACGACCCACCAGACTTACAGCATACATCGCATCTGGACGGCTTACTGTGGCTTGATCTATCAGCGATCCAGCTGCCTCTTGGTAATGGATGTTCTTGTCAGGCTCACCGTTTCCCTTCTCTAATGTTGTATGTGGGTCGGCTGGGATGCTGTTGGGATTAGCATTGTTCAAATTAAATTTGTTGAATAAGCGTTCAATATATTTCATTTGGTGAATAAAAATGTATTCTTCACTCTTCCTTATTTCCAAACCAAGAAACTTCAAAAACTTTTTGTAATTCAATAATTACTTTCAATGCAGTTCTGTCTTCAGCAAAATTAATCCATCGTCTACATACAAACAGAAATAACAATTTGTTCCATTAATTTCTTCAATATAAACATTACTGTTGGTTAGGCCAAAATCTGTTGAATCAAATTTTGAGTTCCAACACCTCGGAGCTTGTTTCAACCCATACAACGATTTATTAAGCTTACATACCTTGTTTGGTTCACAGGTTCAGGGACTGACATGTATATGTCCTCCTCAAGCTCTCCATAGAGGAATGCGGTTTTAATGTCGAGTTGGGCTATTTCAAGCTTGTGTTGAGCCGCTTCAGATAATAATATTCGAATGGAATCATACCTGACAGTCGGTGCATACGTCTCTTCGTAGTCTATACCTTTGGTTTATGCGTAGCCTTTAGCACACAGCCGGGACTTAAAGCGGGGACCAGTTGGTCTTCTTTGACTCGGAACACCCATTTGCAGCCGATCACTTTTACATCAGGGGGTTTGTCAACCAATATCCACGTAGAATTTTTGATATGAGCTTCCAGTTCCTCTGTGATTGCTTTCTTCCATCCTTCAGCTTCATTTGATTTTAGCGCTTCTTTATATGTTTCAATAGGAGACTGGTCTTCATAGCAGCACAGTTAAGTATTTTCTTTATTGTCTTTATTTTTTGTTTCTTTGTTTTGTAGGTCTTAACGTTATGTTTCTTTCAGGTTCAGAATCAAGACTTTCATCAGGTAAGTACTCACTTTCAGAGTTGGTGTTGTTTTCAGTAGCTATATCAAAAGATTCATCACTAGTTGTTTCTTCAGATTTACAGGTTTCATCATGTATTGCAGGACTTGAATTAGTTAAATCGATTGGTACATTATTTCTATTCACAGTACACTCAAGAAACACTGCATCTCTGCTTTTGATTACAGTCTTGGTTTGAGGTATAATAAATTTGTAACCTTTTGAATATTCACAATATCTAACGAAGATCATCTTTTGGGCCTTGGCATCCCATTTTCTGCGCTTTTCTTTCGGAAGGTGTATCAACGCTTCACACCCAAATGTTTTTATGTGGCTGACATTTGGTTTACTACCAGAACTCAAATCCTCTGGTGTTTTGAAAGACAGAGACCTTGTTGGTGATCTATTTATTGCATAAGCAGCTGTCTGAATTGCTTCTGCCCAATAGTGTTTAAGTAATGGAGCATTTAAGAGCATACACTATGCTTTTTCTATTAAGGTCCTGTTCATACGTTCAGAAGTACCATTTTGCTGGGGTGTGTATGGTGTGGTTGTTTGATTATTCCAGATTATTCCAGCACCTTTAAGAAAACTTGACATCTCCTTATTCACATATTCTAAGCCATTGTCGGTTCTCAGAGTTTTTATTTTGCATTTATTCTGATTTTCAACAAGACTTGAACTTTCTAAACTTTTCAAGAACTTCTGATTTATTTGTTATTGTGTAAACATGTACCTTCTTTGAGTTATCATCCAGGAATGTGAGAAAATATTTCCACCGAGAGAAATTGCTTCCATTGGTCCGCATATGTCGGAGTGGACCAACTCCAGTAAACTCTTAGCCTGTGAGCTGCTGCTTTTGAAAGGCAAGCGAGCTAGCTTTCCTTCCTGGCATATTATACATATTACTTTCTTCTTTTCTTCTGAGAAGTTAACACCTTCCGTGTTGTCTATCATTTTACGTACACTTATAAAGTTCAGATGGCCCATTGTCTGATGCCATTGATAAGTGTCTTGCTCAACGTCAGATATGTATGCGATAGCCCTAGGCTCATCTAGCCTGTTCATATTGTTGATTAAACTTGCTGTTGCAACAACCATATTTATTTTTTACATTTTGAATTATCTGGCTAACTGAAAGTAGGTTTATCGCCAGCTCGGGTACATACAGGACGTTTTTAAAATAGAATTCTATTATATTCATCTTTGTCATGTAGAACATGCAGTGTGACTGAACCGGAGTTACAGACAGGTAAGGTCTTATTATTTGCTACTTTTATAGACTTGATCGTCGGAGCTGTATTTGGACTTAAGTGATTGCCATTTTTGGTCATATACACCGAAGCACCGGAATCTATATACCATGCATAATTGTAATTAGATGAGGCTACAAAAGCAGCGGCATAGTGTAAGCTATTTTGTTTACTTCTTTGTTTTGATTTGCACTCTGGACTTTTATGATCATATTTACATGAGGAGCAGCGAGGTCCCCTGAAGTTCTTTTTAGGCTTACTAAATCTTTGGTTTGTTGCAAATGCGGTAGACTCATTAACGTGGTTTGACATCTTGCAGAATTTTTGATTTCACAGTCAGCTGATATCGACATTCCGGAGCTCTCAATGGCAATAATCATCGGCTTGTATGTTTCAGGCAGACCGGAGAGAAGCAACGTGCCAAGCCACTCGTCATCTACTTGAAAACCAATGTTACGCAATTTGTTAGCTGTTATTATGATTTTGCTAACATAATCCTTGACGGTCCCGCTCGCAGACAGTGTTGTATTGCATAGATCACGCAGCAGGCCTACCCGGCGTGTCAGCCCGGAGTCGTCGAACACACGTGACAAATTGTCCCATACTTGTTTTGCAGTGGTGGCTTCTGGTATATGCACGTAATTTATTGGATCAACAAGTCAAATTATCTTTATTTTCGCCTTAGTGTCGCGTTTGGGATCAATCGGCATGTTTCCTTCCTGCTTGACACAGTCACAAAGTTCTTTATGTTCCAAGTACATTTTGACTGCAAAACCAAGTTACGTAGTTCTCGCGACCGACGAGCTTGTCGATAAACGCCAATGAGTTGTGGACATATTTGTTGAAACAAATTCGTTTTAAAGTCCAACTTTTACTTAAAACATGCACTACAAAAGTTTTGTCCGCCAACACCTTTTTTACGACTGTTATTTCACTGAAACCTTATTTCACTGAAACCTTATTTCACTGAAGTTTTATGACTTTTTCACTAATTACGGGCAGTCTGGGCCTATAACCTATTGAATTAATAAAGAAAATACTGTATTTAACTGCATAAATTGTTTTAATTAGAGACCACATGTAGGTTACCGGCAAAACCACAGCGCAGAGAGAGCGACAGTGACGCTAAGAAATTAAAAGATGAAGGCGCGAAATTTTAAATATGTTTATCAACTATGAATAATGATGTATATAGTCCACGAGGTATTCCTCAAGGTATTATAGTAAGGCGTAAAGGGCGTAGATTGTACATCTCTGTTATACGGAGCAATGAAAAAGAGGCAACAGCTTAGAGCACTAGTAATAAGCTTCAGGTTGTATGTTTTTTTCTATCGTAGCGTACTTAATACTTTAAATACTTAAAATATATCAATACATCTAAGTGTAAATTATTTATATTGGTTTGTGATACTTGAGAATAAGAATATAGTTCGTAAACAAATTTAATTGTATTTTATTTTATAACGTTTATGTATGTATTTTATCACTCACCGTGACCATGTTATACGGCATGCAGGTGGATTCGTATTCAGTAGCTTAGTGAGCTACCCTGTGCCTAACTAACGAGCGACCTCACCCTCTCGCTCGGTGGCGCTAGAATTAACGTCCGTGTAGTCCAGCATTAGAGTTGTCCAAAACAAAAATCATACCTTGAAATTAGACTAACACGGTTAGGTATTAATTCGAAATAAGTATTTCGTAGTGTTACCATTGACAATAATAATCAGTAATGGTGGTTTTATAAATTGTTATTATGGCATTACAATCAGTTTCCTAAACTTTATTTATATGTAGAAGTACAAAAAAATTCGACACTGACTGCACACCAAACGACAGGATGATAAGCAGATTTGCGTTTCAGACAGGCGTTTGGAACGCAAACAACACGTAGGTATCGTTATTTATTGAAAAAACTTTTATAAAATATAATCTGTTTGTTATTTTGATGTATAAGCTTTATTATTGGGAGGTTGGATCAAAACTAGTAGTTTTTGCATGTGAGAATAATAAACGCAAGAAATTGAAAAATATGACAGGAACATATAATATGTTACATCTATATATAATATCTATATATAGATATAACATATTTAAGATAAGAAGTATATAAATAAATATATATATATATATATATATATATATACTTTGTAACTTCATTTTAATACACGACTGTCCAAAATGATGGCAATTGAATAATCTATTTAATATACAATATGTAAACTTGCACATACATTTATAAAATAACTCTTATCATATCGCTTACACGACACCTGGTCTCCCGAGGTCCCCTGCTGGACACAGGCCTCCCTGAGAAAGGGGGAATTGTGCTTATAATTGCCGCGCTGGGCAAGCGTATTGGCAGATTAGGAACTTGAAATTTAGCATAGGGGTTCCATTAATAAAAGATAAAACGAGCGTGCAAATTTAGTATTAATTTGATGTTTTTTTAAGTTATTGGAATGATATTCTTCATTAAAAGTTCATGACTTACCAACCGCGTAAATTACTTCTTTAAAATCATTCCCTAAAGTGGTAAAAGAGGGTTCCAAAAACAGGGTACATCCATGATTACAAACATACGCGTTCATAAATTAAGTAATGATGTTCTCAATGACCTGTTCGTATAAATATCTAAACAAAAAATAAATGTCTTTAAATCGTTACATCTGTTGACGGCCAGTCAAAATTATTTGTCATGAAAGACCTTATTGGCGTAATTATGAAAGGATTGGCACAAGGTAGCACAAAGAAAAAAGAATAAATGAAAAGAGATACTATTTTCAAAGTATGACATGATATTTCTAAATTAAAACATGATTTCTGGCTTATAATTAGCGTAGACGTGTTTTCAATTAATAGAGTTATATTATATATTTTTAAATAGTTTACTGTAATACTTAACAGTTTAAGCTATTAAATTTTATTTCCTAATTTTTAAAGTTGATGCTTAAAATGGTCATAGTAATATTTATCAGCCATTGTATTGGTTTTAAATCTGAATTCACTTTTTATGGCCTACTTGGTGCTCCGTTACGATTATTGGCGCACTAACCACCAAATAGAACTTTTTGTACATAGTAGCCTTCACCAGAGCGTTCACTGCTGAACATAGGACTGTCTAAGAAAGAGGGAATTTCTCCTATAATTTCCGCACTGAGCAAGCATGGTAGCAATCGTATAGCGCAACTTCGTGGCGGGAATGCTACAGCCAATCCTTGCCCTATTGCATTAGAGCTACACTATCTTGGGTGGATATGCTGCCACCTGTCGGTTCCGGTACATCAGTCCCCCCTTACGATACCTCGTACCGGGAAGGTACTATTATACTTTGCCAGGCCCTAGATCTAATATGTTATTATTATTTGAACATATGCGAATTCGTCACACACGAAGACGCAGAAGTTACAAGCTAGTTTATTAATCTTGATGTATATGATGGGGTTCCACAAAAGTCATTTTGATTGGGAGAGTTCAAAGCTATTTGTGTTAGCCTTTCATCCAAAAATAGTTCATGATTTATGTTCGTGTATACCCGATTTTTATACGCACGCAAACTATTTTCGACAGTGCAATTTAACTTGGCCCACGTCTTTACTAACCAATTGTATATTTGTACATCGCAACATGAATTCGATTTGCCTGAGAGTGATTTTTTTCAAAGTTCGTTTTCGTGGATATTGGAGAGGTTCTGCTCTTTATTATGTCTACCAGCGAGCAGTTGTGCTTGCAGTTCTCACTATTTTATCGGATTTTCACCTAAGGCGAGAGAGACAGCGAAATTACTGGGTAATGTGACATAATATTATCAAGTCAACGCGCACGGTTGGCATCGCTATAGTGGTATTACGATAGTCTGTAGGCTACAGTGACACTTACTATCACGCGGACTGTATGCTTGTTTCTCGACCTGGTCTTATAATAAAAACATAATATAATCAAAGTAATGTGTAATGCCCATGTTGTTACTCACCCCAATATCAGTTGAGAGCTTTCTTTACGTTGTTAACTCGTACGTATGCCTAGGACAGATAATCCAAATATACCAAAGAGAACTTCTTCCATAGAAACCTTTCTTTTTTGTATATTTCCGCACTTTAACAATCGATTTTTACAAAAAAAATGCATCAGATTAATCAATTGAGTACTAAAAGTTATTTTCTATAATACAAATAGGTAAATGAACATGGCATAAACATTTAATTGTAAACGTATGTAATGATAATGATGGAACGTACCTATATGAAGAAAAAAACTGATCGCTGGCATTTAGCCTAATTTATATAGAATAAGCAACTCAAATCTTTTATTCTTATGAATATAAACTATTGGCAGATGTTATAAAATGCCTATCTCAAAAATACATTTATAATGAACGATAAATTTAACAATTTTAAAATTATATAATTTAACAAAATTATTTTCATAACAAATTAACAAAATGTATTTGTTATTTCATCCAGTCCTTCATATTTAGTACTACTAGTTTAGAATTTTACTAATATTGATAGAATCGTATTAATATTAGTTGACTTGATGTTTGTTGATATAAAGTGAAGTCAATATAAAACTGTCACTAAAATCTCAGTTGCAATAATTGTTTATCATCTTGTCAGTTTTAAATACATAGCTAGGAAATATTGCATCTATTTCAGAATAGAAATATGTACTGATGTCAATAAGTATTATTAAACTTATAAAATCTCAGAATAATGAAGATAAGCGCTTACCATTACTGAACGGTGGACATGATCATAAACACTATTGACAGCTGGATACTACTTAAAAAAAGATAGCGAGTTATTATATTATTTTTTCTGTTTTCAAAGGTTTCATAATTTGTCAAACTTCATAAGAGCGGAAATTTGTCTTGTAATTAATGTAAACTAGTAAATTTAAAGAGATGGCAAGAAACATTCTGGGAAACTCTACGAAATGTTTGTCTTGGCTATATTTGTCTAGAAATTATATCATATATGTCGCTTAAATATATGTCGCTTAAGTTCTAACATCCGTGATCACGCGGTTATATGGGAATGGGCAAGTATAAATATAAATAATTTTTAGGTACATAGAGTTTTATTCAGAGATCAATAGGTTTATGAATGCCGACAACTGCGTGTATTAAGCGCTATCCTTAATTGCATGTCTTTCAAAAGTGACTGTAATCACCATCGTCATATCAGCCATAAGACATCCACTGCTTGACATAAGCCTCCCCAAGTAATCTCCTATAGGACGGGTTGGATGTGGCCTGTGTCCAGCGCGATCCTGCGGTTTTAGTCAGGTGGTCTGTCCATATTGCTGGTGGACTCTGCGCATGACGTTACGTGGTCTCTATTCCACAACCTTACGACTTCAACGGCCATCGGTTCTACTTACCAAGTACCCTGCCCACTGCCACTTTAACTCACTAATCCACCGTGCCCGGTAACTTTGGCCTATAATAGGTCTATTTAAATAGCTATATTTTAGGCTTTGAATTTATATTATTTTCAACGGGATATCGAATCTCTTCAAATTGAAAGTTCAAATTCAAATCTAATCTGACAGATTGTGTCTATGATTAATTTATTTGTCTCATTGGCTTAATTAATCTATCTTCACAATTGTCGTTGGAAGGATCGTGATAAAACACATGTCAGCAATAAAGAAAATGAAGTGACTTCAAAGAGATTTTGGGATTCAGTCAATGCATTTATTGGAATAAAATAGTGTTTTCGATAACTAAACTACAGGTAAGCATTTAGTAATTAAATATAACCGATTTTAATAAATTTTTGTTTACTGTAAACAATTTGATCTAATTTGAGAGATAGGATAGTTTATATCTCATTTCATTGTTGCAATATATATTTTTTTATAATCATTTTGGTATAGTTAAGCCTAAACTAAATCTGCCCAGTTAGCAAGCATATGTGTGTATGTATGTATATGTACATACATACACAGGGTCGGACTGGGCCGGCAGGGCCCGGGTGGCTGATCACAATCCCGGGGATACTAAAGAAAAATACTGACACACACAAATTGAGATAAACAAACTATAAAAAAATTATTTACAATACTAAAAATAAAGTAAAATAATACGTAGGTATTTATTTAAAACAAATAATATATAAATCTAGCCAATCAGCATTTTTTTTAAAAGAGGAGAACTTTCAGCTAAGCAGTTAATGACTCGATCGTAAAAGCTGCTGTTTTCGTCATCCTTGATTAGATCCGATTCTGTATTTAATATAATCAACAAATCCAACAGTTCTTGCCCCAGTAGAGAACGAAGTCTCGTTTTAATGCGCTTCAATGCTGAAAATCGTCTCTCACAAGTCACTTGCGTGAATAAAATTGTGAGAATTACACAATATGCAACATATAAGGTGCTGTACGTGCTGATATGCATGTTATACTGTGATAAAAGTTTACATGCACATGGTATGCAACTTTGACAGACGTCCAAACCACTTCTGGAAAAACACAGCGTCCTTTGCTGCCTGGTCTAAGTCTAAAACATCTTCGTCGTTTTCTTCGTCGCCTTGTGAATCTGAATCTTGCTTATGCTGCCTAGGAGAAATGTGCTCATCCCAAAGTGTTTTAGACAGTTCATTAAAATTATTTGTAAAAGATTCCAGTTCTTTTGACAGCAACTCTCGATCGACATTTGCAATTGATGCGATAGACTTTAGTGCGTCATTAGGAATCCCATTTTCTTTGATTTTATTGAAGTTTTTCGGGTCCAAACAAGCGGCATCTTTCATTAAATCTTCGTTGCAGATGAATTTTTCGTTTATTTTAACTAAAGCTGTATTAATAATGACTTTGTAGACAGAAATAGAATAAAATCTCTTTGGGTCTGTAGCCAATAATGCTACTTCATCTTCACATAACTGGTCATGTTTCTTCGGTTTTTTAGAAATTCTTCGTAACGGTAACGTGGTTTGTATATCGAGATCAATATTTTCTGCGTGCATCAAGTCTTGAACATCGGATGCAAATAAACTTGCAGCTTTGAAAACATCATCAAAAGTATCTAAATATTTTTGTAAATCCATATCTAAACATTTGATGAATCCCTAAGCTTTAAGATAATCCAATGTAGGGGTTTGGAGATATTGGCTTACTGGGGTTGATAGGTCAAACATTTTCATGAACGTGAAAGCTGTCAGGATAGTTTCAAATTTCAAAAAAGAATCCATCAAAACCTTTGCTTGGAACGAAACCTTAGGCTCGAACTCCGTGCTCGAAGATATGGCACTTAAAGTTTTTATTAACGCCACGTATCGAGTTTTCTCCATAACAGTGGTCAAGGCTTTGTCTTTAGCCCACCATCTTGTTTTTCCGATATTCTGTAATCGTCTCAATTTGTCTTGTCCAGCAGTTAATTCTGAAATTTTCTCCACCCATAGAGATGTGCGCTTAAATGATTCATGAATAAATACACTGGTAGACTCCAAGAGCCCAAACAAATTCTTGGCTTCAGTACAGCTTGACGTCGCGCCTCCCAGCACTAAGTTTAAAACATGTGCATAACAATGTGTGAAAATTAATTTTGGCACTTCTTCCTTCAGTTTTGCTTGAAGACCATTATACCTTCCTGCCATATTTCCAGCACCATCAAATGACACACTAATAAGATCTTGCAAATTTAAGCCTAACTGGTCTAGTTCATTGCTTACAAGAGCTCGGTAATCTTCTCCTGTTGATTTCCGGACAGGGACCATGCTGAGCATTCTGTTGCAGAAGTTATAAGCAAAAAATAAAAAAAATCTGCAGCAACCGTAGCACACAGGGCCCTCGCAGCGTGCCCTTCTATGTGTAACTTTTTTCTCTAAATTAAAAATTAAAGAAGTTATAACCAAAAAGGATGTTTTTATTTTTTGTTTATAACTTCTGTTGCAGAAGTTATAAGCAAAAAATAAAAAATCTGCAGCAACCGTAGCACAGGGGGCACGCTGCGCGGGCCCCATGTGCTGCGTTTGCCGCATGCCCCGCAACCCAGGCCCGGGGGGGGGGGGGCCGCGCAGGCTGGGGCCCGGCTGGCAAATGCCACCTCGACTGTATGGCCAGTCCGACGCTGTACATACATATACTAACGTCCGGCCCTGGCTTTGCACGGGTACAATTAGGATAATAAAAATTGGATATCTATAAAAGATAGACACACTGCCTTTTTAAAAAAAATATAAGGTGTACAATGCTATAGTACATTATTTCGGTCTATATCGTAAGGTTCAGTCAGCGTTTGCAATTCCTCTTCTTCTAGAATCAAAGCTATTAGTCGCATAAAAATCTGTTGCGTAGTTTTAAAAATCTTAGAGATAGATAGACAGCGGAAAGCGATTTTGTTTTATACCATACGTAGGTTTAACATAGCAGCGCCATCTATTGACTACTTACTCGATCCAGTCAACAGATATCGCCATCAGTTAAAATCGTTTGGAGTTAAAAGATAATTGTGAATGTCAAATAATAAACAAATTATATGCAATAAAATAATACTGTGGCTATAAATTAAGATGTAATTATCCTTTCTTTCAAGTTGGATCAAACTGCACACTGTAAAAATTTAATTTAAAAATGGATAAGTAGTTTAGGAGTCCATCGCGGTCCAACAACGTGACACGTGATTTAGATGATATTATACCTACATATATATGTGTTGAGAGTAGGTGAATAAATATCCTGGGACTTATCTAGACATAATTAGCGCTGCATACCACAAGACGGGAACAGTCATTCGAGTTTTAGACATTGCTATATTTACGATGTTATTAAGACGCGTTTTACTATTTAATTTGAATGTTCTATGATTCGGTGATTTTTCGGCAAATGTTTTCTCATAAAAATGGTTGCTGTAAGTTATATATACTTATGTTAGATTTATTTATTTATTTGACTCACCAAGGTTTGTTTACACTATTATCTTAATATAAACATTGCACTGCGCAACATTATACAAGGTGTGAGTGCGAGCTACAAATATGTACATTTATTTGTTTAAATAAGTAACGAAAAAGAAGAACAACTTATTACTAAAACACACAAAGAACAACTTAAAATGCTCACTGAGTCCATGTGAGTATCCGTAGGCCACTAAACCTATTAACTAATTTGCAGAATTCGTATTGGGAAGTTTGAACTGAACACTGCTTTTCTAAGAGGTGGATTCCTCATCCTTAATATCTACTCACATTATGAAAGATATGTAAATGTTTGTTAATACTTTAGTATTCAATATATATTTAAATGGTTATAAAATAACATAAGAGATATAAAATCAAAATTAGTTGATAAAAATAATTTTTTCAAAGTGTTATGATTTAAAACTCAAAAGAAAAAGTAATTTACGAAATTTCGAAAGTAATATTAATCTAAATATATAATATGTGGTTTAATAATATCTTAGAGAAACTTTATTTTTCACTATGTTCGTATTTTTACAGCTAATAACGTTTTTAAATTTTATTCTCATAACACATTTTTTTAAATTATAAAATGCTTTGGAATTCAATTTATACTCGTATATTTATAGCTCGGAGTAATACCACATATTTCATATAAAACTTGAAGAAAATTCTGACGTCAAGTGTACCAATGCTATTTCAGTTAAGCATAACATGCTAAATTAATTCGAAAAACTTAAAACAATTCCATAATTATGCAAACTAAATATTTGCATGTCTAATGGCAAATTTAAGTTAAAAACTTGCTTTGTTCTAGCCACAGTTTGCTTATTTTAACCTTGGTTGTAAAGCATTTGTTTTAATGGGGGCTTCCCGAGCTCTGATCGCATTATACAATATAGCATTGAATCCAAGACCATTACAATCAATTTCCCTTATGCAAACCTTACCGCACAGAACTGTTTGTAGTTCAGGTATTATAGTTGAAAGAAGCAAATGGCTGGTAATAGTAATAAAATAGAGAGAAAAATGTGATACTGATCGTGACCCATACGTGAATGTAGTTCAATTGTATGAGCTTATTGCTGTCTACTCACGTTTGGGTGTAAACTCTACTCTTTATAGGTTTTAGAGATTATTCAAGTTTCATTTGTTTCATGGCAAAGCAGCACCTATTTTTAACGCGCTTTTATAACTATATTTTTTAAGAACTGACTTATAAGACATCTGTAGCATCTTATCAGTCTTAGTCGATATAATTTTCACTAAGACTGATCAGCTATTTTAATAAATATTATTATTTTGGTGTACAATAAGGTCCTATTAAAAATAAACATCAACGCATAAAAATATATTTATTATAATAAGAAATCACCAGTGATATGATAATATAACAGTTTCAATAGACTACTAACCTTTCACTAGAATTAGACTTCTTGCAAAGATCGTTTGCATTGCTATTTCACTCTCACCTATTTCTACCGCCAGTGTTCGCATTGCTGTGTTCGGTTTGAGAGAGGTAGTGAAATTACTGGGTGATTGTGACAAAAGTACAGTACACAAAGTAAACGACACGCTAGTATTATTTTGATAACTTCAAAAAATAAAAAAATATTATTCCAAACTTTTGTTAAGTACGAAGGATATTTGTAGCAAGTACCCAACATTTTACTGTTATATACACTAGTATTAGGAAGCTAAAGAGTTTGTTTGTGTGGTTAAACGCGCTAATCATAGGAACCAATGATTCAATCTACAAAGATTCTTTGGGCTGTATACGATGACGCTGCGACCCATAGGACCACAACATGAATAGAAAGTGTTGCAAAAACGGTAAGTAAGAAGTTTAAAAAAAGTCCGCATCGACATATATCTATGTAGATATGTAAAGAATTAGAATTCTTTATGCTGTGCGTACGGATAAAACAGTTCAGGTTTACTTACCTCTATATCCTCTATGACAAGTATCATACATGACGGCATCATCGGCATCTAAACGGTTGTAAAATACAAATAGTAGTTTTGTTTGTGTAATTAACTTGTTACCTAACATCAGTACGCGACTCTAGGTTTCCTTATCGTATTTAGGTAAAGTACCTAATATTCGAGGATTATGGCGATATGATCTTCGATTTGTTGCGATTGCAAAACGTTATGTTTTAGTTTTAGATTTAGTACGGGTACAAGCATACGGTTTGCGTGATATGAGCGTCACCACAGCCTATATACAGTTCGTGTTATCTCAAGGGTTTCACTAGCGCTTTACCAACTTTGTAACTTAAAGGTTGACGTTACATGATCCAGTAATTTCACTGCCAGTTACTCTTCAAGCTGGACCATAATAATGTGAATACCGCTGTTTAGCGGTAGGAAGACCTGTATAAGGTCTACCTCTAAGCATTAATTGGTATTGTAATAGCATGTTGATGACAAACAGATTGACACCTTCTCCAACTTAGTCCTGCCAGACTTGGGCTAGCTAACCTTGTTCTTGCCACGCTGGGCAAGCGTGTTGGCAATCGCAGAGCGTAGCTTTGAAACGGGATGCTCCTACTCATTTCAACCCTGTTGTTTTTAAGATATGTGGTTTTATATGGATATACCGTCATCTGTCGATCACGGTACGGCAGTCTCATTTTACGACACATGGTACGGAAGTAAATACCATAATACGCAGCCAGTACCCCACGGTCATTCAACTTTTAAGAGTTCTGAATGGAAGTGGCAATAATCAAACTGTAGGTACTTATCTATGCACATAAATATGCCAATATTCCCACACAATATGTACACAGTAAATAGTCAATGCCTGAGTAATAAAGAACCGTCAGCTATTGGCAATCGATAAAGATAGCTTCCCTCTTTTCGTTTCACTCCAGTGTGACGTTTGGGGTGTTTTTAAGTTAACAGTATAAGTTTATAACGCACAGCACGCAACCGAAACTGGGTTATAGGGAGAGAGAAACAAATCCAATTTAAAGTTTCCAAGTGCTTTAATTAAAATTCAAAAGTCGCAATTGTTTGTTTAGTGTTGGCTGAACATTATCATATATGGATCAGCTAATTTGGGCTAAAGCGAACTTTTTAACCGCTTATTCTTAGTTTTAAATGAAGTAGTCATGTCGATATTGTTTATTTATTTTAATGAATACGCCCTATGTTTATTTATATTAATGAATTACCTGCGCCCGACAGACTTTATTCAATCTTCACTATATACCAATTTTTATCATGAAATAAATATTTTAACTAAAAATTTATATATAAACTATTCTTTATCTCAAGTTTGATCAAACTGTTAGCAAACATTGATCAAAATCGATACAGAAGTTTAAAAGTTTATCCCGTTTCAACAATCTCGTGATAAGTATATCTTATATGTAAGGAAATATGTACATATAGCAACAGATCAACCTACCTAAATCTAACAAAACTTCGCAAACGATATCAATCTATATTAAATTAGCCATCGAGTTTAATGTCGACTTGGAAAATTTGACAGATTTTGGTAGGCTGATCTATTGCTTACCGGACAGTTGGCCCTTTAGCTGTAATCAAATGTCTTGGATTAAAATCTTGGAACACCATATATAATTTTTTATTTTGCGTCTTTGATTTAATTTTATACTCACACTTTAATTTTATGTAACAGATATTTATATTAAGTTATTTAGAAATAAATAATGTTTTATTAGGTCGCGGTAATCATATTCTTTTGTACAAAATACATTGTGGAAAATATCTATAAAATCTTGTAATTCTAGAACATCTGTAAAAGAAAAACAAAAAAAACATCAAATAAAAAACAAATCAAGCAAAATAAATATTCTAGGTAAAATAATAGATAAAATTTATTACAGCAATTCTCAAGGTCAATGATTTCTTAAAAAAAAACATTACGTGTCTGTTAGTATTAAAACAGTATAGATGTAACAATAAAACTAATTCGAAATGACTCTGAAGAAACCAATGCAGAATTTACCTTCATATTTTTAAATACACTAATACATTCAAATTTCATACTAAAATTAACATTTCAAAAGTCAAATACAATCTATAATATTATTTAATTGCACGACAATGGGATCGGTGCATTGAACACAAAAGTCGGCGTCATTACACCCACAGCATTATAGTTGTTACGTAGCTTTTTACAAAGCCCGCGTCACGAAAGCTCGAGTATAAATCACCCGTTGCCTAAGTTACCTTGGAAGCTTTGGCCAAAACTCATAAGCCAGTGTGGGGCGGGCGGCCCTCGGAAGTAGACGTTCGTTACAAGCGGCTCACAGTTTTGCCGCGATTTCGTCGTTCAATAACAAAATTGAAATACACCACAATGCCTGATGATAAATAATATCCTCAAATGCTGGATAGACAATGCAAATTGTGGTTAATCATTTTCGGGAGGTGACGAGATGAATCTCTGATATGATTAGGTCAGGATATTTGTTGATATTTTTAATCATAGTTCATTATTATAATTTATAAATGTTATAATGTTTTGTAGAACGTCGGTGAATTATGGATGGGTCCCCAGATAATGATGAACCTTTTATATTTCGTCTAAATGATAATGGCTTCGGACCGAGTCTCCTGATTAAGGTAAATATTTGCTACTTGGGCAGTTTTATTTAAAGTAGCTAGGTCTAGAAGTAATTTATATTATATAGCATAGACCTGTATGACCTGTATTATATGGAACTGTAACAAACCTTGCGTTGTATGCACGAAATTTTCTCAAAAAATAAATTACTGTATGCAGTAGTATATACTCGCACATTTTACTTTAGTAACTTAAATTAGTTTTTACCTAGTTAGTTTTATTGAGAAGAATATATATATATAAAATTCCCCATAAAATAAACAAGGAACAATATATGGTTATTGGCTAATGAGTGATTTTTTCTTGTTTGGTTATATACAAAACAGCGCAACAGGCACTTTGAAGGAATAAGAAAAGGCTGTAGATTGGACAATTGCGGTAGACAACAAAAAATGTTTTGTAAATAATATCAGTTTCATAGAACTATGTGTAAATTCGAGCCAATATTTTTGAAAAGATGCGTCTAATATTAACGAAATATGGACCCGCATAACATATACTCTGAAACCTTTCTATAGTTCTGCTTACATATATTTAATTAATGTATTTGCTTTCTTCATTATTTAATTCATAATAAATCATAGTATTTCATTCCCACATTATATGACCTTAGTCAAGGCAATGCTAGCCTTAAAAATCTATTAAGCACGTGTTTCGCACGCTTATGATTTAATTTTACCTCTTAAGGCAACAAATGGTTCTATTTGAAGATTTTTTGTTATGTTCTTTGCTTACTTAATGAAATGCGTGAGAATTCGAAAAATAGACCGTTAATTTTAAACGACCTTAGTAGAGCAGTAGGTTGTATATGCGAAGAATACTAACACCTAGATTTATTTAAATATTTTCGTAGTAAATTGTTAAGATGTCAAGAGCGTCAAGGTTGAGTTAATACTCGTATTTAATATGCAAAGGTATAAGGATATTTGGAGCCGCAATATTATTTCTCTTATTGTATCTACATATTTTCAGTAGCATTAGCGTAATTATTAAATTATGTGAAGAATTTATGGGGTGGTACATATAATTTTTTACCGGCAGAGTAGAATAGAACCTTCTTCTGCACCAAGTGTCGTAAGAGGCGACTAGGACAGGTACCAGAATCGATAAATGACGGTATACACATCCGAAATGCGTAGCTCAAATGCACAGGGTGGGGATGGGCAGCAGCATCCTCGTCGTGAAACCTGCACTCTCAGACTGCCAACGTGTTTGCCCAGCGCGGCAATTATGGACAAAAATCTCTGTTCTTGGGGAGGCTCATGTCCAACAGTGGACTTTCAATGCCTGATATAATGATATCACGTTTTTATCATCCTATCAATCGGTTTGTTTTCTCTCTCTAATCCGTTTACCAATTTTACATTACAGTTAAATTACATAAATACTAATAATAATAATAAATAATAATAATTTACAAGTTTAATTAATTACATAAATAGTATAAATTATGTAATCTGTATAGATTATTTTGTAATTTTTCTTGCAACATATAAGTCTTTGCCAAGAGCACACTCTAATCTAGGATAGTTTGAAAAAAAACTATACCTTTAACCACTCGTCGCGCAAGATCCAAGACCTTCCTCGTGTAGGGTGAGTTCTGCAAACCAGATAATGTGCGTGTTGGTTAATCGTAGAAAATATGTTCTGTATTTAATTTTTTTAATTGTTTCTATTGCAATTAATCAAGGATATTGCATTTATACAACTGTAGTTAGAAAACTATAAATTCTGAACTGATTTGTCTAATTAGAATCTTTATATATATACATAGTATGTATATATTAAAATATTATATTTATAATCCCTCTATTTGTTATTTGTCTGATATCCGTAACACAAGTGCTTTAAGCAGCCCACCTCGGAGTTAGGTTAGGTTAGGGCAATATATGGGATTTTGTTTTATTAATTTATTTTTTCGATTTCGGTAGGTATGTGCAGAAAGAGGATGGCGTGTATACCATGGATACGGGAGCAACGAGGACAGGTGGAATCTTTGGTGGCGTACCGGAGCTTTCCCAGCAGCCTGCTACAAGGCCCTTGGAGACTGGCAGGTCATTATCTTCCAATAGTACAACCGAAGATATTTGATCTGTTGCAATAGTTATTAGCATGGGTTTTTCAAGGTCAACTTTTTCTGTAGTCTTACAGACGTGCTTAGTTGAAAAGGGGGAAGTAACGGGTTATCAGGGAGTTACTTCGTGATTCGACGGGTACCACCCATAGCTCACAGAGTTGGCGAAGCGCTAGTGACTTTTCATTTTTATTAGACCAGGTCGACAAACAAGCCTCTGTCTGCGTGATAGTGGGCGTCACTGCAAACTATAGACGCTCACAATATTGCAGGAATATCACTAGCTCGTTGAAAAACTTGTGACTTAAAGATATTATATCACATTACCTAGTAATTTCCCCATCCATCCCAGGCATCCCCCATTCTTCGGGAGGCATTTGTTCAGCAGTGGATGTTCTAAGGCTGCTGTTGAAAAGGTCGTTAAATAAAAATGTCAATGTTATAACAAAATCATATGTTAATTATATTACCATACAATTTATTGATGTCTTCCAATTTCTCCTGATTTCAAGTTTAGCGGGTTCAAGTGAAAGACCGTTCTTTAGCTAAACTCTTTGCTCGGAAACTCATTAGACCTGTTTACTTATATTCTAATATA
The DNA here is from genome assembly GCA_020976665.1 of Heortia vitessoides. NCBI lineage: Eukaryota > Metazoa > Arthropoda > Insecta > Lepidoptera > Crambidae > Heortia > Heortia vitessoides. Next base: position 13,742,261 of record JACJUM010002819.1, on the reverse strand, counting down.
CTACAACTATATCTATTTTGTATACACCTTTTACTAAATCTTAAGTTTTACCATCAAAAAGGTTGCCTGGAATAAAACGCTTTTTGCGATAAACCCGCCCATTGCACTTCACGATTATTTGTTTTTATTTATATGTATTACTATTTCCGGTGTACAATAAAGACTTATTATTATTATTAGGTCATATGAATTGAAATTGGAATGTATTCCTTACATTATTATGTTTGTCTTGACAGTTCATGAACCACATACCTAAGGGCGGATCCATTTGCCGTAAGGATGGTCTATCCAGATTGCTCAGGTGCATGAGGAAGGTTTATGGCTCTATTTATGACTTCAGGTAAGTTCTATTTAGTATTTCAATTCACTTATGTATTCTTATAGGTATAGGTAAGTTATATTCAAAATGTCAAGTTTAATTCTCTTTGCGGAACAAAGCGACAGTTTAAAAATGTCGTAACTTTGAACTGAATTGATAATGGATCATCTGTATTGGTATCTCGCTTTCACCTATTTTATTTATAAGGCCAAAAAGTAGTGTTCCTGTGTTCTGGTTTGAAGGGTGAAAGAGACGGTGAAATAACTGGGTAATATGACATAATATCTTACTGTACTGTATTATTATTTTTGACCTATTCTAAAAAAAAGTTTTACAGTATCAAAATACCACGTTTTACATTAAGGAAGGGAAAGTAACGTTGTAAAGCTTAGATTGGCTGGTTGAAGCAAGGTGGTGTTATTTAGAAGCTAATCTATCCCAATATTTGTTTAGGGTACAATTGGGTAGTTTAGTGTAATATAGCTTCAGATATCCCCGCAACCAATACTTGACGCGAAAATATCCGACGTTAAAATTTCTAGAGTAAAAAGTATACCTTACCCTAATGCAATCTATTTATATAGATAAAAAAATCACACGACATCTCATACGGTGACTTGACTCCAAGATAAGTAAAGTAACAAAGGGCACTTGTGTCTGTTGAGGTATAAAAGGATAAATATTATACTTACATACATATAAATCACACCCAGACACAGAACAAATATAAATATTCATCTCATAAATATTTGCTTTGGGTGGCGATCGAATCCCACTACCTTTGCCGCGCACTACAATCACTACAACCTACACCCAATGGGCCCGTCAAAATTAAAAATAAAATCCTATAATATTTTACACCTTAAAACATAATTTAGACGTACTTCTTTATTTGTAATTATTAGTATGAATTTTTTCACTTAATAATTAAAGTATACTTAAAGATTTCTCTATGACGTATGACGTAATTTATTATATGAGTCTTCATTTGACTGCTCGAGTAATTAGTTAAACTTAACACAGTCGTAACGGAAATAAACTCACAAACAATTGATATAGAAAGCTTAGATTACATTTAATGAATAGCCCACCGTGCTTTTCCCCATTCACTGGGTATTTCCGTGCTAGGGCTGTATTGTGACGTCACTGCCGGCACAATCGCGGGGAGTTACGGCTAAGTTAATTGATTGAAGCAAGACAGGGTAAAATTGTACATTTGGTAAGGAGTTTAAGGATATATATTTAGCCTTGCCACATCATCATATCTATTTTAATGAAGCACATGTAAGTAGAAAGAGTAAAGATTACATGTGTATAGGATATTAATGGTATAGCGTGAATCTATAGGGTATGGTGAGAGCTATTCATCAGGCGAGCGGTATGTATGTTATAGATTATTGATTTTGTTTTATTTTGTTCTTCTCAATAGATGTAGATCTCTTATAAAGGCAGACGACCTTTGGTACCTCACTGTGACCTATTTCTAACGGTAAATAGCAGTGTCGTATTGCTGTTCCTATCTTCAGTTTACAAGGTTAGTGGCACGCTTGTGATATCTTCGTTATGACACGAGCGTCTATGGGCTGTTTGGCACGTTTACCATTAGGCCGTCGTATGTTTGATTGCTGACTTCATAATATAAAAAAAAAACAGAATTACAAATTTTATTTTTAGACACTAGTACATATTTGTCGATTTATTGACACGCAATTTCCTGACAAAACATCTAGCCATTTTTTTACCGGTTTTATTTCCGGCTTATTACAATCGAAACGGTATAAATCAGTTTTACAAATTTAAACCGATAAAACGGTAAAAATACATTTGGCTCACGCGAGACTTGGATCGCGGTTGTGAGCCGGAGTTTTATCCTGAAATTAGCCAATCTCGTGTTTAACCAACAGATTAATGCAGATTTAAGGCAATCATAAAACAATATTGGTATGTATTTTCGGCTCGGGTCGTTACAATGCTTTTTTAATAATCTGACAGAGCAATATGGTTTTGCATTTTTTGGGCGAGTTGCAGTGTGCTCTATACTTTATTGTTGGCAATTCTCGCCAGCTGAATAATTAGGAAAAATTAAATTTAATTACATTTTAAATAGATTTCCCAGTATCATTCTAGCTTTATTCTATCATACCGGCTGAGTAGAATAGCATCACCCTCTATACCAGGTGTCGTAAGAGGCAATTAACTACCGCAACCGGATAGATCGCGGTATTCATCCAAATCAGTGTTGCCCAAACACATAAAGCGGGGATGGGCAACAGCTTACTCTTTGCGAAAGCTGCGCTCTGCAATTGCCAACACGCTTGCTCAGCGCGGCAATTATGGGCAAAATTTCTTCTCCTTTATTAAAATTGTAAATGGAACTGCTATGTTACTGACAGGGATGCATGCTCGGAGTTTATGTTTTTGTGAATCCATTACTTGCAATGTCATACGACGACTGTATTGTATTACAGAAATAGAACAACTAAATCACCTACTCGTAGCTCAATCCGTAACCGATTTCAATTTGTCAGCTCGAATATGTATTGGAGCACTAGAATCTAGAATCTATTTGCGTGTTTATACACTTTTCGCACGTAAGTATGTAACTTCGACTGACTGTTTTCTTTTTTCAAATTTTGTAGGTATTCGAGTATGTTCGTGCTAAGACCGATCTGTCAAACTTTGGTTATTGTATAGAGTCGAGTATTTATTGTCGTCGCTTAGTTCCAACATTTGTTACAAGGGTAACCTTCGTAACTAGAGTTATACGGGCCCGATGGCGCATTCTGCAGTGTCCTAGTGTTGTGAGCCAATTGCTGTGGACATCCCATCCAATACAGACATTTATGTTATGTACATTTGTATTTGCATGACTCTCGATATTAAATATGTATATAAGTTTTTTATTTTTAAATCAAATCGTGAGGTACCGCCAGAGGAGAATAGTGTCTCCCTCTGTACCAGGTGTCGTGAGTCGGTGTACCAGGATGGGGATGGGCAGCAGCACCCCGTCGCGAAAGCTGCGCACTGCGATAGCCAATACTCTTGCCCAGCGCGGAAATTATGGGCAAAATTTCCTCTTGCCCTTGGGGAGGCCTATATCTAGCATAATGATGAAATGATGATGATTTTTAAATCCTTTGTTATGTGCCTAAATATTCTTAACATGGAGTCAGGTCCATGTACGAGATCTTAAAACGAATATTAGGTTCGGATTCAATATTTTTGTGTCCTTTATTTCCGCCGTATAACTTAGTTTAATAACTATTGTCTCATATAATCAACGTAGTACTTATTAGGATCAGTTGAATACGGCCAGCATTTAGGGCGATTCCGCAGTTGTAGTCCATCTAGATTCTAGACGTCCTTGGCTATGTTTGATGGTGCGTCGTCTCCATTCCAATCTTAATGGTGACTGCTACTTCAGCTCGCTATAACGGGAATGGTTCTTCAACGGATATCCACATTCCTGATTGGATTATCTAAAGAGACTTCGAGCATTGCCCATTTCATAGTTTTGACTGTTGCCAGGCTTGTGGATGGACATCCTACACTGCGTTTGCTAATGTGTAGTCTCCATTCCCGAATCTTACAGTCATATTAGCCGTTTTACCCGCGTAGTACTTATTCTCGTGAGGGATATGGAGTTAAAACATAGTTTTTGTTACTTGCTGATTACGCGACTTAAAAACTAGAAGGGATTTTAAAATCGGTTTAGTTGTTATCGAGTTTATTTTGTTACAAACGTACAAAGATGCAAACTTAGTTTACATACATGCTTCTATTTTACGTAGGGTAATTTTTTTTTTTAATAAAATAAAACCTATGTTTAAAAGCGGAAAATAGTTTTTTAAGTATATTGTAACAAACATTCAAATGATCGATCGAACCTTACCTTTTCATAAGCAAACTCGTGTTCCGCCGAATTCAGATTTTCTCCGAAAATTTAAAGTGGATGGCATTTGATTGAGCACTAATTTACCTCTACAGTACGTAGCTATGTTTGCCACAATTGTTGATTGTATTGTCGTGTGCCAGGGCAGCAGGAGTCAATTGCACACGTCATCGGCACAGTTCACACTAAACAGTACGGGAAGTTACAAAACAGTTTAAACACAGACAACAACAGACTCTAAAGACAAGTATTATCTCAATGCAAACTTTGATCTAGTAAGTATGCATTCACATTGATTAATAAATTTCTCCGTTTCTAACGTATAATTATGAAATAGATAGACAATCTTATGCAATTTTATTTGTGTAAGTTTTGGAAAAGTAACTTTTAATGTTATTATCTATTGGAATTATAATTGCGTTTCGACAATTTTAAGGTATCAGAGGAAGATGTCATCTTGTTTTGATATACTTAAGAATTTTTGTGTAAATACATCTTTCAGCTTATATCATCTTTACATTTGAATAGATCATGTTACGTTGTTAGTTCGGGATTCTTAACTTCATATTTTGCACGAAACTAAGCGAAAAAATAATTTTCTCGTATATCTCAATTTGTATACCTGCAACATCTTTTTCATGACAAACATTAGGTTGCCTGTGCATTCCACAATTTTTTTTTGGAAATCTTTCACGGTTTATGTACACCAGTACTATAAAACTGTATTGAAATATTGTATTACAGATATTTTTATTAGATTAAAAAGAGTGTGTTTATTATTTGCTCTATATGAAGCTATATGAAGAAATCGCTCTATGCGACAAGGCTGCCAATTGTGCTGATTTTACTATGAGTTACTAATATTTTTATTGCGTCTGTAAATTTCAGGTGTACAATAAAGTGTAATATTATTATTAGGTTAACCACGCAAACAGAACAAAAGGCCTTGTTACTTTATTAAAAAAGCGCATGTCATCTGGTTCTAGTAATTGAAGATTTTATTCTTTTACGACGTACACTGTGCAGTCAGGTATTTGAATGGAGTAACGCGTTGCGTGCGGCACGGCATGACATCACGCTTTCGTATTTTCACCGACGTACTAACAAAAAATCAAATTGCACCTATACACCCTAAAATAGGGTGACGCATTGCCATTGCAATCGTTTTCTTTTTTTGGACACCTCCCTGTTAAAACAAACATGTCTGTTTGTTTAAGGATTTAGAAACAAACTAATTCGGAATCCCGGATTAGTTTGTTTATTTTTTAAGGTTTTTTTCACATCAAAAATACTATATACCTGTAGCGGACTTAATGTCTATTAGCGTTATCTTACAGTCAATCATCCAGCAAAACAGAAAATAGATAAGGCGGCCAATACACAATTATTAATATAAATTAAATAAATGCATATTAAAATAACTACACCTCGACATATATACATCGAAATATGAATGTTTATTTAATATATTTTACTATTATTGTAACTGACATAGATAAGTGGAAAAAGAAGGTGGGAAAATTCAATTGACTGACAATAATCTTATTTATAAAAGTATTTACTAATTAACGGGTTTTTTAATACAGATAAATTTACTAAAACTGTTTTGTGAGTTCCTTTAGTTTGATATCAGTCAATGTGTTTAGTTATAATTTGTTGTGGTTGATTTTATGTAATGCTTAACATATGTAGCCTTTGCAATGAATGTATCATCCCAACCCAGGACAAATATTTAAATGATGATATTTGTGTTTGATCTGTATCTGGATTTTAAAATTTGTATTTAAGTATTTTATTTGTAATTCCTTTGTTGTCAAACTTCAGTGTCCGTTACATAAGTTGTTTAAGCTACTTACTATGGAGTCAGGTGTCTTTAATTGTATGCGAGTATATTTTTTTAGTTTGTCCGTTAGGTATCATTAAATCATAATACAAATGAGGATAACCACTAAACATTGAATATTTTATTATATAATAATAATTAAAAATATATTTTCCTTAATTAATAAAACTAAGTGTTGAGTTCTGTTTATCCAAATGTCTATTAACTAGCATGGTAAAACTATGTATTTTTAAAAAAAGAAAGGAGTAGAGGTTATTCTATTTTCTGAGATAGTTCTACCGTTACTAGAATGTCTAACATGATGTTATTTATTTTTAAATTAAAATATGCTTTAAAACAATTTCAACTAGGTGCAAATTATAATGTGTAATTACGAACTGAAGCTAAAACTACAGTGGTCCTATATATAACATCGTGGCGTGGTAACTTCTAAAGGTCATATTAAAATTGTACATGCACCAGCGAAGGTGAAAGTTCACGGAGATATTAAATAATAGTTGGCATTATTAATGAAGCCAGGTTTAGAGCAATTACTCCAAGTGGTACCGGGCTTTGCGTGATTGTGAAATAAAAAAAAACCGTAGCATGTTTTTGTTTCGCGAAATTAGCATTAATTTCTCGATAGTTGGATTTTCAGGGTCTGAAATGATGTAGGAAATGGATTGGAATTTTGTTTGTAATTTGTGACGTTATAATAGTGTTATTATCTTTAAAGGTCACTTTAGGACAGGCATATTCAATAAAGGCAATTTTGTACTTAATGTGCATTGATCGAATTACTTGTGATTTAACCGGCGCATAAAATCTCTCGAAGTATTTATAAAATAAGTGGAATAAAAACAAGGGTTAATATTATGATAAAACTAGTTATCTTCAATAGGCAGTAAGGCGGAATTATTTAAGAAATGTCAGGTACCGGCAGCATCTAACAGAACTTCCCCATGTACCAGGTGTCGTAAGTGGCGACTGAAGAACCGGATTTGATGTTGAGTGTTTGTCCACACAAAACGACGAAGATCAAACGCAATAAGGCAGAAATAGATAGCAGCATTACTGTTGTTATGTTAAGCTCTGCAATTGCCATCACAGCGCTGCTCAGAGCGCCGTTTGTAAGCAAACTTCCTCCTTTCTTGAAGAGGCCGATGTCCAGCAACGACGCTCTACAGTTGATATGATGAAAATAATGATAGAAGATAAAGACGTAAAAATTATCCAGAGAAATGATAATCAGGAGTACAATTAAATGAGATGTGCTTGCGATAAGTGATAAACTTAGGACGGGGTATAATATGGGGATCGATGTCATCATCATCAACATCATACTAGCCATTGAAATCCACGGCTGGACTAAGGCCTCTCTAAGAAAGGAGCTTTTTTGCCCATAATTGCCGCGCTGGCTAAACGTGTTGGCAATCGCAGAGCGCAGCTTTCGCGACAGGAACGCTGCCCATCCCCCATGCATTTGAGCTGCACTGTTCCAGATAGATATACTGCCATCTGTCGATTCTGGTATCTTAGTCGCCTATTACTACACCTGGTGCAGTAGGAGGTACTATTCTACTCTGCCGGTACCTCACTTAAATAAATATGGGATGAGAAAAAAGCATGTCTGTGGTTTTATAGTCGAGACGTTGACTACATACGCATAAGAGGCGAATTTTTTAAAATGTTCCTTTAATATTTTTGAGTAATTTTATGCTCTCGACTGGCGTGATTAGTTATTAATCAGCTACAACACTAACCTGTAACCCCCGGTTTTGATTGCATAATTTTTTTGAAGTGGCTCCAAATTGGAAGCAAGTTTAAAGATCATCACATTTGTAGTACTACCAAAGATAGATAGATCTGTTCTTTTAGTTATCTTATTTTAATCAATCTTCTTTTTTTTGTTAGTTTATTTTTTAAAAGAGCTGTTTTTCTAGACGTTAATCTTTGTGGCATTATTTTTCATATCCGGGTAAGCACAACGTAGGACCAATATTCCGGTGCTGGCAAAAGGTGCCTTCTGTTTGTCTTTTGTCTTTTATTTTTGTCAAGCTCTTGGCGATGCTCTAGTTCTGTAAAATCTATATTAAATTTAATTATTAAATTAAAAGTAAATTAAAAGCGTCGACGCGCGAGTTATACCAGTAACTGACAATTTTGTAGACCGTTTCGATTTTACAACATGTTGTTGCAGTCATATAAAGTTTCGCCAGTGCGTATAGAGATAAGATTTACTTACACCAATACCTCGTAAAACATCGGTGGCTTGAACCGATCCATCCACAAATTGCCGAGTCTCGTGTTGCGCTATAGCCTTCGAATAGCACGCAATATCACAGACAATGTTTTTAAATAACGTGGTGGCTAAAGAAAATTGTGCTTATTTGTTGGCAGTTTCGTAGTTGTTTCGCATAGTATTGGACAATTGACGACGAATTTGTAAGATCTTTTACAATTGTTAGCTTAACAGAATCACGGCCTTACGATACAGATTGACTTAAGCTGGTCCATCCGTTATTGAATTGATGATTATTGTTTGTGTGTGTAGTGTAGTGAAATAATGACACTGGACTTCCAATATGTGTGTGTGTGTGTGTGTGTGTGTTGTTTTCTCGTATCGTCGAACATTTTCGATAGATAAGGAAGTGAGTACGTTAAGATATTATATCATGGTTTTAATGACTTGTTAATACAAATACATGTGCAATAGGAGGCATAGAATAACATCGGGATTGTCTATGCCTTTTTATAATTTGTGTTACAGGGTTTCTAAATAAGTTAGGGAAATATTTTGGCTATGGTAATGGCAGCCATTATCATAGCCAAACCTAACCAACTATTGAGAACAAACCACTGAAAAAATATTTTTATATACACATATATATTTCCCTTGTACCAGGTGTAAATAAATATGTTACAGGTGTACGAAGATCAATTGACTTGAATAAAATCAATATAAATTGCCGGTATAATTACTATTTAGTAAAAGTAATACAGTTTTTATGTTATTGTGACAACTACTTGATTCTTTTTTAATTTCTATTAGTTATTTATTTTTGGAATTGCTTATGTTCTAAAGATAATGTTTACTAGAAAAAGAAATCACTTGTTTCAGGCTTCAGGTGGGACTCACCGATATCGGGAGACTGCACTAACATTGTGTTATTACAAGGACCTTAGCAGATTTGTCGAATTCTTCCTTATGTTCTTTCTGTGCTGAGAAATAATTATAATTATAAAATCCTTAATTTACATAAGGTTACACTACAAACATTATACATAGCACTATCATTAAAATTACCCTATTTGTAATGTGGTGCCTGAATTAGGCAAACAAATATGCCTGTAGTTACAGGTCACCACGACTCCACGTTCGGAAATAAATCTAATCTAATTTATTTAGGCATAAACAAAAGAATTGAACGCCATATTTTCAATGTTGTAGTATCAAACTTCTACAAGTTAATTTTAACTTTTCCTTGTAGGTTCAACTTTTACAAGCAATCAATAAACAAGTGATAGTTCCTCAGTTATATTAAAAGTTTTATACATAGAAAAATGCAGAATTATATTTAGGATAAAATTTTTGTTTTTATAATCATATTAAGTTAATATAAAATCTAAATTGAAAGATAATATATATGAAGATAAGATATTATGTATGTACTAATTCGTATTCATGGAATTCGAGAAACGATAGAGTAAGCACTAACTTGTTCACGTTATTTGAGCCCACATTTTATGTAGCTTTGCCAAACAGCCAGAACTCTTCGCTAAAACAAATAACATCTATTTACCTTAAACGGCATTCTTTCAATGTTCAGTATGTCATTATTTTTAGTAATAAATTGGATTCGCAGATGAAATGTCCCGATTGCGTGACTTTGTTTCATAAATAATATAAATCTTTATCGCTTGTCTCCCTTGTGGTTAATTTTGTTAAGAAGTGAGGGTTTGCTCCAAGAAGGCACTGTTTAAAACCGTTGATTATAAAACAACTATGAAAAGATAAACTAAACTTTGTGCAAATAACTTTTTTCTAGTTTAACTCATGTTGTTTTTATAAAAATATTTTTATGAGACACTAACATACAACTTTAGTTTTATATTTGCGACATGTTATAGAATGAAAATGCTTAAAGATTTAAGAAAGTATTTTGTGATATATGTAGAGTTATATTATTAAGTAACAAATATAAATTAGTTTCTACTTTGATAAAATTCCGTGAATAATGGAGCAAATTCATGAGGAATTATTGTCTATTTTAATAAAATATAAAATGTAGTTCCCAATATGATACTACAAATTTTTTTTGTATTTGCGTATGTCATTTTAATAATATGGTATGTCGTTGACTGTGTGTGTTTACATTTTCAGTCCTCCTTGCTTCCACTTACCATTGGAATATGCCAAGCTGGTCTCCGAATGTTCTCGACTCAGGAGGATCGCTGACGACGGAGACTCAAATGTTATCTGGATCCACAAGCCGGTGGCTCAAAGCCAGGGCAGAGGCATCTTTTTATTTCGGGTGCGTTAGAAGAATATTATTTAAGTATCTAAACCTAATAATAATAATGGTTCTACATTTTTGTTTTTATTTTTTTTTTCTCTTTTTTAAATTTGTTAATATTTTTGATAAGCATTATGTGAGGGTTTGTTATTGGCTGTAAGTTACTACTTGTTCAATAGAATTTATAATGTAAAAAACTGTAAACCTTCCTGAATAAATCAAAAATTAAACTATTGAAATTAATTAGTAGTAATGTTTTATTTCATGTTTTAGTTTAACGACAATTTATTGCTATTTGCCAATTGGAATTTATTTATTTTTTATTCGAATTAGATTCAGATTTATTGTGTAAAGTAATCTCATATATTTTACTAAAATGTTTTAAGTAAATTTTAGAAATATAATATTTTTATTAAATTTTAATTTTGTGTTATGTTATTTATTTTAGAGCATTTGCGAGATGCGCTGCGGCACGGCAGCTGTGGTCCAGCGGTACATAGAGCGCCCCCTCCTCATAGCGGGGTACAAGTTTGACCTGCGGCTTTACGTGTGCGTGCCAGGGTACAGGCCACTTACTGCCTACATGTACGCGGAGGGCTTAGCTAGGTTTGGTGAGTCTAATACCATTTTAAGAGTATCTATGGTGAGAGTTTAAGAGATAGATTATAGAATAGTGTTATAAGAAATTAATGTGGTGTAAAAGATAATTTTGTTATAACAATAGAGACAGCAATGTTAAGATGGATGGAGGATGGATGAAAGTAGAATGACTGCACAAATATATCGAGCAGAAGTGAATAGAAGAGTTAGTTTAGGACGTCCGAGGCAAACATAGCTTAATTAAGTAGAAGAGGTATTAAAGAAGGGCCGGGCCAGGTCAGAAGTACAAAGAATAAACGAGTGTGTATGAAAGGGTTAATGCGAGTAAGGGAAGCGAGAGAGATAAGCCAAGATCGTAACAAGATGAGATCCTAGACTAACAAGTAGAGATGTATGTATGTATGTGATACCATTTTTATAGTATACAATTCAGTTGAACCAGACTTACTGCCAAAGTTTTTGTTTATATAAAACAATATATGATCATCATCAGCCGTAGAACGTCCACTGCTGGACTAAGGACTTCCCAATAAAGGAGTATTTTGGGGGGATGATCATGATATACGTTTCAATTGCAGGTACTGATAAATACACGTTGTCGGATATCCACAACCCGTACCGACACTTAACGAACTCATCATTGAACAAGTCCGGGCCTCGGTTCGCTGAATGTAAAGATCGAATTGGAAACGGTAATCTTCATACGTTAATTCATTCATTAAAATTATCCCTAAAACTTGATTTATAAATACTTAAGAGTAGTTTTCCGGTAGTATTTTTTTTTGCATTTTCGGAATGTTGCGTATTTGCGTAACTATTTGCTTTTTTATAAGCATATTTAAAAAAACATCTTCTATAAGATCTGTATTATAGTAAGATTTTTTCTAATCGCTAAAAATGCGCTGTGCTATAATCTACACGCTTGCTTAGCGCGTAGATTATAGGCAAATTATAGGCAGGGTATTTCCAAAGGCTGATATGAGTAAAGCTACGAGAACATGACATTTGAAAGACCGTGTCGTCGTGAAAAACCACGTGTCGCCTCGACGTATTTTATTGAATATATCCTAATTCAAATATATATTAATTACATTTTTACATTAATCGTTAAAATGTATGAACATGTACAACTCTAGAACAACTGTACCAAATGAGATAATCCTTTTTCTTGTATTTATAATTATCAGGAGCAAGTTTGTATTAACATTTGCTTAGAACAAATTATACAGCCTAATGTTTGGACGCATGGAAGAAAATTTAAACATTTCTAAGAACGGTAACGGGATAAACGGGATCAACGGAATCGACGGGATAAAATGGGCCGCTAGTATTAATAAATGTTCATTTGGATGTACTTGCTTCTAGATTATTCTACCGGCTATTCTAGTGTTAGCCATACTATTCTTAGATTAAGCGATTAAATTACATATCTGTTAGTACCATAAAGTTGCTATTAAGTTGTTGACAGTGGCGCGCAACACATGTCACAGTCTTTATATTAAAATCTATCCTTATGTAAGAAGTACATAGACGACGGTTTGGAGGTATTTCACTCCAATACACAATGATATCCATCATTGTGTATTTATTATATAATCATCGCCATCCCTAAAAGTTATAAACTATCCTTTCTCTCAAGTTCATAAAATTGTACGAAATGCAAAAGCAAAAAGAATATTAAAATTGATTAAGTAGTTTAGAATTTATAGTCCAGCCAAACAGAACACAAATTTTTCAAATTTAAAATAGAATTAAATTACTTCTATTTAAATTTCTCTTTGCAGGGTGTAAATGGACTCTAAAGCAAGTTCGTCGCGCCTTAGTCGGCAGATGGGGCGCGACAGAGTGGCTGGTCTGGCAGCGAATAAGGGCTCTGGTGACCCTCACGCTTTTGGCCCAGGCTACTGGCACGCCACCAGCTAGAAACTGCTTCGAATTTTACGGTTTTGACGTGCTTCTTGACGACTCCCTCAAACCTTGGCTTATTGAGGTATGAACTTGTTTTTTATTATTTTATTTATATCACTTAAGTGGCAAACAAGCATGCGGCCTAAATGATGGTAAGCGGGTACTGCAGGTTATGGACCATTTACAACACCGAGACTTCATTCTTGCGTTGCAGACCCTTTAAAAATCCCTTTACTCCTTTTTTGAAGAACCATATACAATTGTCCTTTGAACTAACACCTCCGCAGGAAGCTCATTTCACAACCTTTGTGCAAATGGGAGATATTATCTCTGAAACCGTTGGGTACGCGACCATTTTGGTTCCAAAGTGTGTAGGTGAACAACCTGTCAATAGTGAGCGGTGCGGTGATAAAAACTGAATATGATTAAGTACTGAGCCTACGAGTATCGGTTATCATTAACAAATTCGAAAACTAAGCAAACGTTCCGTGTGATTGTAATCATCACCGCATATTGACGCTTGTATCTTCACATGTTTACGTTGCTAACCTTCTGACTTAAAGTGATGCTGACACATAACCTAGAACCATACCTTCACTGCCCCTCTCAGCCTTTATACCGGAACACTGCTGTTTAGCGGTAGCAATAGGTGAGAGCGATGTACCTATGCGTTTATATGAGATCTACCTCTAGTTATTTTATTTGTCAATAAAGGAAAAACACGGAAATAATACGAACGAAATTAATATTGTTATGATGACTGATAATAACCTATATTATAAGTCATCGTAACAATATCTTTTCTAATTTCTAATTCCATTAGAACGTGTTTTAAGGGCAGTCAAAAATTAATACTCAAACAAACAGATTTAAAACGCGGTGGCTTACTTACGTTTTTACATTTTTTGTTCGACGTTTCGGTTACTTTGCGGCAACCATTCTCAAGATTAATACCATTCTAATATTAATGTTATACGTTTGCGTTCCAATCGATGCAGTAGGTGCAAGGTGTATCTTGTAATTAGGCCGTTAAATTTTAGTTTTATCGAAGGATAAGAATCTCATTGTTACGGTATTTGTTATTTCTGAGATTATTAAATACGGAGTATGTTTCCAGGTGAATCTCTCTCCAGCGTTGGGCGCAAACTGCGAGGCAGACGTGGCAGTAAAACAGCCAATGCTTCATGAATTGTTTGACCTGTTGGGTCTACCCATGAGGCATACCGGTTTGTCACTGTTGAGGGGACCGTCTTCGCAAATACACAGGTGAATAAAAAAGTTCTGACTGTGACATGTTATTTTATAAAGTTATTTATTATAATATAGGCATAAACTGCGGTGCCGTGAGGTACCGGCAGAGTAGAATAGTACTTCCTACTGCACCAAGTGTGGTAAGAGGCGACTAAGGTACCAGAACAGACAGATATCCATCCATATATTCGTTGAAAATCCACTGATGCACATAGGCCTTCCCAAGAAGGGGGAATTTTGCCTATTATTACTACACTGGGCAAACGCCGCACTGGGCAAACGTGTTAGCAATTGCAGAGCGCTGGTTTCGCGACGGGGATGCACGACCTGTGCATTTAAGTTACACCGTTCCGGATGGATATAACACCACCTATGGTACCTTGATCGTCTCTTACACTCTTATTTTTTACATCAATAATAATATTTTAGTTTAATGATTCGACTATAAGACAGTAGCATTTATATACTTATAAAACTAAACCCGACTTTAGTAGGAGAATTGAAATAAAGACGTTTTTTGCGTTTTTCTTTAATAATAAGGATTTATTTACAAAATTCATTTTAATTGTTATGCTGTAAGATAACTTAATATATTTAAATAAAGCCGTACAATTACTTTAGGTTCATTGCGCTAAAAATAGCTTAAAAAATCGTGTCCGCGATGAACTTCTAAATTAGAGAACCATTTTTATTTACCAGAGGTCGACCTCGTATAAAAAAGGTCTGTACCTCACCTATTTCTACTGTCAAATAGCATTGCATGCATTGCTGTTTGCCTTTCTAAAAGGTGAGGGAAGCAGTGCATTGCAGACTGGGCGATGAGGCATAATATCTTCAATTCACAAGGTGACAAGGTCACTAGTGATATTACATGCGTCTATGCGCGTGGCTGGGTCTGCTGGTTCTATCCAAAAAACATCTTAAGTGGATTAGATTTTAATTAAAAACCAAGAACATAATGTATATGAAATCGAATATATATGAAAAATATAAACTAATTAGTTACAGTTCAGAAGAAGAAGTAATCCAGCGTGCTCTCCCTCCTCGGGCGGCCACGGCGGGGGTGAGGCGCGGGTCACGATGGCGGCGCCGGCGCCCGCTGCCCGTACACTGCGTCAACTTATTGCCGCCAGTGCCGGATGGTTGTGAGGTCAGTATGACAGATACCTGTAAACCTTGACGACCTTGATGACCTTGCAAACCCTAATAAGTTATACATACTGCACTAACTTTACTTTTGCACCCTGCTTAGTATCTCTGGGATAATATCAATCAAATAAACTTACATTCATATATCATATTCAAAAATAATTATTATGTTCTAACAAGGTATCAAATGAACATAAATGGGTGTTTGGGCTTTACGAGACTTTTACTCTTTTCAGGAGATTCCCGAACAAGCAAAAGAGGTAAAGAGAGAGCCGAGCACAGATGATTCAGATGTCCAGGTAAGAGAAAGACTATATATATATTCAAATAACTTAAAAAATAATAATAGCACTTGATACAACATGAGTTACTAGGTTTTAATTACTTGTATAGATGGAGGTAAAGAAAAAAAATTTATTTCAGTCGTCGTCAGGAGCTACATCGACACCGGAGTTAGAGGAAAGGTGCCGTAGTGCTGGCCCCACTGCAGCTTCCCGAAGGAAGATAATGAGCGCGTGCTCGTGGGGTAATGGAGTGCGATGGGACCGGGCGATGGGTCGGGTTGGACAGTGGGTGCGGATATACCCGCACGTGCTGCCGACCGACGAACAAGTAAGCGGGCTTATACAATTTGACGGCCTCTATGGCGCAGATGGCAGTGATCCTATTATGTACGCTAAAAGTCGTGGGTTTGATCCCCACCCAGGATATAATTTATATAATGATATTTATATTTTTTCTTTGTCCGGGTGTTGAATTTAAGTATTATATTTGTAATTCCTTGGTTGTCTCATTCGTAATACAAGTACTTTACGCAACTAATCTCGGAGTCAAGTCAATATCTGAGATGTGCTGTGAAAATGCAAAATATGCGGTAGTAAAAAGGTATATAGCCTGGCTGATGGTAAGTGGCCAGGGTAGCGTATGGACGCTTGCCGATTCGAAGTACTCCTTTAAGTCTATGAGAAGTAGTTAGCTTTAAAGTTCATTCAAGTTCGCATGAGGTAATTTTTCTGTAATCGCGCTGTACGCGATTACATTTAGTTTTCAATTGTATTTAAGTAGTTCCTAAATAAGTCGTACAATGGAAGTAATTTACCTAACCAGTCAATATGTATTACTCACTGTCCATAGTTATTCAGTAACTCAGTTGTATGAGAGTAGAGTAGAGTATGAATATATTTTACCGTGTGCAAAGTCTAGATAGACGACCGCTATGTTTATCATCATCATCATTATCATACCAGCCATTAGAAGTCCACTGCTGGACATAGACCTCTCCAAGAAAAGAGGATTTTTACTGTCGGTTCTGGTACCTCTGTCACCTTTTACGACACCTAGTGCAGTTGGTGGTACTATTCTACTATGGTACCTCACGGCAAATTTGTATACTTTGAATAAATACATAAATTAATGTTATTAGAATAAAATAGCTTAAGAGTGAGTGAATTACATAGTGAAGAATTGAACAAATATAAATAGTTCAATTGCCGCACTAGACTAATTAACTAAGTGAGTGATATATATCTTTATTACCAAATGAACTATATTACTCCTGTCAGTTTCTATATATGAGGATGAACTTCTTCATATTCGTTATCAATCTACACCCTAGAAAACCCTGTATAGAGCAATAGACAAAAATATTGACAGCCTAATGTGGCTGACGGTATTCTAAAGGCTTCAGTAAACCAAAGACCCTGCTCTGGTTAATTCTATATACTCCAAAATGCTGCCAATTGACATGCAAGTAAACTTGCTTATTATACTTTATATAGCGTAAAAGTATGGCTGTGTATCTTATGATACACTGGAGTTCTACATAAATTTAAATCTTATATTGGCTTTCAGAGATACCGTACCCAAAAAAGCAATCGTATTGAAATACACCAGTGCTACGATTTATTAATTACGTGCTCACTCGGTTGCTCCGTTATCAGCCATAGAACAAGCGTTTTGCTTGCTTCATGAGAGGCAGTTGAGATAAGTTCTCAGAAAAAGGTTAATATATCAATTGTATATGAATCATGGGACTCATCTGGTTCAGTTCTTATGGTTTCATAAAATATGAAAAGTTCGCGTCGTCATTGTGCCTAGATCTTACCTCATAGGACCGAGTGTGTTCGCTTGTTGTTCGCTTCAATTCTTTCCTATTAAACCTTTGAAGAGTTAGCATTTTATGATTAGAATATAACTGGGTTTAATATGAAAAGTATAATTTTCGTACAGAAAATTGGAAATGTGTAATGAGTTTTTAATCATGTCTGTTCAGATGCCTGTAGAAGAAGCACGAGACAGCGTGGCCCACGTGTCTAAATTTCTTCGAGCAGCTCGTGAAGTCATCCGAGAGGGGGGCCGCGATCCTCGCGCGCCTCGCGACGCCTCCCGCGACGTAGCCTTCGAGGGCACTCTCAGGAAGAAGCTGCAGTACGGTCGACAGTTTGAAGTGTGGCTTCCACCTTTCTAATGTGTTCATAGGCTATATTATCTTAAGCTAAACTTATTGTAGCTAGAAATAAATGCTTGCTCAAATGAAGCGCTGTTTTTTTTAATGCAAAAACTCTTTCGCTGTCTTTCACTTGCGTCAACTTTTTCTTTGAATATTTTAGCTTTCTTGAGTCTCCAACAACTCTTCGGGATCTTTATCAAGGCTTAGGCTAAAACTGATAATTGTAACGTGTTATAAAAGAAAGACAATCTAATGCCTAGTTGACAAAGCATGTGAATACGTGGAGATGAGACGTTTTTCACGAATAGGTAAGTAAGATAATAAAGATACTGACGAAATTTATGTAATTAGAGGGACCGCATAGGAATATAAAACTTTTCAATACGCCACTCTTTAGTAAAACTTCTCAGATTATTGTTAATTATCATCATTGTCATCATCATTACAGCCATTGATAGTCCACTGTTGGACATAGGCCTCCCCAAGAAAGGGGAATTTTACCCATAATTGCCGCGCTGCGCTATAGTGTTGGCAATCGCATAGCGTAGCTTTCGCGACAGGGATGTTGCTGCCCATCCCCGTCCTGTGAATTTGAGCTTCACTGTTTCGGATGGATATACCGCCGTCTTTCGGTTCTGGTACCTTAGTCGCCTCTTACGACACCTGGTACAGAAAGAGATACTATTTTACTGTGTATTTCAAGTTAATTATGTCTCGTAGCTTATTAAAGCAACTCACTTAAATATTACAAACTGGTAATGAGTAAAGAATTACCTGTCCTCTTTACCCGTAATCTAATTATGATTTATATGTGTTAAATAAATAAGACAGAAAGCGGAAAGCGACTGTTTAAACTATGTAGTGATACACCACTTTACCTATATGAATATCACAACTGATGCATAGTATGTATAATATATATACAAACAGATGAAACGTTTATATATACAATATACATATTATAAATACTAATGATAATGTGGACAAAAATGTGTTGATATCGATAAGGACGCAAACAGTACTAGCAACCCATATCTTTGTTATTGTTTATCTATTTTATTCAATGAGGATTTGCCTAGTTATTCGCACGCTGAGCAGGAGTGGTGGCAACTGCAGAGCGTAGCTTTCCGGAGAGCTGCTGCTCATCTCCGTCTTTTGTATTTGAGCTACGCTACCTTTTACGAAATCTGGTAGAGAGTGAGGCACTATTCTATTGTACTGGTATCTCATAGTATAGCGGATGGCGGCGAATCATGGCGGAATCAATAGAAGATTTAGGCACGAAATCCGAGGACACCAATCGAGTTTCTCAACCGTTAGGTCTCAGAATAAACATAGAGAAGACTAATGTAATGATTAATGCCCATGTTGTACCCACCCCAGTATCAATAATTTCACGAAGCAAGTTCTCAGCTGATGCTGAGAGCATGCTTCGTGAAATTATTAACTCATACGTATACCTAAGGAAAATAGTCCACTTACTTTAAGAAATAGGTTAATCGTCGAATTCAACTCGACTGTGCAGCGTTTGGAAAACTACGGACCATCTTTTCATCTGACATACCTCAGTGTTTACCAGCGATGATATATGGCAGTGAAGCGTAGTCTCTAACTTTTGGCCTTATTAACCAGTTTAAAATGGCCCAACAAGCTATGGAGAGGACAATGCTCGGAATCTCTTTGAGCGATCGAATCACAAATGAAGACATCCGTGAAAGAATCAAAGTAACTTGAAGTTGTTGGATTAATAAGTTAAATTGGTAGTAGGCAGAGCACTTAGCACACAGAGCCGATGGAGCAGAACAAACGCGTCGACCCACAAAATGAATGGGCTATCTGACTAATACCGCAGGGTAGCGGTGGACGCGGGCCGCATGCAACCGGTCTTATTGGAAATCACTTGGAGAGGCCTATGTCCAGCAGTGGACGTCCTACGGCTGATATGATGATTCATTTTGTTTATTTAAGAAGGTTACACCGTTCGGGATGTGTTTAAAATAATTTCTTAAATAACCGCATCTTAAAACGAGATTAGAAACAAAAAACTATTTTTTGGCTGTGCCGAGTTTACACTTATTGTCACTGGTATTAATTTTAAAAATAATTACAAAAAGAGTTTCTGTTTCTTTCATCTATTTAATATTACAGAAAGAGATTCTACTCGTACGATGAAAAATTAAAGCTACGTTGTGAAAGAAATGTTATAAAAACAAGTGCCGGTGCCAGTGGACGAATGTTATTACGGAAATATGTTTATTTGCTTAATTAGTCTATACTTAGTATAATGCCTAATTAGTCTATACTTAGTATAGACTAATTAAGCAAATAAACATATTGCTTTTTCTACTTCTTGTCCAAATAAACTATTGTAAACGAGATTATAAAGTTTGTGAGGTTGTCTGAATGTTTAATTTTGCCTCGCCTTAGCTTCTGAATGTTGAATAAACTTCGGTTTTACATTTGAGCTTTTTTACATATAATAGATAATACAATATATAAAAAATGGTCATAGGGCAGAGTACCTCCTCCTGTTTTAGATGTCGTGAGAGGCGACTAATGTATTACAACTGAAAAATGACGGTATATCCACCCAGCGTAACTTTAATGCAACAGGACGGGGATGCGCAGCAGCATCCCCGTAACTATGCTCTGCGATTACTACCAAATGCTATGATGTCTGCTATGATGTTGACGAAGAATGTATAAAGATAAAATTTATAACTAAGAACATTTTTAATTAGCATTGTAATTACTGACTATTATTTTTTTTATACCCCCGTGAAACCTAATTAACGCAATGTGAAAATGCGTTTTTACAAATTACGCTCTTAGCGAATAATTATCTACAACGTCCATAAATAATTCACCGAGATTAAACCAGACTGCGATGATTATAATGGACTATTCATTTTGTAATTCAGTGAACAAAGCAGCTTTCAGTAGGCCGTGTAATTATGGGCCTATCATAATTTAATTCGCTGGGCTCTAAATGGTGTTCTTTTTTGAATGGACGTGGCACTATGTTGATCGCATTAAATTATATAAATATTCTTTTTAATAATAATAATAATAACTTTATTATATACAAAAAAATACATGATCAGAAAGGATAAAAAGTGCCAAGCTATAATACAATAGGCGACCTTATCACTCAGGGCGATCTCTTACAGGCAACCTTTATACGGACATATAATAGGACAGAAAATATGATAGGACAGTTAGATGTGTAGTACTAATTTATTTATAAGAAAATAAAGTTAATTAAATAATAATACCACACATGTCTATATAACAATAAACTTTAATACCAATAAAGACATAAATACAGTATTTAAAAAAATAAATAAAAAACATATATATTGAAACGTTACAGTGACATGAAATAAGATATGTTTGAAGGTGGCGGTTATATATAGTATATACATTGCTAGCTCATATTTTGTTTAACAATATTCAAAAGGTGTATTGATTGAACGTATTCAAGAGTATAGTAAGGAATAAGAATTAGATTATAAATTAGATTATGATACGATGAGATTACGACGTGCCCGAAGGCGTAGATGGTAGTGCTCCTGTCTTGTGCAGCAGGGGTCGTGGATTCGGTCCTCGCCAGGACAAATATTATGATATTTATGTTTGTTCTGTGTCAGGGTCTTAAAAATATGTATTTATGGAGCATATCTGTGATTCCTCTGCAATTGGACGTCCGTAATACAAGTGCTTTAAGCGACTAATCTACGAGTCAGGTCAATGTGCGAGATGTTGTGTGAATTTATTTTATTATTTTATGTAGTTTAATTGTTTTTTGGTAGTTTACTTGCTTAACAAATCAGAATGTATCTTTGATTTTTATAATCATTGTCAATAATAGTTATGTATAGTTATGATAGGTTGTTAGATAAAAAAAATATGTTTAAGTTTGAGATGTGTCACTCTAGGGTAACAGCTGTAACTGTATTTATTCATTAAAAAAGAAATGAAACACAAATGCAAAAATTTTTGGAACATCCTTTAACCAAGCTGTATAAAAGATTGCCTTTCATGAACCCTTACGTTAATTGGTTAGATGCACCCAAAATGAGTAGCATTGAAGTTGTCGAAGACGAAACAAAGCCTTTTGATTCTTTCACACTAGTTATAAAGACTTTGAAATGGGTTGGTTATTACGATATAGCGAAAGAGAATTCCCGTCTTGCTCGGATTTGCCACAGACTATATAGATTCTTGGTATTTGCCTTTGTTGTTGTGTATAATTTGCAGCATATCATCTTTATTGCGCATGTAAGTATTTAGGATATGGACGTACATCACTTAAGAGATCTTAGTGGTGTACTCACTGAGTAAATGAAAAAATGACAACTAGAGAAAGTGCGAGACAGAAGGCTAATCCAGAATATATGTGATGACGGGCCCGATGGCGTAGATGGTAGTGATCCTGTCTTATGCACCAAAGATCGTGGGTTCGATCGCCACCTAGGAATAATATTTAGATGATATTTATATTTGTTCTGTATCTGGTTATAAAATATATGTATTTAATTAGTATATATGTGATGCCTCTGTTATATGATGTTTGGAACACAATGTTATTAATTTATATCATTTTTAGAATTTAAAGAAAACGTTAAATAGATTTTTGATTTATCAAACGCCTTGCTTATCTAACATATGAATTGTAGAATACTCGGTAGAAAACTTTGATATATAATAATAATAACAATAAATACACACGCCCTGATTGCTCTGACAGTGAAATGAGTCATTTAAGCACATGTACGACGGATATCAGATAACAGAGGAACCACAGTTATAATAATTAAATACATATATATAATAGCAAGACACATAGCAAACATAACTATTTTAGTCATAATATAAATGTTTGTCCTGAGTGGGAACGAATCCACGACTTTAAGCACACAATATAGGGATTCTATCGAATGAACAATCAGGTCCATCTAAACAAAACTCTAAAATAGATAACTGTATTGCAGTTTGTTTGTTTATTAGGCTACGTTCCTATTATTCTATATGTCAGTGATTTAATGATTTAATGTTGACGAGCCTGATAGCGTCGATGATAGTGCTCCTATCTTGTGCGCCAAAGGTTGTGGGTTCGATCTTTATACAGGAAAAATATGTTTATGATGCATATTTGTGTTTGTTCGGTGTCTGGGTCTTATTTATATGTTTTTAAGCACTATTTTGATATCTTTATTATTTGATATTAACAAAAGATAGATCTTTCACAGTTAGTCTGCATTGGTTCCTCACTCTCGTCAATATACAGCAAAATAGTAGTGTTCCCATTGCAATATGTACAGCTATATAGTTGTTGTTCGCATTGCAATTTATACAGCTAAATAGTAATGTTCGCATTGCAATATATACAACTAAATAGTAGTGTTCGCATTGCAATTTATACAGCTAAATAGTAATGTTCGCATTGCTGTGTTCCGTTTCGAAGGGTAAGACCGGCAGCGAAATTACTAGATAATGTGACTGAACATCTTTAACTCATAAGGTTGGCAACGCGCTTGTAAAATCCTTGTGATATGACGTCTGTAGCCTGCAGTGACGCTTACTATCACGCGGACCAGGTCTAATGAAAAAAACTATTTATCTCGGAGTCAGGTCAATATATGAGATGCTCTGTTAATGAAAGACATTTGTCGTCCTACGACAAATAACCGTTAAGGCATAAAGGCAACACGGTCTTAGTCTGTAATCTCTCAGGGATATATATATCACTACAGTGATTTTGAGGAAAAGTAGCAAAACAAGTAGGAAAGTAATACCACAACTGGAGCAGAATGAAGCTTAAAAACTCTGTCTGCTTTTGCTACACAGAGAAAGAGGCGGTGATTTTTAAGTCCGAGAGGATGAAAAAACCATGCAACAATAACACTATAACCTTTATGAAAAACATTGAAATGCTGTTTTTTATAAGTTAACGCACTCACAATTCATAATTGGAACTAAAAAAATATTTGAAATTCAAATATAGAATTATATTTTCGATTCCAATTTAGCAGGTATAGAACAGTAAACATTTCGGACACAACAGCTTTGTCGATTACCGTAATGTAATAGAAACATCGATATAAAGAGTAAAAAATTGACAATGATAATAAAACGTAAAACATTTATTTACGTATGCATTTACTTATTTAACTGTTAGCACATCAAAAATGTAATTTACATACTCGTATGGTGGACCTAATCACAAATGGATTTATCTATTGACCAGGCAAAGCTAAACATAAGACAAAGCGGTGCAATGCTTATTAAAATAATAAAAAAAAAACAAATCTGAACTTATAAACAACCTAATAATGATACTAACTAATAAATATATATTAAAATCAATAAAACAACTATACTAATATATATATTTTAAAAAAGTAACGGTAAAGACTGTACGTGAAACTAATTTATTTTATTAAATATAAAACATTTTCAATATTTCCAGACTAATTGGAATGACACCGCACTGTGGGATAGCCTGATGATTGAAATTCCGCAAGTAATCCTACTAGCGAAGATAATTACTATGATATCAAACCGTTCCAGAATTGAAAATCTTAACAACCTCATTAAAGGTGAGCTTACCATCAATATAATATTTCTAACAAGTTATTGAAGTTTCAAATGTATCATTTGTTTTATAACTTGTTACATATACAGAAGTACTTTTGATTTTGGCCACTGTTATCATCACTTGTTGTCTGAGATTAAAATCCTAGGTGAGTATTCATTAAGCATTCAGGCTTATTGGCATTATGCCATTGAAGTCGAACTCGATACATTAATAAGTGCTGAATATTTAGTATATGGCTGTTTTCATCGGCTATTTATTCAACAGAACCCAGTTTACTACCAGAAAATATTTATGTTCTAACCAAATAATTATTCGAATCTAATATTTAGGACAGCTTTAATTATATCAACTCTTTAAGGGTTTTCATAAACGTTAATATAATGCTAGTTTTAAATCGATTGACTTCGATTATTTTCGTTATTATATATTAGATAAATACATATAGAATATCATATCATATGTGAATAAGAAGAGGACAGTAAACGGACGAAAAGTTATTTGTAGTGTGTTCTTGCTAAATAAGAATCAGATATCCAAGACGGGTCAATTATAACAACTCTTAAAGATAAATATTGTTAAAACGAGTTTTGAGTTGAGATTGACTTCACTCAGAATTCTTAAGACTAAACGTATCAGAATATGGTATTATTCTATACATAATATTATATAATATACATACTCCAACTATTTATGTATGTATTTAAATATTGTTCTTTGGCAAGAATAACGACAAAACAGAAAATAAATTACAACATTTTCCATATTTAAATATTTAACAGTTAAGCGTTCCCTACCTGTAATGACACTACTATTTTATTATTTACTTTACTATTTATGTTGGTCGTTTCTTGTTCATTTCACGGCAGTGTAGTAAGGCTACAAAGACTACAAATGCCGGTAACTTTTATTGCAAAATTTTTATCTGTAATAGAAATAGTGATGTTGTTACTTCTCAGTCAACACAGAATTTATTTCCAGAAATTATTAATTCTTCTCTAAGTTCTTACCTAGAAGTGATAGTTTTTTGAAATAGTGATGGCAGAAAAAAATGTCTTGTTAATTTGTACCTTTTCAGATCCCATATTTTCAGCAACAACTGAAACAGATAAAGAGTATCATCAAAAGAATAAAGTGGCAATGTATCGATTGCAAAAGATAATTTACGCGTCGGTTGGGTGTGGGTCCATACTGTGGATACTATCGTACTATTTCAAGAAAATGGAAAATGCCTCTGAAACAGTAGCTTCATACTTTCCTTTTCACACAGACTCTTGGACCGGGTATATGAATCAATCATAACGATTAGCTTCGCTCAGAAAATCATTTGCGCTTTTTTTCGGGGGAACGTATTGCTGGAGTTGCATTGCTGGCAACTCCCGCGCAACCAGAGAATTAGGCCAACTCATTAATGAGCGATTTTTTGCTCAGTGCTCACGTAAAGGATCGCTCTCTCTCGAAAGCTCTATGAGACTTCTACATGGAGCGTAGAATCTTGTGCAGAATTCACGAGATTGGAATTGGTCTGACGGCGATCTTTTAACTGCGCCTCTAAAGAACTCTGCTTCATCATTATCATCATCATATCAGCCATAAGACATTCACTACTGGACATAAGCCTTCCCAAATAATCTCCAATAGGACTGGTTGTATGCGGCCTGTGTCCAGCCGATCCTGCGGTTTTAGTCAGATTGTCTGTCCATCTTGCGGGTGGACGCCCTACGCTGCGCTTGCGTGGTCTTCATTTAAGAACTTTACAACTTCGTTGTTCGGCCATCGGTTGTGCGTACCTAATGCACTGCCCACTGGCACTTCAACTTGCTAATCCAAGGGGCAATGTCGGTAACTTTGGTTCTGTTACGAATCTCCTCATTTCTGATTCGATCGCATAAAGAAACTCGCAACTCTGCTTGAGCAGTCTTTATTTGATGTTCATAAAAGAGGAAGACGTCAAGCCGCACTAATGTGCTAGTCTTATGATAAACATCCCATGACACTTGGTTTTAGTTGGTAGTGTAGTTTTCTATGCGGGTTCGAGTTTTTGTAATCCGTTGTGAAATACGTTTTATTCTGGAAAAATATATTAATATTATTATTAACTATGTTACTAGTTATAAACTATTTGCGGGTAAGTTGAGTAAGTAGTTGCGAATATCTTTATTCGTCCAAGTCGACAAACGCGGACTGTTTGTTTGATAGAGTCCGCGTGATACAACATTTAGACGCTCGTAATATCTCAAGGATATCATGTGCATTGCCAACCTTGTAACTTAAAGATCCTACGTCACATAACCCATACACTGCCTCTCATACCCTTCAAACCGGAAAACAGCAATGCGAGCACTGTTGGCGGTATAAAATAAATGAGAGTGTGGTACTAAAGGAAATGACATTTATATAGAGTCTACCTCACGTGAGTCTGTATAGTACATACTGATATAGATATAAGGACAGGGCATATATGGGTATTAAGCCTAGAAATAATTTTGTAACATCTTTAATAACCTTCAAAATATAGAAAATTAATGAATTGCGTGACTATTATTTTATATGTAAGTAGTATATATCATCATCATCATATCAGTATAATAAGATGTGTAGATTTATATATTATTATACATTACACTGTAACTTCATGACGGGTCTCACACAAGCCGTAATGCAGGAATGAGTTTTTGAGTTTTGCAGGATTAGTGATGAAACTAAAGAGGTGAGGAATCAGAAAATATTAAAGTGTTAATAATATAGACTACTAGTTAATTAAATAATAAAGCAAGAGATGACACACAGTCTTCTATTGCAAATAAAAACTGTAATGTTGAAATTTTTTTACAGCTTTACCTTCTCCGTGATGCTAGAAGTTTTCCCGGCAACCATATGGGTAGGCGTCGGGCATTTGGCCGTAGACTGCATCATTGCGACGTACTATTCTCAAGCGACAGTACAAATTAAGATATTGAAGCATAATTTGGAACATATATTTGATATTGAAGATGATGGTCACCTCAGAGGAGCAAGGAGAAGGGTACCGCGAACTTTCCAATACAAGGATGTGGGGAACACAGATTTGCAGGATCGTTTCGTTTTCCTTGTGGATAAATATATGAAAATCGTTTGGTGAGTTAAATGTAATTTGAGAATTATTTTATACTGCAAGGGCACGCCATGGGTAATAAGCGCAGTATAATAGTACCTACCTCTACACCAAGTGTCGTAAGAGGTGATTAAGGTACTTCAACCGACAGATGGCAGTTTATCCATTAGCACAGTCCTAAACACTTCCGGTTGGGTATTGGCAGCAGCATTCTCGTCACGAAGCTGCGCTATGCAGTTACAACTACGCCTACCTAGCACGGCCATTTTGGGCAAGAATCGCCTATCTTAGAGATGCCTATATCCAACAGTGAGCTTTCTATAGCGGATATGATGACCGCAAGGGCACACGACCTTAGTCAATTTTATGTTCAAATCCGATATGTTAGAATATGGTTGAAATATGTTTGTGTTTGTTTTAATTTTTACTGAAATCAGCTTTATAGTTTAGTTAGAACAAACATGCATGTTTTTCTGTTTTTTCTGTTGGTATATGAAAAAGAGAAAGAAGAGTTCTTCTCGTAATATAAATGGATACTTATTTTTTTATACCTTTGTTTTAGGTTTATTGACGAAATCAACTACGTATTTGACAAGGCGATTTCGTTTCAATTTTTTACAACGTCTCTAAGCACATGCTTAGCTATTTATACTATGAGCGTGGTAAGCATTATATAATGTTTCTTGATTATAAAAACATGTATATTTTTACTTTATTACATAGATTTAAATCAAACGATCTTGATAATGATTATGATATAGTTAAATAAGCCGTGTTTTAAAACTATTTTGCTGTATACTTATTTTATTTGACATTGAATTACTTTTTTAACAGCTTTTAACGCGGTTTATATAAACTTTTTTATTTTATGTTTGATATTTTGGAAAAAGTGCACCTGTAAACTATCGCACTACACATGTATTTTTTAATAACAGTTGTTTAGAATATATTATAAATGCATATATTTTTTAAAGCACTTTTTAAGCCCTAATTGTACCGTATTGTGGTGTATTTATTATTTATATTATATTTCATATAATTTTTGACGGGGCTAACTTCCATATAGTGCCACTTACTGCATTGACTTGTTATGTAATATATGTATTAAATTTTAATTCAGATATGAATTACTACGAATACGTGTAGAATATTGTGTATATCGATTTTACGCCGGTGTTCATTATGTTTCAGATCAGTGTCTTCTCGATAACGTTTTTCTTTATGGTATCACTTATATTCCTATATCAGATTCAAATATTCTTTTATTGTTTGTATGGACACTTAGTTCAGTATGAGGTAAGGATAGTATATTATAATACTAAACGTAAAACACATTAATATTATTTCATAAGTATCATAGTGACTATGTGCATACTTTACGGGCCTGATGACACAGATGGTAGTGATCCTATCTTGTATGCCAAAGGTAGTGAGTTCCCTCCCCACAGCGAAATATACACAAATATTCATAATATGAATATTTGTATCCAGCCGTGAGATACCGGCCGAGTCGAACAGTACCTCCCTCTGTACCAGGTGTTATAAGAGGCGACTTAGGTACCAGAACCGACAGATGACGGTATATCAGAGGGAGGCCTGGTCTGTGCAGTTATTTTAAATATTTAGTCCAAAAATTTTAAGAGTTATGTTTAGTTAACTTACCATTGTTTTAGTATTTTGTATAGGTAGCCCAACATTCAACGGTAGGCACTTTTCTATAATGGGCACGGCTCACTCAGTCCTCCTCTATATACGCCTATGTGGTTTATCTTCCTCACCACCTCACGTCTTACGCATGCTTCACTTCCAACCTGCATATAGCTCTAATGTCCCTCTCTGGACGGCCAAAAAGCCAGAGGTGAAATTCCTACAGCCCAGTAAAGGCAGGCCGCAGTCAGAGGTCCTGACCGACTTTCAGGGAACTCGGACCAGAAAAGTCATTACTCACCAACAGTTCGCTGCAAATTGCCCTGGTACTTAATAATCATTAAATTATCTGTTTTCAGGGTCAGTCGATAAACACGGCGATTTACTCTAGCGATTGGGTGTCAGTATCCCCACGGTTCCGTCGCCAGATTCTGATAGCAATGAGCAGATGGCACTATCCTGCAACACCAAAAGTCTTCGCCATCGTTCCTGTGTCACTGAATACTTTTGTCACGGTATGTACTAGAGTAAAAAAACCCGCATTACGCAGTGTTTAAGAGTGTCCATCAATATACAAGGCTTCAGCAACCGGATCAATGTATGGTAAAGTTCTGGAATGAAGACCACGTACCAGAAAACCCATTACAGGACATCAATCTCACCCTCAAGTTGGATAGATGATTTAGCTACAACCAGCTTCGCGCTGGATGCTGGTCGTTTGTAATCAGCCCCAACTGGAACTGTTTGGAACTGTCCAACGATTAATATATATAAAGTTTGTCAAGATATGTTATGATTAAATACTACTGTTGAAATACCAAATATATTAAAATGTATATAATATAACGGTAGTTTTTATATTTTATTATATTAGGTCAACAAACATGTATAGTCCGCGTGCTTATAAGCGTCGTATTACCACAAGGATATCGCTAGTGTGTGCCAAATTTGACTTGAAGGTATTATGTCATATTTTCTAGTAATTTCATTTCCTTCCTTTCTTTTTAGCAGTCTCACCTAATTAGGTGATAGTGAGATACCAACGATTTTTGCATCATTGTTTCTCAAGTTTTATTCTTGAAACTGAATCATTAATAAATCATATATGAGAAAATACATACACCACGCCTGTGCCCCATCGGGGTAGGCAAAGATTTCCTTTACTCGCATTAGTCCTTTCATACACGCTCGTTTACTCTTGGTACTTCCGACCTGACCCTTCTCTAATACCTCTTCTACCTGGTTAAGATATGATCCTATACCAACGATCAATGACGAACAATGGAAGAGTTGGTATAGGACGATCCGTCCTATACCAACTCTTCCATTCATCTCCCCTCGAAATATTTATGCGTTCATTCTACTTTTATTCATTCTTTCTATATATCCAAACCATTTTAATATTCCTTTCTCTCTTGTTGTCACAACATCATCTTTGACACCACTTCGAAGTCTTATTACACTAATATATCTCTCAAACTTACACCATACATAACTTGAAGTGCTCTCATTTCAACAGCATTTATTTTACTCGCTTGCTTATTTTGACATACCCAACATTCTCTACCTTATGTCAGTGTTGGAACAACACACCTCTATGAACAGCAAGTCATGCCTTTTTTGACAGATTTTGGCTGCCCATAAAAGCATGTAAGGCTCAATTGATACTATTTCCAGATTTCACTCTCCGTTCAATATCTTTTTCATACTTCTCATCTCTTGCAAAAACTTCTCAGATACACAAACTCTTTCACTTGTACAACTTTGAAGTTATCGATCATAATATCACAATTTGTTATACTTTCCTCTTTTTCAATCACAAACTAAAATATGTAGTTTGTTGTCCTATCTACAGCGGCTTCAAATAAGCTACAAATGAATAAAACATCTGCGTTCGTATCGTCATAAAATATTGTCGGACGTCATGTTATGACGTATATGGGTTTAATATAGTGACGCTGTTCGGCAATGTGAACAAAATTGGCAAATGGAGCGTGCTTATTGTAAATTGAACACGTGTTAGTTCGGAATCGCGTGACTATTGACATGCTAACTCACGAGCCTTAAGATGACCGCACTCTATAGGTTCAGTTTTGTTTGTCTTGGTACATGGTACATGGTGAAGATACATCGTAGATACAGTTTTGTTCGTCACTATGCAATATTGTAGTACGTATCAAATGACGACAGCCTGTGTATGACGTGCGGTTTACGTAGATAGTTGGCGTAAGATTAATTAAGCGCAGACAGGACAAATAAAGAAAAATTGCTTAATAATCATATGCTTTGGGGTTCTGGCAGAGTACCTATAATAAATATTACTTAATTTTTTGTCACATGTGGTGTCACATTTGGTGTTGTCACAGCAAAACCGGCAAAGAGAAGGTGCAGCATCCATGTCGCGAAGTTACGACAAAATTTCTCTTTTCTTAGGGAACCCGATTTCCAGATGTAGACTTACCTGATACTACTGACCTATGGCTGACATGATAATATCAGTAATCATATTTTCGATATGGTAATTTGATATTTACTTTATGTAATAAGTCAAAAATCTTTGTTTCACTTTATGCAAAGTTTTCCTGTTGGCATAACTTTGTCCAGCGAGTTCAAAAATTTTTTTTTATATATATATATAACAAGTTGAACGATTTTTGAGTACTTTGGTGCATATTACGTTGTTATTATGCTCTTTGCTTCTGTACCTTTTACTTTTCTATTCTTGCCTAAAGCCTTGACATGTAACGAGGCAACGGCCACATTAATCTGACGAATCACTTCATCTATTGGTGAAAGATGTGTGATAATGTGTTTTGTAATTAATTATCTTATCATGAATCTAACAAATATATAGTCATAATTGCTATTATCTAACAACGTGTATGCAGTTCACACGCTGATGTAATTTTAGCTAATTAGAAATATACTTGTATTGTGATACGTCTAAACGCGACATCAAAATCTAAGCAAAATACATAGTTACTCAAGCTTTATACTTAATTTTTCTTTTTTAATTTCAGATCATTCGTTCCGCGTACACTTTGTACACGGTTATGAAAACTACTGGTTAAGAGAAAAAAACGGAATAGAAATTTTCATAAATTTTATTAGTATCCATGATTATTATTTATTAGAAATAAAATGTTATTGTTTAGTTGATTGATTCCATAATTTATCACGATAAAATATGTTTTATTTAAAGTCAATAACTTAATATAAGTCTATTAAATAAAAGTAAATATGTCTTGCTTTGTAATATTTCAATCTATAATTTGTTTAATCGATGTTTGCAATTGGCTGTTCTGATGTTAGGTAATTATATGGTGACAGATCCGTGTAATTTACAAAAGACGAAAATCGTTTCGAGACTGCTAATTAGTGGATTTATTAAAATGCTAGCCTACTAATGGCTTTAGTCTACAGTATGTTCTAGAACGAGTCGATTTACTTATTTACTGTTCTTTCAGAGAAATATATTAACCACATCAAAAGTTATCTCTCAAAAGAAGTTAACGGATTACGGTTTTTTTTATTAATTATTATTATCATAGTTTAAAGATTATTGTAAATCCACAAATAAAATGTTTGGTAAAACATAACCTTAAACCTAAAATTGAACTTATATTCGTTTTAATTTTAATTATGTTTAAATTGTATAGTATTGTATAGTACTGTGTTGGTTTAATCGTGTGTATTAAAAAATTAATTAACGACCACACGTAATCATCTATTACGCTATGTATTATTATGGACAATTGACCTTTTAATAAAGATAAATAATAATATTATTTTAAATTTATAAAAAGAAACTCAATAAATAGGTATAAATCACTTAAAATTTGTTTTGTTCTTCTTCAAAAACGGCGAAACGAACGGTAATTTATTATTAATAAAAGAAAAACTAATGTGTTTAATCCTAATTATATTTATTGACCAATTGTATTTTTATATAGTTTTAGGACTTTATCAAAGTTAGAAACATTAGAAATAATTTTGGGTAATTAGTTAGAAAGCGAGCTTTAATTTGTTGATAATATCCACGTGTAAAGCAGTGTGTATATACAACAAAAATTCATAAAATGTCGACATATTGATATTTAACATCCACCACTGGCTCTCTTATCTCTTAACCTTACTAAATTAAAAACCAGTCTTTTGTTAAGCATTCAACTTGACCTACTTTGTGATTGTCATCATGCTGAAGTGAGCATTTGTACCCAGAACGAAAGCACAAGTGAAGTGCAGCTTTGATGCCAAAAATGTTTCGGGAAAAGAGTTTACAAAAATATAATGTTGTCAATATTTAAGCATTTACTATTTAGGACAAAACTATTGCCTTATATCGCAGTTTATTTACCTTTATTTTCCGCCTTTTAAAAAGTTATCCTACATGAATCCGATATGTAAATGAAAAAAAAAATACATACCATATAATTGCTTAAATCACTTGTGTTACGGACATTAGACAATAGAGGAATCACAAATACACTACTTGTATACATATATTTAACACCCAGACACAGAAAAAACATAAACATCATTATATAAATATTAGTCCTGGGTGAAGATCAAACCCACGACCTTTGGCACATCAGACTAGATCACTATCATTTGCGCAATCAGGCCTGTCAAAAATAAAATTTTAATATTTACATGAAGAGAATTTCTTCAACACCCTGTGTGAAGGGCATCAAAAAATTGAATTAACCAGTGTACATACAAAATTTTCAATGTTGGAACTGACGTGTAGACTGAATTTGAAATTTGTTTTCTTTTTGCGTTAAAAATGGATAAAATGAATAAGGATTTACTTGAAAAAGTTCAACCAAATGACTCATTCAGAAAAATGAACAGAGATTTCGTTTGGTTGGGATTTTACAAACTAAACGCTAATAATTATTATTCAGTTAAAGTTCATAACGTTTATAGGATTCTCGTGATATTTTTGCTTTGTGTTTACAATTTCCAACATCTTTATTTTATGTACAGCGTAAGTTTATTTTTTATTAAATGACGTGATGATGAAACGTGTTAAGGTCAAATTTATTGCCAAGTATGATAATCGGTTTTAAATTTGAATATAAAAACAAATAATAAAAAGAAAGATCGCTACAAATTATAATTTCAGAAATTGGTAAGCGGTTACGATTTGGAATGGGAAGGGGTTGCTGTTGGAACGTCCCAAATAAATTTAGCTGGAAAACTGACTGCACTATTTATTAACTTCCACAAAATTGAAAGAGCGCAACATCTTTTTAAAGGTTTGTATACGTTTATGTCCGTTTATATAATACAAAATCACCTGTTTTTTGGGATTAATATTGGAAATCAGTAAGTATTAACAAGATAATTTTTCCAGACCGAATCATGGCTGCAAAAACAAAAAAGGATATGGAATATTTAGAAGCCAACCAAACAGCAGTGGATAAGATGTACTTGGTGGTGAAATTGGTGGTGACGATTACTTCATTCTTGTGGGTGTTGAGTATGGTGCTTGGGAGGGCTGTACCTTCATACTTTCCATTTTCTACAGACACTAAGTCGGGGTGAGGTTATTCTGCTTACCTGACTCATTCATTTCTCTATTACTACTCCAAAAAATAGCTTCTTGCTTATAATTTTTTTTTTATTATCATTCATTCTTATTTTGTGTCAGAATTATCGGTGTCTTATTGCATAAAATTATCTTTTTTTATTTAAAATTGATTTTTGATTTAAAAATTCCAAATTATGCTAGATTTAGAGTAACAAATATAAATTCAGGCATCTAGGGCAGATGAATAAATGCAGAATTACTCGAGCGAATGTTGTGTTTATAAAATGTAGTAAATGCATTAATAATTTCAATTCTGCATTTAAAAACTGACTAATATTGTATTTGGTCACAGCCAAGGGGAAACATGGGACTGTAATTTTTTAATTAATTATTATTATTTCTTTAAGAACAATGTTTATTACAGTTAAATAATTAGTTTCTTTATCTTCTATTTTGAGATGTTATTCATATTGTTTTTATTGTTGGTTTTATTGTGTATATTCATAAGTTCATACTTGTATATATTCTCCGTTGTAAGATCTCTGTCTAAATTGTTTGGTATACAACCACTTGTTTAGACTTTACAAATAATAATAATTATTACAGTAGAACCCGTTTAAGACGATCACGCTAAGATTTCCCGCATTATACACCACTTTACGCCAGCCCCTACAATTTAAGACATATTTTCATACATTTATTAACGCTTAATACGATTCATAATCCCGTTTAATACGCCCGATCACAGCTGGGATAACGTAATTGACGTCGTGTTGGAAGAAGAAGAACCCGAGATTTAGCGAAGTTTTCCTGGTTATTCTTCCATTGACGACAATGGTGCACCCTACGAAATTCAATCAATTGAAGATCTTATTGGTAATGTGAACAACACACCAAACGAGGCCCTAAGTGATAATGATGAAGACGAAGATGAGTCAACTGCGGTTTTGTCAAACGCTCAGGCATTATCAGCTGTTAATGATTTAAGACGTTATGTAGTTTCTTAAAGCGAAGACGCACTGCAAAAAATTATGTTGAAAATCTTTTAAGCAATAAAAAGAATGCATCCAAATCTTTCAGTCAAACCAAAATAAGTGATTATTTTAAATAATATGTAGTACGTTTTATTTTCCCTATCCCGCATAATACGCTTTCTCTTTTAAGACGCGTTTTTGGTAGGGTCCCTGAAAAATCGTCTTAAGCATCACATCTGGTTCATATAAATGTATCTGGTTCATATAAATTTGTATCTACTGGAGATAATGCTCCAAGTAGTGTTTGTGAAAAAGCCGTGCCCTATTTTAGTTTGTGTATTTCAGCTTTATCTCCGCATTGCTATTGGAAGTGACTCCAGTGCTATGGATTGGGTATGGGCACTTTTTACTGGACTTCTCAATAATGGTATATTACGCGCAAGTCGCTACACAGTTGAAAATGCTGAAATATAATTTAGAGCATATCTTCGATGACGACAAATATTCGAGAAGACATTCATATTTCATATATAAAGACACGTTGAACGAAAATCTAGGGCCCCTATTTATATACTACGTCAGGAGATACGGGTTTATCGTTGAGTAAGTCCGATTTATATACATTTTTTGAAATTACTCAACAGTACTGTTTTCTTAGATTAATGTGGTCACGAATTAAATTAAAATTAAATGGTTAATTACGAAAAAAAGAGTCAAAAGCATTCAAAATATAATTAAACCTAGTTTTTAAGTTGTTAAAAAACTAGTATTTTTTTACCCCAAATTCTTATATTTATAAAAAAAATAAAAAAATATACAATGATGTTTCTTCTAGCTTCACATTATTTTTATATTTTCTATTAATTTTAGAATTTTTATTATTCAGAAATCAGACCCAGTTAATAACTGATGCCCAGTTTAATTTCTGTTAAAAGCTTTACATTCCAGATACAAATATAAATCCATAGAAAAAAAAAGGAAAAAGAATCTTGATTGTGTGGCTTGCTTTGTTTACAATACCTAAACTGTATGTCTTCGTTTTTCCTTTCCAGAATCTTTGAGCAAATAAACGGCGCTCTGGGCGGTGTTATATCCTTTCATTTCACGACTGTCGTTGTCAGCATATGTTTGGTGGTCTACAATATGACTATTGTAATTTTTGAAATACTTACATTAATGATAACTACTTTATTTTATGACGTTAATTTAAACTAGTAAAAAGTGATGTCTATTTCTTTAATTTCATAGAGAATTTATTTAGTTTAATAGCCGTGAGGTACCGGCAGAATAGGATAATACCTACCTCTACCTTCTAACCTTTTCAATAAAAGAATTCTCATCATGAAGTCTTTATTGGTCTATACTGAATAATGGAGTACATAACTGATCGATTTTTCAACTTACAGGTGCAAATATTGTCTGTACACTTTTTATTTATGCTGCTCCTTTTAATCGTGTTTCAAGTGCAAGACAGTTTCTACTGTTACTATGGAAATATAATAGAAAGTGAGGTAACATAGCCTTTTGATTAATAAGTACTTGTTTCTATGTTACATCGGCAGGCTTAATTTCTCTTTTTATTAATGTTTCCGATATATTAATTTATTTACTCTTAATTTTCGGGATAGAATAATCCGAACTTGATCATCAGCATACTTAAGCACTTCATCAGTTTTCACTCAATCCATTGTTTTGGTACATTTTGATAATTTTATAGGTCATCTTTAGATATTAAAGGCGCAAAATATGTATGGGTTGCCGGTGTTTTTTCGGTAGTCCAACAAAGAGATAATACCTAATCCCTCAAAAGGTTAGAACCTCATCGAAATCTGGAGGGCAGACTCCAAAATGTTTTTTTTTTTAATTTTTCATATAAATATCACGAAGAGCTTGGCTCGTTTTTATCCGCCATCTTAGGTATTGATTTGGTATCTTCTTACAATTAGGTAAAACGTATGATCATTAAATAAAACCTTAATAGAGTTCTATGTTAACGTCTATTTACTATGGCATGCCCGAGACGATCCGTTCGTTTGTTCTTTTTTAAGAATGAAGCATAAACCACTACCAAGTGATGACAAAGACTTCTCTCACATGACGTTTCACAATGCTTCGATGTATCCACCTCAGTAACAAGTATAATTATATTTGTTCCAATTTTATATAAATTTTAAGATTTTTTTTAATTGCTTCCAGAGCGCCCTAATAAACACCGCGGTATACTCTAGCGACTGGATGTCGGTGTCACCTCGGCTCCGGCGCGTGATACTGATCGCAATGAATCGATGGCACTATCCCCTCACTCCTCGGGTCTTTGCTGTATTACCTGTATCCCTCTCAACTTTAGTAGCGGTAAGCATGATGTAGTAACTTTTTGGCTTGATGTAAACACAAAATCCCGGGCTTGCTCGTTTTGGATTGAAGAGCCTTATATAATTTGTTATATAGTATATAAAGATGAAACTGAAACTGACTTATGTTTTTTTTAATAATGCAATTAAAATGAGTTTTGGATATTTGTTTGCCCTGATAAAGTATCAAATGTTAGAAAATTAACAGTGGACATTGTTGGACAAGATAAAATTAAATGGCATAAAGAATTTATTGACAGCCATATCAACGTGTTACAGCTGAGGACCAGAAAGTACAAAAAAAATGATACAAAATTTGTGTTTTTGTGACATTGCTCCGTTTTTTCTATTTTTGTAAAACATTTTATTTAAAATAGCTGACATCGACCCAAATTAATCTAGAATCTGTAAAAAATATGTATCTAATAATAGTTATTTATTCTATTCCAGATCACAAAATTGTCATACACGTTGTATACTCTCCTGAGAACGATTCAGTGACTCGAATTATAACTTATAGCATAGGAATAATGTTGTCGGATCACGGCATGTCTGTAGAATTTATGATTTTGTTATGGAATTTAGGATTTTGTGTATAATAGACACTATATCTGCACGTCTTCGTCAATCACAAGAATCTTTATATTTAGATATAAAGCCAGTTGGCATAACCTCCTAAGGCACCTTAGT
Source organism: Heortia vitessoides (assembly GCA_020976665.1). NCBI lineage: Eukaryota > Metazoa > Arthropoda > Insecta > Lepidoptera > Crambidae > Heortia > Heortia vitessoides. The sequence goes on along the minus strand of JACJUM010002819.1, from coordinate 13,703,464 downwards.
TTGTCTTTTGTAAGAAATAGCAGATTTTGCCTTTAAATCTGACCTCTGTTAAAATCAAGTTTGTTTTGAAGTTTTAGTCTATTCAATAATAATGTATTCTTTTTTTAAATAAATATTTTTCAACGACACCTGAGTGATTGAGATAAAAACGACTAATTGTGTTAGAAGATGTTATGAATGTATAATTTTTTATGCACATATTAACGTTGAAATAAAGTTTCTTTACACGTAAAATATGTTTTATTTCAAAAACCTAATGCCTAATACTACTTCAATAATAAAAATAAAAGTTATTGAGGATGAGTAGATTCAGATGTAAAGTGAAGTCTACCATTTTATTAATTTACCAGTTTTCATTTAAGTCCTAGTGGACTTAACTGGTAAATTATTAATAATGTTATTATATTATGTAAATTATTAGTAATGTTATATTTAAATATAATAATTAATAATATTTAAAGATAACATTTCATCATTATCATCATGATTACAGTCTTTTAAAGTCCACTGCTGGAAATAGGCGTCTCCAAAAAAGGAAGGAATTTTACCCATAATTGCCGCGCTGGGCAAGCGTGTTGGTAATCGCAGAGCGCAGCTTTCGCGTCGGGGATGCTGGTGCCCATTTTCAACCTATTTATTTGAGCTACACTGTTTCGGATGGATGCACCGCCATCTCTCGGTTCTAGTATCTCAGTCGCCGGTACATTACGTCTAATTATATAGTAGGTAGTATAATATTCGCTATAAAAAAAATACCTTGTATCAGGATTCAGGCGGGAGTCGAGCCCGCAACTTTCCTATACCAGGGAACTGCATTTCCTGTGCTATCGAGACCTTGGCATACTCATCAAATTTTTCGTTGTGTTCTTTTTGTGGTGCGCCATTTTCTGAATATAAAAAAAAAATTAAACCTACTAATCTTAGGATGTAAAAGTTTTATAAGTTTAATGTAATCGATTAAAAAGAAACAGACTTTAATACGTTAATGGCTTTATGTATAGAAAAATGCTGAATTATATTATATTTATATTGCCTAGAAAAAAAACTTTTTTCTGGTGTCAGGCGGGTGGCGAACCTGCAGTGTTTTAACATAGTAATTATGACTTTTTTTTCTTATATTAATTGAGCTTGACTTTCCCAAAGTTTCCCAACTTATAAGTCTTATTGAAAAATGATAAATAATAACCTCTTAGTTCTAGATTTCTAGGCTTAATTGTAAAAATATAAAAAAATGTCCACAAAGTTGACGCGACTATCGTTTCGGTAGATACATCATATTGTGAGTCTTTAAGTTTCTTATCAAGCAGAGACCAAACCATTTTTGTATTGAATTTAATTTTATAAATATTATGAAAATCTTACTTATCTGTTTGCACTGTTGATATTAATTTATGTTGTGGGCAAATCCTCATTGGCCTATCATGTATATTATCAAACTAAGCAGATATTCCTTTGAAGGATGAACTAATCAATATTCTTTCTAATTACATAAGAAAATGAATTCTTATTTCCCTATGCCACGGCATCACGTGTGAATGGCTAGACCGATTTCGTTAATGATTTTTTTCTGAGTTGTGAGCGACGAGTTTACTGTTACTTTTCTAACCCAATACTATTTAGCTGCGCTGTTTCGAATGGATATATCGCTTTCGATTCCGGTTAATCGCCTCTTATATCGCCTCTTACGATATCCGGTAACTAAAATGAATTTCTAATGTAACCTACTGTCATTTTTCATATCTGACAGTCTTTTGACAGTTGGCGCGATTAACATAATGCGAGTTGCGAGTAAATATATATATATAGCTGACAGGCCCAATGGCGCAGATGGTAGTTGATCCTATCTTGTGCGCGAGGAGTCGTGAGTTTGATTCTCACAAATATTTATTTAATGATATTTGTGTTTTTTTTTAACACAAGTCCTTTAAGTGACTTATTACAGAGTCAGATCAACGTATAAGACGTTGTAGGAATTTATTATTATTATTATGTATAACTCAGTACTAGAAATAGTCAAGAGAAAGTTTGCTGAAGCGTCTAGTATTTTATAAGATAGGCAATGAATTTTTTGTTTTTACTGGAACAGAAATGCAAACACCTCTGTTTGGCAAACTAGCAGCGAAGAGTGAGGTGAATTCGATCATTATTTTTTCAACAGAGATTGAGGGCTGAGTAATTACTTTTGCTTAGTTGTCAATCTCGGTTTATATAATATTTATTTTGCGACCAATGCCAATGCCCTAATCACAATACCGTTTGTTAGGTACAATGGGTGCAAACGTGAATGTACACAATTAAGCATTGGTAAAGGTACATGGTCAAAGGACGGTGTTGTGGTCGGTAGTGCACCTATCTTTTTTGCCGAAGGTCATAGAACCGATCCTAGGTAGGCCCAGGACTAACTTTTGTGTGATGAACATTTGTGTATGTTCTATGACTTGGTGAAAAAAAATCTATGTTTTATGAATATATTTCGTAATATTGATGTTGTCTGATATCAGGAACTTGAGTTCTTAAGCTACTATACTCGTATAAACGTGTCAGTTTAATGTATGAGATATTGTTAAAATTATTATTATTATTATACTTTCGAATTCCGACACACACTTTTGTCAATCTTGAGAATGTTTGCTGTAAGTTAAGCGAAACGTCGAATAAAAGGAGTTTTATTCACTTCTAAGTTTAGATTTCTAAGAATCAGCTTAGAAGTTTTAAATCTGCAATGGTTATATAAATGGTATAAAAATAAAAGTTTAAGAGGATAAATGGGTTCAGATGCTGCCCATTCCCACCCTGTGCATTTAAGCTACACTGTCCCGGATGGATATACCGATATCTGTCGGTTCTGGTACCTTAGTCATTTCTTACGACACCTGGTATAGGAAGAGATACTATTCTACTTTGCCGGCACTTCACGGCTTGATTCGGACTATTGCCAAAGTTCAAGTTCAAAGTTTTGCAATAACTACGCGCTATAGCATAAAAAACTTAACTTAGAATATTGTAATTACTACATATGTCAAAAAATATATCTAAAACCCCTTAAAATGGAGACAAATTCTACCATTTGGAGACAAGTTATTGATAAACAAAATGTAAAGACATTTTTAACAGAACAGAAATTACGACAGCCAGACGCGGAATCGATTTCTGTAGTATGTAATTAGTCTGAACAATAATGATCGAGCATTCATTTTCACATTAATAAAGTTACGATGTTCAAATTTGTCGATTTCCGTTAATTATTTTATATACTCTACAGTATGTTTTGTGAACAAAGGTAATTATGAAATTATATAATTTAACTGATCGTAGAACAGAAAGCCGAGAGAACTGTTTAGTTCTGGAGTGTATCTACCAAGCCCAGCATAAGACATTCACTAATACGATCTGGTAGCCAGAACTTTACATGAGGTAGACTAAGGTCGTTTGCATTGGTATCTCATCTCACCTATTTCTACCACTTAATAGCAGTGTTCGCATCGCTGTGTTCCGTTTTGAAGGGTGTGTGACAGTTTAACTGAGGTGTGTGAATTACTTGGTAATGTGACATAATAACTTCAAGTCATAAGGTTGACAACGCGCTTGTGATATTACGAGCGTTTATAGGCTGCGGTGACGCTTACTTTTACTATCACTTGGACTGTATGCTAGTATGTCGATAAAGTCTAATAAAAAAAAATCCGATTTATATAAATTATTAAGGGAAGCCTATGTCCAGCGGCATTCCTCCTATAGGTGATATAAACTCTAACAGCCTGACGCTTCCTAAAAGCAATGTCTGCTACTCAAATGTTATGTTTAAGCTGCAGAGGTATAATCTCGTTCGGGCCTGATAACGATTCCTATACTCCACTATCACTATCATATAAAAGCAATCATATATTATCAGACGAGAGGTACCGGTAGAGTTGAATAGTACCTCCTTCCTCTGTATCTGGCGAATCCTCTACCTCTGTCGTAAGAGGCGAATAAGATATCAGAACCGACAGATGACGGTATATCCATCCGAAACAGTATAGCTCAAATGTAGAGGGTGGGAATGGGCAGAAGCATCCCTGTCGCTAAAGCTGCGCTCTGCGATTGTCAACACGCTTGCCCAGCGCGACAATTATGGGCAAAATTCCCCCTTTCTTGGAGTGGCCCATGTCCAGCAGTGAACTTCCAATGGCTGTAATAATGATGATGTTGATGATGACGCTCCTTGACGTAAAGCTTCACAAAGTGATTTGTAACGTTTTCAGGGATGGGCTGGCGGAGTTGCAATTGCAAGACGTAACTTTACGTCGCTGCTGTTGCCCATCACTGCATGGAAAATTTCCAGCGTGAAGCGATGTGAAATGAAATCCAGGAAGTCGACGAAACGGGCGACTGACTCGTTTTTTATAGTTTGTAACATTGGCACTCAGTAAAAATGTATTCATGAATTGGGTTAGTTTAGTTAGTTTGTAGATATCTTTAGTGCACAAGCCAAGGTGACAACATAGCGAACATTGCCCATTCTTAGCGGAACAACACTCCAGGAGTTTGAAAACCTCTTATCTCCTAAGAGACTATATGTCTCGTTCACTCTATTAAATGGTAATAGTGTGAACCCAGTTCTTTGGATGATTGGAGATTGCTAGGTAGATCACGCTGTATCACTCTGAGTGACTGCTACATAAAAACTAGCGGACAAGAAAGACTCATTTAAAATACGCTATTGAGCCCTTCGGCCATTGTTGAACCCAAGATATGTATATCCGCATAACCTTTCATTATCGTCATTACCATAATACGTAGAGTTTAACCACTAGCTATAAGATAAATGTCTATGAATGCCAACAGATTACTTGATGCTAGAGGAACCTTCAACACCATCAGTTTTTTATGCAGGTTCTGATGGCTGATGCAATGGAACTGTTGTAAACTATAACTTTTATGATGCCGTAGGCCCGATGACTCAAAGTCATCAGAATTACCAGTAATATATAATCAAGTAATTGCTATTTAGGCAATATTATCATTCTTTTTTAAATTTTTGGTGATACAAAATCCTTCTACATACAATAATCCAGAGTACACGTTAAGAAAGTATAATTTGAGTTTTAAAACTTACGCAGGCCTTAATTATAATTAATAAATAAATATTTATACTTTTATTAACAGTTCTGTTTGCGATTATAACATTAGGACACCCTGTTTTCTACTCACCTTAACAGTATAAAATGAAGTAAAAAGATTACATTTCAATAGCTTACGCAAGTTGTTACAGAGAAAATGAAAGGCTATTTCACTAACAGATATGAACCTATTGATTATTTTAGAAAACTGTACAAGGTGCTAATATTTTGTGGATTCTTTAAATTGGATGCACCAAATAAATGCATAGATTTTCTTCATCTCTCATACAGGATTGTTGGCCTAATATTGGTAATTATAAGTAATATACAACACGTCTTTTATACATACAATGTAAGTACTAATGTCTATGAGGTTTTACATTTTTGTATGTATTTTTCAGGTTTTAATTAATGTATGCTATATAAACCTTAAATTTTAGGGTTTTATACAAAATGGCGATGTGGAATGGGAAGGTATAGCTATAGAGTTGTCACAGATCAATATACTTCTTAAACTGTTGGCAGTGTTTAAAAATTATGGCGAAATAAATAAACTTCGTGATATGCTCATAGGTAAGACAAGTATTTCAAATAGATATAAAACTTTTTTGTTCAAATTTAGGCCATATGCAATAGACTGTTGACTTGCTTTGGCAATAACCGGGGTTGAACATATTTACAACAATGTGCTCAACGCTGTGTTTTCTTCCAACGCCGGCTAGGTGTAGGTTCATCCTGATTTAATCATGACTTAATTTAAGACTTAATTCTAGCTGCATCTTACCTACATCTACCGCAATATCGCAGTTTTAGTCAGGTGGACTGTTGTTATATTTAGTACATTATCATCATATAAGTCCACACTGTTGGACTCAGGCCGCACCAAATATATGCCTTTCTGCCATCGGATCTTCGAACTCTGAAATATATGCCCATTGCCAGTTCACCTTTGCGATTCTATATCTCCTTATTTAGATCGATCGATACCGCCAGGGAATCCATGAATGATTATCAAAATCTGATATAAATATCATCACATCAGCCATTGGAAGTCCACTCCTGGACATAGGCCTGCCCAAGAAAGGGGGAATTTTACCCAAAATTGCAGCGCTGGGGAAACGAGTTGACAATCGTAGATCGTAGCTTTTACGATGGAGATGCCTATCCCCACCCTGTGCATTTGAGCTACACTGTATCGGATTGATACACCGCCATCAGTCAGTTTTGGTAGCTTAGTCGCCTCTTACGACACCTGGTACAGGGGGAGGTACTATTCTACTCTGCCCGTCTACCACGGCTCCTGAGCATAGCTCTTTCCATCGTTTGCTCAGCGACCTTGAGCGATTTATAAAGCTCACAGTTAACAGTTATAATTTATATTATTGTAAGTTAATTAGACTATTTTTATAGTTCCTCTGTAGTACGGTATTTTCTCAGATCCAACGTTAGCTGCAAAAACTAAACATGATGAAGAATCTCTTCAGAAAAATCAAATACGACAAGAGAAAATATATATGGGAGCTATAATTGTTCTTGGAATGACATCAATATTATATCTTATCAATATGACGGCCGAAAGGGTATTGCTTGTGTATTTTCCTTTTAACACCGATTCTATTGAAGGGTATGTATAATTCATTAATTTCGTTATTCTTTTAATCCATCTTTGTTTAAAATACATACGAAATAGTGTTACCTATGCTTTGGATCTTTCTTGTACCATTAGCTTTAACATATATGTTAAACGAAATTAGGATGCGCCAGCAGAATTTTGAATCGGTACGGTATAGGCGGAAAAGGTTTACTCTTGTCAGTTGTGGTCTAAATTCTAGAACATTGTAGTTTACAGCAGCTTGCCGTCGGTTCTGTATGCTATGTAGAGTATATAGCATACAGAACCGACGGCAAAGTAGTACTTTAAGTATTACTATAAGTATTTTTAAGTATTACTTTAACTTGCTTAACAGTAGGGGTATATTAGTAATATCATCGAGGCTTTAAATAATAAACGAATTCACAAGACTTCACATACATTGATGACTCCGATATAAGTCGCTTAAAGCACATATCATACAATATAGGAATCATAAATATAATACTTCAATAAATAAATAAAAAAATATGTATAACACCCAGAGTCAGAACAAATTCTTGCATTAAGCCTTTTTCAGCGTTTAGGTTCGGTAGTCTGAAACTTATTAAAATTTTAAACTGTGTAAAAATTCAGGTTTTTTTATTGTTAAACTTTTTTTTTAAATTGATACTCATTCAATATTTAATCACAACTTCTATTAACAAAAATATTATTTTTACTTTCCAGGTTCATAATCGCTATGTTGTTCCATTACATCGTCATATCTTGGTGGACTGGATTGGGGCAAATAACTTTGGATTTTCTTATCATTACATACTATGCCCAAATTGCTACTCAGTGTATTTGACGAAGATACATTTGAACTGACCAAATACCATGGTTATGCGACTAAACAAAAAATAACATATCAATACAAATATAAGGGTGAATACGTAAACCAACGTTTTATTTATTACGTCCGAAGATATGAAAAAATTATTGAGTATGTATCAGTATTTGCATAGATATATAACATAATATAATAATATTTACACGACATCTCATAAACTGATCTGTATCCGAGAAATTGGCTTAAAGCACTTACGTTACGGACATTAGACAACAATTAGATGACAATGCATACTTGTAATAATAGCCAGATACAGAACGAACACAAATATCACCATCGAACCTACGATCCTTGGCGAATAAGATAGGATCATTTATCATCTGCGCCATTGGGCCCGTGATACTTTGGAAAATATAAGAACTGGGATCAGACCTTAGACCGATTTATCAAAAATATTTATGTAGTAATAAAAATAGATAATTTTTTATAACACTGAGGCACAACGTCCTCATAATGAAATTAGTCGCACTAACTTGTAATTGCCTAATACTATTGATTTTAATCCTTATATACATCCACTTATTAAAAATATGTCGGTCCCGATAGCACATTTGGTCCACAGGATAAATATTTATATAATGATTTATGTCTTTGTCCTGTGTTTGTTTGTTGGGTGTTTAATATATATATTTTAGAATTTTAATTTGTAATTCCTCTGATGTCCGTAACACAAACGCTTTAAGTGACTTACCACGGAGTCAATTCAATGTATGAGATGTTGTGTAATTATTATTATATTTCATATATTTAATTATATTTTACAAGTTACACGTGTTATTTGTATATGTTCAGGATCTTCAAGCAGACAAACAAGGCATTCGCAGGGGTTGTATCCGCTCAGTTCGTGAGTGTGGCGGTAACTGTATGTTTCGTCGTCTACAACATGTCTCTTTCAAATATTAATAATACATTTACTGTACATTTAATAATGATCAGTTGTTATACTTCGTGTTTGAATAGTTTCGAATGCAGTTGGTTTCTCATGTTTTCGAAATGTCGCTCTTAGCTATAATAATGTCATTATGTATGATATCATCATCATTTAGCAATTGGAAGTCAACTGTTGGACATAAGACTCCCCAAGACGGAGGAATTGCTGTGCAAGCGTGTTGGCAATCGTAAAGCGCAGCTTTCGCGACGGGGATACTGCTTCCTATCTCAGCTCTCTGCATTTGAATAACACTATTTCCGGTGGAAATGCAGCCACCTGTCGGTTCTAGAACCTTTATACCTTAGTAGAGGAGTACTTTACCTCACGACTCGTAGCTATACCTTGCACTAAATTAGGTGAATATATATATTTATTTAATGTATAGTATATGTATAGAATTTTTAGCCATTACCGACTTACATAAAATTTAAATCAACTGACAGAACTCACGTTGTAATAAGCATATAATGTTAAACTTCGGTACTATGAATTAGTTTGATTGCTGGAGCGTTTGAAGATCCAGCCAGCGCCGAATCATTTTGTAGCCAATTGCGGGGACGTTCCAAGTCCCCTCAAATAGACTGTGGAACTAGGGCTCCACTTATATTACTCACACAGCTATGTAAAACCGGAAAGGAAAGGGGGAAGTATGTCGTTCCGTTTTTATGGGAAAGACTGCTGCGCAGCTGTAATGTGGTTTTTAAAAAATGCCCCAAGTGCAAAAAAGAATGTTGACATAATGTTGACATACATATAACGTACATAGAAAGCAATACTATGTGCACTTAACATTCTAATTGTCTTTAAAAAATATTGAGGGTGATAATCGTAAACTTACAAATTTTTTATTTATGACATATTTTACGCATTTTATTTGCAGAAAGTAATAATTATACCAAAAAAAACTAATAAAAATTCATGCGGAGTATGTATTTTTTCGATTTCCAGGTAAATGTGAGTTCTGTGAAGTTTTTTTTCTTGTTGAGCTATTTGGCCTTTCTTCAAGTGCAGCACGGTTTTTACTGCTATTACGGCAACTTAATCCTGACTGAGGTAATTTTATAATTTGTAATTTCGTTTGAATTTGATGTAACATTTTACATGAGGTAGATCTGATACAAAGGTTGTCTGTATTGTTACCTCACTCTCACCTATTTCTACCGCTAAATAAAGCCTGGTATAATAAAGCCTCGCTAAATAAAAAGGGTGAGAAAGGCAGTGAAATTACTAGGTAATGTGTCATAATATCTTTAAATCAGAAAGTTCGCAATACCCTAGTGATAGCCTTGTGATATTATGAACGTCTATAGGCTGCGGTGACGCGTAGCACGCGTCATGCAGAAAGTACGTTTCTTTTTCGACCAGGTCGAATGAAAAAACAAAATTTTTTTCCTACATTAAGGCGTTTATATGTTTTTTGATTAGTCACCCAGCTGAGACAGTATCATAACACATCGATCTATAAATACCAGAAACAGGAATTTCTTGTGATGAAAATTAAAATTGTATGCGCTAGTGCCAAACTCATACCAAATGTCAATAAAGTGTCCCAAAAGTCACTGTTAATGGCATTCTTATAGCAAAATAGGTATACTCACGTATAAAGAAAGTATATAACGTACTTAATTTTATAAAAAAAGAGTTTGGTATTATCTTGCTATATCACGGAGATACAAAAATTTGTGTTAATTGTTTTCCAGAGTGGTTCAATAAACACGGCAATGTATGCTAGTAACTGGGTGTCGGTGTCACCTCGACTCCGGCGGCTCACTTTGATCGCCATGAGTCGCTGGCACTACCCCATAAGCCCCCACATATTTAACATCGTGCCTGTATCGCTCAGCACTTTTGTTGGGGTAAATAATAATCTAATTTCAATCAACACTAATATTATAAAGAGGAAAGATTTGTATTTTTGTATGTAGCAAATAAACATAAAAAGTGCTGGACCGATTTTAATAATTCTTTTTTTATTAGAAAGCTACGTTATCATTGAGTAACATAGGCTATATTTAGTACCAGATTACTTTAGAAAATCCTATTAAAACCAACCAAAGGTGTTAACAAATTAGCCATAAAATGTCTTTCATCACGTTTTCATACGCTGCTAAGAATATTAATGATAGGACAAAAATTGTTTGACATTATTATAGAATATGTCAATATCTACAAAAAGCTTTATGTGACCATATGTTTAACTGTTGTAGTTACGTCACTATCACTACTTTTTTACATTTAACAAATTGATAGAAATGCCGATCAAAATCAGACTGTTATCTATACCATTTATATTATTTAGTCCAAATAAATAATTTAATATTTAAAATCGTCTTAATACCTGATAATTACGTTTTGAATTATTGAAATCGGACATTCCATTCAAAAGATATCATGAAATAAAAATAAAAATACATGCCGGCGGCGGTCGCTACGCAGCGCATCGAGTAACTAACTCGACGAGAGCAATTGTATTTGGCACTTTCTCGAGTAAGATCTCCTGAAAGTCAATACGCTTCGTTGCCAACTACAAATACCACAGTTATTCCGCTAGTATAGGTATAGGGCCGCTAGTATATTATATCTCAGTAATATTTTATAATTATAATATATTATAATTCTCGTGTCGCAGTAGTAGTTACCGTTCTATCCTCACCCAGAATAAATATTTATATAATGTTATATTAAAAATATGTATTTAAGTATTTTATTTGTGATTCCTCTGTTACACGATGATGATCCGTAACACAATTGCTTTTTCGACTTACCACGTAGTCAGGTCAATGTATGAGATGCTGTGTTAATATACATTTATCGTACATCAAAATTTTCATCCCTTAAAGTATTGTTATTTTAGCAGTACTAAAGGATATAAAAGAAATTATATAAAAATTTTTTGAGCTATTAAATATATTTCTGAATGGACATGTTTTGTTGCAGATATTTCGACTGTCTTACACCTTATATACTCTTATCAAAACCGTTCAGTGAGCATATAAACTTGTTAAACTTTGCTTTGAATTTCTCAAACATAATCTTTATTCAAAACATGTTACGACGGGTTTGAAACGCGGGTGTAAGATGATTGAGGAAACTGTTGGGAGATGAGATAACTTATAAAAATATGTTGACAACGAACAAGATACTGCTTTAGATTATCCTTAGTACACGCCCATAAATTGTTTATAGTAAGCTTAATTTCTTAAGTTGCAGGTTTCATTCTAATAATAAAATAAATTAAAAAAAATTAAATAACTAAAAATTAATTGTGTAAAAAATAATTTTGTATTAGAAGCAGATGATTTGTTTTCGTTTTACCGGATGGTCTCTTCAAGCCCGTTTATGTCGTAATTCTGGAAGAAGGCCATTTCAGTACAATGTTATGGTTGTTTTGAGTTTCAATATTACAAGAAACTATTACACTTAAATAAATTGCATTGGATCCCCTATCGGTACTGAGTTTGTGAATTAATGTTGACTATTCACTTCTTGTTATAATGTATCATAATTTTATTTGACAGCCTCCATTTAAAATTACTATAATTTGAATTGACATCAGAATTTATAAGTTTGTTTGTCCAGACTTACTACTCTGATAGCTTAGTTTTGATGACCGACACCTTGGTTGCTGTCGATCAGTCTAATCTCGAAGCTAAAGTAAATTTTATTTATTTAAGAAATGGCGCCCGTTTTCCACTGCGATAATGATTCAAATTTACTTCAACTTTAACAGTCTTTCCTAGTTTCCTCATTTAACACGAGCGTGTAATTATCTAAAACTTCCTTTTTTTTATTTGAGTGTGTCAATGTTCTGTCAACTCACCTTATTATATTATCTTAAAAATAGTATAGTTTAATATCGTAAAGACACTGCCATTAATAAAGATTTATTGGATCCAACACATGTATTCTGAAAAATCGAAATACATAGCATTTCTAATAAATTTTAAAGTTTTTCATATGGTAAACACATAGCGTAGATTCGTGACGGGGATATTGCTACCCGTCCCCATCCTAGGCATTTAAACTACACTGTTACAGATGGATATAACCTTTGTCGGTTCTGGTACATTAATCGCCTCACACGGCACCTGGTACAGAAGGAGGTACTATTACGGTTTTTTACTATTCTGCCGGTACCACAAGGCAAAGTAGAATAGTACCCCTCTCTTCCTATAATTGCCACTGCGTATCCCCATCGTGATAAATGCAACCTAAAGTTATCCAGAATAAAAATAAAAGCAATTGGACCAATAACCATATTGAAGTCTTTATCAGATTTAGTACGCAGTGGATCTCTCTTATTGCTGATGAGTCTTATTGCTGATATCATGGTAATGTTTTTCATGATAGGATGGTTTTATGCAGCTAAAATAACTTATAATTATAACAAAATGGGGAATGAGAAATTAAATTTAAATTATACTATCGAGATTATTGAAGAAAATCACGTGTTGCTTAAAAGATATTGATATTGAAATTATAAAATTGTTACACAGATTAATTAAATACTTTGTTTATATATCGAAATAGGCTTGCAACAAAATATATAGGTATATGGAAATAGAATAAGTAAAAAAAAAATGTAACTTGCAAAAAACTTTACATTTCAAGTTTTTACAAAAGACTCAGTTTGATTAAAAGCTAAAGATATATTTTTTACATATTTTTTTTATTAATTTTATATAATAACTATTAATTTCACTATTCGCCATGAATATGTATATTGTTGTTATAGTACTCACATTAAACTTTTTGGCGAAATTATTTAAAACTGTTTACGTGTTCTGTCAAGTTTATTCATTCATAGTTGAACAATTTCGCTGAAAATTTCAAAACATTCAATTTCAAATATATTTAAAATAAATTTGTATTACTAGCAACATAGAAATGCAGAGAATCATACTCTAAACACAGCATGACTTATTGGCGCCAAGACTTTGATTTAAGAAGTGAGCAGTTCTTTCAGTAAGTTCAGTTAATTACTTTCATTATCTCGACACATTATTGTTATCGAGAAAATTATAGCAGTTTAAGAAAAGTGATAAATGCAGTTGTAAATTAATTAGTTATGTAAGATGTAATTTTGTAGAGTTATTATTGTCCAATAAAACTATTTGTGTGAATTAATATGCCGGTCTTATTATTTAATCTTCTCCCCTTATGGTAAGGTAGTGAACTTACAGTCAGGAATGCTGGAGGTTAGATTTTCATAATATCGAAAGATTATTTCAATATCTTTGTACTAACATTAAGCAACAGATATGGAATAGTATTATATAATTGGCAGTAGGCAAGAAACAACTATTTTTGAAAAGAACTTCTCAAGGGTAGATTTTTTTAGGGCACTTGTTGTCATTTTGAGATTCGCTACACTAATGCTACTAATTTTCAGCAATAATTTTAAACATAATTGTTCAGTGTAAATTCTATCTTTAGATACCTATTGCTACACTTTATATATTATTACTTATTGGACCATTCCAGTAAGTAATAATATATAAAATTTACAACCAAAGTATATATATAAGTATGTATGTACATATATGTATAATAGAAGCGCGTTAAGAGACAACAGTATGAACACAAAGCAAAAGATTAATGTAATTCCATAGCTAATTTTAAACACAAATGATAAAGAACAATGTCGATTGCACAGCATTTTGAATATCTATGTACTATTATGTCTAAGTCACAATTGTCTATAAGGACCAAAGTAGCCCATTCTTACTGCTCAGCCCGTGAGCTGGTAAGCAGCCACCATAGTCTTACCAGGCCTGGCCATTTCATATACTGTAATGTAAATTAACTATACTAAAGTTTTAATTTCAGAAAAATAGTACCTCCCCGTATACCAGGTGTTGTAAAAGGGACTGAGGTATCGGAACCGATAAATGGTATTATATCCACATGAAGCAGTGCACAGGGCGAGGTTGGGCAGCAGCATCCCTGTTGCGAAAGCCGCACTCGGCGATTGCTTACTACATGCTTGCCCACGTAGCAATTATGGGCAAAATTACCCTTTTCTTGGAGAGGCCTATGTTCAGCAGTAGACTTTTAATGGCTGGTATGATGATGATGAAAGTTTTAATTATCACACAATCCTTTCGCTTGTGAACATTTATATTCATTGCCACGTTTAAAATAATTGCTACTCGGTACAAACCTTTTTGTAAGTTCTAGGATAACCGAATGTAAAAAAATAAATATTTTTTTATTAACGCTACGCCTTATGACCTAGATCCATATTAAGATTGTAAATGTGAAAAAGTATCTACTAGTTTACACGGTACAATGGCTGATATTTTGCTATATAAATAGCTTGAACGTTATAAAGGACTTTTGATCCTATAGAAGATCCCATGAGATACTATATTGTAATACCGTACAATATTATAAGACTAGTAAAATCCACGACTAAAAACTGTTTCGATTTTAGTACGAACGCGAAGTTTATCACATTGAAATAGTAATTACATAATTGTAGTTACCGCTGATGTTCTCTGAATTGTATACAAAAAATAAGGCAATCAAATGCGGAACTCTAATGAAAATACATACTTTATTGGAACGATTTAATTCCAAAGTAAAAATTAGCGCCTTAATAAAGCTGAGCTTAGTCTCAAGGTTTTTACTTATAATTACATTATACACCTTTATTAAAAATACAGTGTGTTTTTAAAATGTAATGTAAAATGATGGCAATATAAAGTCGGCGATCATCTTTTTGCTATAGATTACATAGATGCTGCGTTGCACTGCTGGACATTGATTTCCAAACAAAATATTTATAACCATTAAAATAAAAAAATAAAATAGTTATACATTTTCATAGACAAAGAGTTTTTCTATCAATAGAAAACGAACGCCCGGCTTTGGACAAAACTTTACAAAAAGTGTGGTCTGGTCTTTTTCTCCCGGGGACGCTGGAACTGACGTCAAACAGCATTGGGTTCGTCCAAAAAATGTAATAGCTACACCTTTGTATATTGTGTGAAACTGAAGTCATTTTACGGTTTAAATTTTGAATTAAGCAAATATATATTGACACTTAGTGTTTTTGGACATCCTATATCTAATGGATTGTTCTTAATAGTATAAAAGTGAAATATGAGAAGAAAAAAGCACTTTATAGAGTAACAGTGATAAAATGGAAAGTATTGCAAACAAAAAAGTTGAACCTGTTGACTCGTTTCGAAAACTGTACAAGGTGCTAATTTTCAGTGGAATTTTCAGATTGCATACGTCGAACAGACATATATACTATTTACATTTCCTGTATAGGATAATCGTGATTGTTATAATTGCTACCA
The DNA here is from genome assembly GCA_020976665.1 of Heortia vitessoides. NCBI lineage: Eukaryota > Metazoa > Arthropoda > Insecta > Lepidoptera > Crambidae > Heortia > Heortia vitessoides. The sequence continues at coordinate 13,687,638 of JACJUM010002819.1, read as the reverse complement.
GCAATTTACAATTTGTCACTTACTTGTACGGTGTAAGTTTAATCTCACAGATTATAATTTTCTACTCATTAAATAATATCTTACAACTACCTTTGGACAGCTGTAAACATAATTTACTTCAATTTTTCATCTTGTTTGAAAATTCTGCAATCCTGTGGCATCTACTTTCAAGAAAGACTTGTGTTTTGGGTATTTTTATTAATAAAACAATGAATACCACCTAAATTAATTAAATCGTCGAATACAAAAACATAAAAATGTCACATTTAAGTTTTTAAAATTTGCGTTATATTCCAGGTTTTCTTGAATAGACGTATTGTGGAATGGGAAAGCATAGTCTTAGTTTTGCCACAAATTAATATGTTTTTCAAAGTAAACGCGGTATTTTTTAATTATGACCAAATTGAAAAGCTCCATAATCTTCTTAGAGGTAAGACATTTAGCATAAACATGATAGCTGTTAGAACGTAACCGCGGATAAAGGCCTCTCTGTGTCCTTAAGAAAGGAGGAGTTTTGCCCAGAACTGTCGCGCTGGGCAGGCGTAGTAGCAATTTGGATGGATGCAGTATATCCGTCAAAATTGCTACTACCTCTATTACTTCAAGTACCCGGTGCAGGAGGTACTATTCTTCTCTGCTTCAAGGCGAATTTATTTATTTGCGCTTTATTGTAGACCAACTAGTGAATTAAGATAATATTTAAAAAAAACATATTTATTCACACAATTGCAATCTCTCCAAGGTGATTAAAATAAACTATATAAATTAAGAAAAACGTATGCATTGACAATAGCAAAAAAAATATATAATTCAAAATTCAAGTGATAAATAGAGATCCTTCATTAATATTAGGCAATCTTTAAATTTTTTTTTAATGTGTCCAATGACAGTAGGATCTGCATTCTGCAAACTGACAGCCTAAACAGGAAATGATTTGCAGAAAAATGTAGCAGAACGAAAAATACCCGAGATTTTGAGAAATGAGTTTTCTAAAAATATTATTTTCATTAGTCATTTATCCTCAAGGCCAAAGCTAGTATTAACTTTATTGAAATGTTATTATTCATGATGACTCTATATATTTCAGCTCAGAGAGTCCTTGCAGCTCATGTAATACCAATCTTGAATAAGGTATCAATAAAAAATATACTAGTTTTAGACTTCTGAACACATGAAAAATAACTAATTAGGTAAAGTCTATTAACTAGATCATTGTAAAAGATGCAGAAACAAGTCTATTCGAGATTTGCAATCATAGATAGTTGTACCTATGATTTCATAACTGGGTGGATAGATCAAAGGATGCCGAAACTAGTAGGTAATGGTACCTTTAGACCTATGTAAAGTTAAAGTAGGTCACTGAATGACCCGTTTGTTCAAATTACTTCTACACTTATCAGGTCATCAGGATCATCGGTCTTATTAACTTGCAGTATTATCTATTTTAATAGAGAAAAAAATTTATGACACGACAGTAAAATAAAGAACAACTTGCTATGAGGTACCGGAAGAGTAGAATAATACCTAATACCTAAATGCAAAGGGTGGTGGTGATGCGCAGCAGCATCTCCGTCACGAGAGCTGCGCTGTGCGATCGTCAATACGCTTGCCCAGCACGGTAAATATGGGCAACATTCCCCGTTTCTTCGGGAGACATGTTCAGCAGTGAACATGGCAGAAATGGTGATGATGATGATGAAAAAAATGAATTATCGAATCTGACAAATTGTAATATAAGGTGCATCATATAAGATTGGTGATTAAAGCCAGATAGTAGTAATCGATATCGATCTATAGCTATATATATCGAGTAATAGCGGATAATTAACACAAAATATCCCAAAAAATATTTTCATGCCACAAGGTTGGTAACATTTTTGCAATATTTTTTAGAAAAAACCACCGCCTGTAAGTTACTGTAACGCAGACTGTTTGAGGAGAGTGATAATATTTCTTCCTTACTTTTCTCAAAATTAAACTTTTTAATTACAATTAATGTAGGATTGCAACATTGTTTTTCTACAGATCCTATGTTAGCAGCAACTACAAAAAATGAGGAAGAATCTCTGAAAAGCAATCAAGTGCAAAACGAAAAAATTTATTTGGCAATGTTATCTAGTGTTGGTATTACCAGCCTTCTATTTGTATTTAATATGATGATCGAAAAAACATTGCATGCATATTTTCCCTTCCAGACTGATACTCTTTTAGGGTATGTATGTGTAATTTAATAGAATAATTCGTCGTTTCCTAAATAATATTTTGCTTTATTTTCTTTATTTTGTTATCAATTCAATATAATGTATAGTCGAACATTTTAATTAATCACTTTTATTTCACTATTTGGTATAGTTTTGTTGCTGTTGTATTTGTAACCCTGATCTTAACAAAATATATTTAAATAAATAACCTAACCTGAGACCTTCTCTTCGAGTCATTATTATGATTTTGCTTTCATCAATTGCTTTAGTCTAGTCTTACCAGAATATCTTGTAATTATGTGCCAGTTCCAAAAATTATGATCCGAAAAGAATGAACCTAATGAAGAACACAAATGTTGGCTATCCTATTATTGATTTATTTAATTTGTTGTTGAATTTTGTTAGTTTAGTTTATTTATTTATGATTAGTATTAAAAAATACACAGTGAAACAGATTCAGGATTTCTTTTATTAAACTAACATTATATTACATAAATTGATGACTTTTTTCTACCTCGTTATTCAGATACTGTTTGATTCGAACCTGTCTTAATTCTCATATTTTGTTTACTTACATTAATCTCTTTATCAAAGTACGTTGTGTGAGAAAAGCAAATAACATACTAGCCTTGAAATAATTGCTTTTATATTTTATTGGTTGCAGGTTCATAATTGCTGTGTTATCTCATACCACTATTATATGTTTCTGGACCGGTCTAGGTCAATTAACTTTGGATTTCACTGTTGCTATGTGCTATGCCCAAATCGCTACTCAGTTCAAAATGTTGAAATATAATTTGAAACATATATTTGATGAAAATGTACTCAAAGAAACAAATTTGAAAAATAATGTTGCTGATCAAGAAAAAACCTTGGAATACAAAGACAAGCGGGATAAACACTTAAACGAACGTTTTGTTTACTACATCCGAAGATATGAGAAAATTTTTGAGTATGTATTTTATCAACAATATCTTGCACACGAATGTTAGCCCTCATACTGGAGATAGCCATTTGACATCATCATCATCATAACAGCCAAGGGACACCCATTCTTCGACATAGGCCTAATAAAATTGCCATATTGGCCAAGCGTGATGACAATCGCAAACATAACTTCCATCCTCGTGCCGTTATATATAAGCTGCGACGTTCTGGATGGATCTACAGCTATTTACGATTTGGGTATCTCAATTAAACCACTACTTACATAAATTCTATCTGGTTAGATGATTCATTAAAAGTCCACATGGACATAGGCCTCCCCAAGGGTATGTTGCCTATAATTGGCAATCGCAGAGTGCAGTTATCGCAACGGAGAAGCTGCTGCCCATCCCCTCCCTGTATTTGTGAGCTGACTTTTTTGCATGGGTATATCGCCATACGTCGGTTCTGGTACCTCAGTTGCCTCTTATGACACCTGGTACAGTGAGAGGTACTATTCTACTCTGCCGGTACCTCACGGCTATTTGTTGTGTGTTTGGTAATTATATGCAATAAATTATAACTATTCGTATTTTATTAAAACATTTCGTAAATTAAAATGGTTAATTACATATAAAGCATTATTCCGCTTTGTGACACTTACTCAATTTGTGAGTGACTAAAAATGTGACGTGACTTAAAGTGAAGTCGCGTGCGGTAAGCTAGCATAGAGTCTCCGGGTTCAGGATCTATAAGTTAAATTTTATGATTTCAGGTTATTTGAGCAAGTGAACAAGGCATTTGCTGGAGTCCAAACTTCTCAATTCGTGAGTGCTGCGCTTGTTATATGTTTCGTCGTCTACAACATGACTATTGTAAATATTGTAATGTATCTTTATTATGTATTTATATGTAAAAAAGTACTTCCTTCTCTGGATAGTGTTGTTTTTAATACAATTTATTTTAAAAGATTTTGAATCATATTTCAGTTAGTAGTTACCAATTATATGTTAATTATATGTTTAATGTTGAATTAAAAATAATATTATTGTATACAACATATAACTGAACTTTTCTAGCATTAGGTATATATTACTATAACACCAAAATATTTCTCATTAACATTTCTATATTACCAAATAATAACGCAAACTTAACTTTCCTCAATTTACAGTTAGATAATTTCAATTCTGTTAAATTTTTCTTCTTGATGGGTTACTTTCTATCGGCTCAAGTGCATAATGGTTTCTACTGCTACTACGGAAACTTAATTCTATTTGAGGTAAGCATGTGTTCTTTTATTACAATTACGATCACATTTTTTGCTTATCGTACAAAATTAGACAATGTAAAAATTAATTAACAAATTGTTCATTAATTTTTACATTGTATAATATTTAGTTTCTAGTTTTTTTAAGGATAGTAAAGTAATTGGTTTAATTAATTTTCCAGAGTAGTTCGTTAAACACCGCGATGTATGCTAGCAACTGGGCGTCGGTTTCGCCCCGTTTTCGGCGACACATCGTGATCGCCATGAGTAGGTGGCACTACCCCATAAACCCATGTGTATTCAACATCGTGCCCGTAACGCTCAGCACTTTCGTTGGGGTAATAAGAACAAGAATTTTTGATACATATTGACATCACAGGGTTAAAAAATTACCCATTAACCTACGAAATTCAAAATGATGTTCTTTAAAGTGTACATATACAATTGCATAATTCAATAATGTATTAAATTATTTTCGTACACACCAATATAAAAGGATTATTAAGCGTGTTTTGTTCCAGATACTTCGACTGTCTTACACCTTGTACACCCTTATTAAGACCACCCAGTAAGAATTTGGCTTCAAAGCGTTGGTCAATTTCAATACGGAAAACGCAAGGTTGAATACCATTTAATGTTATTTTTATTAAGAAATAGCTGTAAGATCCTCAAACAAAAAACAACGTAAACCAAAATTGTTATATTTTAACGGAACGTTCTTTATATTATTTTAAGTCGAAATGTATATTGCTCGTGTGGCAACACTACCATGCAGTCTTTGCTCAATATTCATTTATTTTATCTATCCAATTCGTCAACAAAGACTGGCCTTTTTTGATATTCGATGATACTTGACTGGCCTTTGATGATATTGATTTGATATTTTCGTTGATATTGTTGCATGTAAGGCTTTGCATGTAGATAGTGTCGATTGGGTTATACAATACCGGATGTTCTATTTTTTAGTGAACCAAGTTTTGTAACACAATCTAGTTCAATGAGAATAATATAAGTTAAACATTATTTTAAATACCTAGCCTAATGACATAAATAAAAAGTTTTTTTATTTAATTTTTATAACAATGTTTTCTTCTCTTTTTCTCCTAAGAGTATGACTATCAATTTATTTTATTTATTATGCAATTAAGTTTATTTTTAGTAATTAAGTCATACTTAAGTAGCTTATTTAGACTGTTGAAATAAATATAAATATGATTAAAAATATGACGCTGTGGAAGTGGTGCGCATTTTAAATTAATGTAATTTGTGCCTAATACAGTTCTCTGTAAAAAAAAATTCTTTTTTATTTAAAAAATTTTAAATAAATATTTATTTATATAAATTTGTTTTTCTTACTATGTTAGTTTTGTGTGGAATTTGGTTTGTATTATGAGATGTTATCAAACGCTATAAACAGAATTTGGTAAATTTGCTGAACAAATAAGTAGTACCCTTTCAGCCATCAAGTTGTTTAGATGTAGGTAATATTTATGTTACTCCTTCAAAAAAATACCTCCAATATACATTTCGTTTATCATCTTTTGTTTTTTTTTTAATCCTTATTTATGTTTGTGTTGTTGATGAATCATGCAAATTAAATCTGAACAAGATCCATAGTGTTGTGGAAAGATAAACATTATCAATTAACTTCCGATACTATTAATTATAGTCCATTGAATTTGATTGAAACCGAAATATGGCGTAGGATGCAGGCTGGATATTAGAAATTTCATAAGTGATGAGGCGGCCTATGCCTCCTGTCTATGTCCAGCAGTGAATGTCCTACAGCTGATGTGATAGATGATAAATATTCTTTTGTCTATACCACCTAACCAAGAATCATATGTTTAAACCGACTACAAGAAATACTCTAAAAGATATTTCTTACTATTCTTAGATATACAGCAAAAACGTGATTGTAAGTTAATTCATTTCATACACGCTAATTGAAAGTATTTGCTGTTATCGGTAGCTACACTATATAGTACATTTTTATATACATTGGGTTTTTGCCAATGTAAGTGTCATCGATAGTAAGAACTATTAAACATTCTACCAATACATAGAAATGGGTAAATTTAAACCGAGTGACATTTATACTATAAACCACGAGCAATCCACCCGGTTTGTCTTAGTGCTTGTTGATCTAACTAGAACACAGATATACATGCTGCTGTTTGTTGGTAGAAATAGTAGAGTGACCTCACACCCTACTATTTCTACCTATCAATGATAGCCAAAGTTTCATTAACAGTCAAGATTAACGACTAAATATAATATTTTGCGACTAAAGCCAATATCGCAGCACTACAAGATTACATGATACCTTCTGCGTCTATTGCATTGACGGGAAGCCTACTACTGTACAGCCAAGCCAGATTGCGAACTCTACAACCCTATCTAATAGAAAACTAGTTCAGACTTATATTCGTAGTGCGCATCTTAGGGCTGATAATAACCTACACCACGGATAGATGTCGATAAAAAATTACAATTAAATACTGGTTAAAATAAAGACTATAAAGAGATTTTATTCAATCAACAGTTTAAAAAAAAATGCGCATGACCCCGAGATAATTAGCTCAAAGCAAGAAGCTTGTAATAAGAATATGGTATCAAGCAACAGAGGAATTCCAAATATAATACTTAAGTACACAGATTTGCGTACATAAAATAGGGACACTACCGAATATGCTATCGAACCCCTCAAAATTAGTTTTGCTGATTGAACTAACTCAATTTAGTTTCTTATTTAGAACCATAAAAAATATTGTTACAGTACAAACATTATGTGACTTTTAACTATATCATAAAACATGACTGATTGACCATTAGCAAATCACCATATCTATGTATTATCTCAATATCTTTGTACTGAGATAATTCAAGAAGTACATACAAGTGAGACTATTATTGTATAATTGGCAGTAGCCACTAAACTAACTTAACTCTTGTAAATGATAGTTTAGAAGTTACATACATACATCACGCCGGTGTCTCATCGGGGTAGGCAGAGACTATGGATCTATACTTGTTACGTTTTGGCATACCTCTCTCGCATCCCGTACTCGTATTAGTCCTTTCATACACGCTCGTTTTTGGTTCTTCTGACCTGGCCCTTATTTAATACCTATTCTACCTGGTTAAGATACGTTTGCCTAGGTCGTTCTGTACCAACTCTTCTATTCACTTCCGCTCTATATATTTGTGCAGTCATTCTACTTTCATCCATTCTATCTACGTGTCCAAGACATCTCATTATTCTTTTCTCAATTTTTGTCACAATATAATTATAATAATAATACTCTTTATTGTAAACTACGTAACGAGAAATAATAAAAAAAATAAGTTATAATACAATTGGTGAACTTATCGCTTAGAGCGATCTCTTTCAGGCAATATTTGAATAGACATACACGAATTAAATGTGATAGGACAGTTGGATGTGTACTACTATTTTATTTATAAAAAGAAAGTTAAGGAAATTGAGGAATAATACTATATATGCTTACATAGAAATAAACTTAGATATCAATAAATACTATATAGAATCCAACTTTCTTTTTAACAAAATAAACACATATATATACACACATTTGCCGTTATGCCATACTAATGTTACTGTCCTCAGCCGTGAAGTCCCCGTAGAGTACTTTTACCTGTACCAAGTGTCGTAAGAGGTGACTAAGGTACCAGAACCGACAGATGGTGGTATATCCATCCGAAACAGCAAAGCTCAAATGCAACAGGGCGGAACAGTGCATTGCCGACGGAAATTTTACTTTACGATTGACACCACGGTTGCTCAGCGCGACAAAAATGGGCAAAATTCTCCCTTTTTTAGGAAGGCCACTGTCTAGCAGTGGACTTCCAATAGCTGATATGAAGATGAATATTACTAATTTCAAGGTAAGAAATTTAAACTACAATAGGCGGTTCAATTTCAAATTCAGTCACTGGATTGTATAACTGTACCCATTCTGGCAAGTAATAATATGTTTCAGTGAAGTTTAAAGTAAATGTTAGTATATATTTTGAATATAATATTAAATAATAATCCATTCTTTTACAAATAAAGTCGGCATCGAGAAGCGAACTCTTGTTAAACACGGGGAAAATGGAAACCGCAATTAATTATTAAAAGCTTAGTAGGAAAATTATGCTTGAGTAATGCCAGGCAAACGTTTCTCTATGGAAAGGCATATCTCAGAAGCGAGTCACTATAATAAACAGTGAAAAGCATAAACAATAATGTACACTAGGCAGCAGATCAATCAACACCAATCTTTCATAATTTAACAGTCAAGTTTGACCTTAAGTGCTGGCATATAAAGATTTCTGTCGATTCCGAAATTTTGACAGATTTGTGTAGGTATTGCTGTGTGTACAATATTTCACAAACGATGATTCCGCTGTTGTCTGATGTTTGTAACACGTGTTTTAAATGATTTATCCCGTCATCAGGTCAATCTAAATGAATTTATCTGTAAATATATACTTTTGACCCCAGGAAAGTACTCGTGAGATCCGATATAAAAACATATCTAAGCGGCCCTGGGCACGACTAGAAATCGTTTCCTGTAATGCGAACGTGGGCCGAAAATATAATCAAATTCAAACGAATTACTTGATTGCTGTTACCGATCTTTTAATTATATACAAAAAAAACCTAAAGCAATCAAATGAGGAACAAATACATTATTTGAGGGAATGATTCAATCCCAAGGCATTAATTAGCGTATTAACTAACGTTTGATGTTCAGATTTGAGGGTTTCAGTTATAATTTTATAAGCTCTCATTTAGAATACAGTATGTGTGTAAAAAAATGTAAACCTATTAAAACATATTGACGCCCTCATAAGTGAACAAGCCCTAAGCGTCCCCCGTACCGAGCATATCCATTTTTTCATTGGACTGGATCAGAAGGGTAGTAAATTTGTATGATCATCATCATATCAGGTGTAAATTATTTCCGGCTAATGATACATATAGATATATATATATATATATATATATATATCACTCAGCTGTAAACATATATGTATTCTATTTAGTTTATTACAATTTTTAATAGTTCTTTATAGTATAAGTTTTATTTATCTTCTGTTAAAAGTTTAAAGTCAAGTTCTGATTATATTGAATTGTTTTATTAAGTTAGATCTTTATAAATGATTTGATCCCAGTAAGGTTTAGGTTTTAATAAGATGAGTTAAGTTAGTTTAGTATAGTTCTTCCCAATACTCTCTTATGGATTTTGGTGAGAGAACTGAAATAATAGTTTGCTAGATTAAGTAAATGCCAGGTGTATCGTATAAATACCTGATTTGGCGTTGTAACCATAATATTAAAATGTATCTTTGTGTAAATTGAAGCACATGGGTATGCTGGCTAGAAAAAAATCCGATAACGAACTAAAAACATGATAGAAACAAGCATTAAATAACTTATCTAAAAAATAGACAGAATATGTACATGCAATTTTTCCAGAAAACGTTAAAAAAAGAAAGGCATTTAAGCTTTGTTGCAAAATTACATTTATGAAAACATTTCGATAATTTTTTGACAAATAAAACTACAAGCTAAATTTTTCTCATCAAAATAATCCCAATTGGGAATACAATGGCAACCATAACGGGCCCAAACCTGTACTAATATTTTATAATTTGTTTATTTGAATGGGCTAATCTTAGAAACCGTTAGTCCGATTTAAAAATATTTTTAATATTAGATAGTCCATTTATCGAAGACGCGGGTGAAACCGCTGGGCGCTATTAGTATATGACTAATTTTATATCAAATATCAAAGTGAACTACAAAAATATACAATTATTATAATATTTTTAATGAACTTATACACAAAATAGATATATTAATACTAAAGAGGCACAACATAGCGGAGGTGTCAACATAATGGTTACACTATTGCGAAATGCATGCTCCTGAACGCAGGAAACTATTAACAGCGCGTGCTTTGTGTGCGTGAGATGAAACAGTTCCTTCAATATATTTAGCAAATACAAAATGATGCCACAGATATCATAAAAACTTTGATAAATAATGAATATAAATAAATTTAAGCCAGAAAGGTCAATAGTCATGTAATATAAGAAATATACTTTAATAAATATATCTAACTGTAATAATTAAAGAAATAAATGTAACGTAAAAAACACGCAACGTTACTGTAAATACAACATGAACGCTTAATTTAACAATCTACAAAAATAGATCTTGCAGAGAAGAACTATACGAATAATAAATTATTTATTTTACCTTCACGAAACAAAAATAGAAGACAAAAACAATATTTACATGTACCTCTTCGTGTACCTATCAGTTTTTATTTGTAAATATTAATATAACGTATTTTTCGGACACCCTATTCTAAATCAAGCGTATTGGATAGTATAAAAGCGAAATATAGAACGAAAATTAATAGAAAGCCAATAGAAATTCGTGACAAGATGAAAAGCGTTTCGAACAAAAAAGTTGAACCTATCGACTCGTTCCGAAAACTGTACAAGGTGCTTATTTCCTGTGGGTTGTTTAAATTGCAATCTTCTAATAGACATTTAAATAAACTGCATTTCTTGTACAGGGTTACTGTGCTCGTTTTAATTGCGACCGGTAATTTACAATTTTTAATTTACATGTATAATGTAAGTTTAATTTTTGAGTATTTTTTTTCGTTTACATCTAGTATGTTCTAAAGTAAGTACGTAATGCTTAGTTGTAAGATCTCTATTTAGACAGTACTTAAAAGATCGTAACTAGCTTTATTATTCAAATACTATGAAAAAAATAATTATAGTTTTTTTAAATTAAATTATAACTAGAAAAAATCTACTCTTGGAGAGTTGTAAACATATTTTGCGTGTACATTTTTCGACGTGTTTGCTCTTTTGCGGAAACCGTTATCAAGAAAGAGCAACATGTAGTGTATTATATTAATCAAATCATCGAATAAAACATTTAAAAGCATATTTATTCACAATTTGGGGCCTCAAAAAAATATTTTAAAATATGCAGTTTAATTTCAATAAATCGATTTACAAAAAATGCATGATTAGTTATTATTATTAGTTATCTGCAATTTTTGTATGTATTCAATAAGTTACGAGCATTAATTTCAGGTTTTTTTAAAAGATCATGATGTGGAATGGGATAGTATGGCCTTAGTGTTGGCTCAAATTAATATGTTATTAAAAACAATGTCAGTATTTTTTAATTATGACCAAATTGAAAAGCTCCGAAATCTTCTTAGAGGTAAGACTTTTTGTTTATATATCGTTAATTCTATAAGACATTTGCCTTGAACACGACACTTCATTGAGGACTTATTCTAGATAGATATAACATTAAAGAATAAGCTGCAATAGTACGAGTTAATCTCTCGAATAGACTTCTGCGTTCTGTTCTGTACATCCGTCAATTAACAGAAATTGAAACGATGCGTTTAGTATATTTCAGTGACTTTAATTGCGTTTTATTTCATGGTATTCTTGATTATCCAAACGGTACCGCACTAAATTGTTGTAACGCTCCAGACATTAAGACTGTATATGTTCTGCAGAAGAAAAGTATTGGAGGGGTTTGGACAAATAAGTCTCTTAAAAGCTAAATTTTAAGAAATAAATATAATGACCATACACAGTCAATACCTGTATAATAATTTGTATATCAATTAAAACTTTTTGGATTTTAACACTGTTGTGCAGATGGTAGTAATTCTATCTTGTGCACCAAAGGTGGGTTCGATCCCCACCCAAATCAAATATGTATATGATCAATATTTGAATTTGTTCTGTGTCTGGGTGTTAATTATCTATGTCTTATATACATTATATGTTAGTGTATTTATCTAATTTATTTGAAGCTACTTATCTCGAATTCAGGTAAATGGCTTCTTATGATTTAATAGAATAAAATCATATTTTCTCTTTAAATAATCTTACATTCGCTATACCAACCACGAGACATACAAAAACATACATATAAAATAGTGAAACGTTACACGTGAAATATGAACTTAATTCTAAGGCTTGTTATTCAAAAGTTATAAAGGTAACAATAACGCTTAAACTGATCGTGATTGAAATAAACTGATTTTATAATAAATTGTTGTAAAGTCGATAATTATTAAGTACCGAAACCGGTAACAGTTTCAATAACGCTAATCGTTAGCTCTTAATTATGTTTTATCGCTGTCAGATATTTTTGCAGGTGGTTTCTTAGTGGTTCGCATAATTAACCTGCTTAGTTTTAAATCTCTTTTGATGATAACAGATTAGTTTAAAGTAGGCTAATCAATGACCAATTTGTTAAAATGACTTGATTTTGGGTTATTTGAATAGCATTATCCATTTATGCAGATAAATATTATTAGAGAAGCTGACTGACTGACATATTAACGCAGGACCTAAACTTTAAGGGTTAGAAATTTGAAATGTTGTACTGGGTTCCTTTTATAATGTAAGGAAGTAGGAAGACAATATTTTTGAACTTTCACTGTAAGGGGGGGTACAAAGTTAATATGAAACTCTGCTGGTTTCGAGGTTATTCGAATGAAAAATTGTATTCATAAAAACATGTCAAATATTTTTTTGAAAATCATCCCGTAACTATGTAAAATGAGAGTACAAAGTTTAAAAGAAAGCTGGTACTGTATAAATTTATTGAATTTATATTTAATTTATTTAATGTATACTTAAAAATGCCTGTAATAGGACTATAAATAAAGATTATTATGTGTTTAAGTTTCATGGCGCTAAATAAATTATTAACAACTTAACACTGTCTCCTCGGTATAAAGTAGTATATTGATGAATGATCAATTTCACCATTTATGGCCAATATAGGCTGCATCAAATAAGCTAAAATATTACCGTCGGTTAAAAAGCTGAAATAAGTTGTCTCGTATCTTTATACTTTTAAAACAAATGTAAGGAATGTAATATAAGGAATAAAGAAAAAGAGATAGCCTTGATGTAGCCAGTAAGTTACATTGACGCTTACTATCATTAGAAACGTTAACAGCTTGAATATGGTAGTTAAAAAAAACATATTCCTTTTATTAAATTATGTATATTAAATAAATATACGTTTTGATCATAGTTGATGTAGGATTGTAACATTTTCAACAGATCCTTTATTAGCAGCGACTACAAAAAATGAGGAGGAATCTCTGAAAAGAAACCAAGTGCGACATGAAAAATTTTATTTGGCAATGACATCCACTGTTGGTGTTACTTGCCTTCTATTTGTTATTAATATGATGATAGAAAGGTCATTTCATGCATACTTCCCTTTCCGTACTGATACACTCTTTGGGTATGTATTAATTCATACAGATGGAAAAACAAATCAATGCAAAGGTTTCCTAATGAAATCTCTGCATTCCTTTCTTTATGTTTCAATATGTTATTATTTCAAAAATAGTATATAATAGGAAAATAAAATTTATCTATTTTAGTATTGCTTTGCTTATCGAACTATATGAGTTAAATTCAGAATAAACTCTGCCTTTTATGAAAAGTGTTTATATTTATTTAAATATTATTATTTTCATAAAATTGTATCTTTTTAAATGTTATCTTAGTCATATAGTTAAATTAATTATGAATAATATAATATTGTATATACCGCAATAGCTTTATATGAATATTTTGTACAACGACAAGAATATATTGTTTGATTCAATTCTGGCATAATTCTCATGTTTCATTGGGGTTACAACCACTTGGCAGAGTTTCATTTGCTATAATTTCGTATGTCATAAGTATTGTTTACTATATTAGTCACGTGACAGAAACTTTGTTTTTCATAAAGTCATTTCAATAACTATCGTATTTGCTTTTAGAAAATAATCACAAAATCGGTATTAACTGAATGATTAGTTATATCATCCAATGATCATTTATATCAGGTGTTTGTTTGGTTAGGTTAGAACATGAAATACAATGGCAACCAACCAGAAAGCTAAGTATGGCGTTAAAATATTTTGTTTAGTAATATTATTGCAATAAATCAAATAGATAACAATACGTATGGCACTCGTGTCATTAAGGAATCTAATGAATGGGTAAACAAGAGTTTGTTACGTATATTTTTATGGTAAACAAAATATGTAGGAAAATTAAATTCGGCCTATCAGAATTTTGGCAAATGAGTATCATCGCATATATTTTGCAAACAATAGAAAACCGTTTCTTTTAAAATGTTCATTGTTTACAGGTTCATAATTGCCATGTTATCTCATTCCATTATATTATGTTTATGGACTGGTGTTGGACAAGTAACTTTGGATTTCATTGTAACTATGTATTATGCCCAAATCGCTACTCAGCTAAATGTGCTTAAATATAATTTGGAACATATATTTGACGAAAACTTACTAGAAACCAAGGAGGACAATACTTTAACTGACCAAGGAACTAAATTTCAATACAAAGATAAGACGGATAAATATTTAAACGAGCGTTTTGTATACTACATCCGAAGATATGCGAAAATTGTTGAGTATGTATTTACATCAATAATATTTTGAGTAGTGCATTAAGTAAAAACCTGCTAGGTAAAACTTAGAGCACGTGCTCAAGATCAATATCTAACCACTGTGAACACTGGTCATCATTATCAGCGCTGTGGGACGCCCATTGCTGGACATAGGCCATATTATTTCAAGGGGCGATTTTCACCCCTAAATGCTACATGGGACAGGCTTTTGCGCTGATCTTTGAACCAGCTACAAACAGGGGCAGCGTGAACAAATATAATATTTATGTTAGTTTGATATATAAAGGGAGCAAAATAATATTTTCTGTCACGGTTGTTTGTCCGAGATGAACTTTTAATCTATTAAATCGATTTTAATTATTATTTGCATACAGTATTTAGTTTGACCCTACTTGTGGGATAGGACAGTCTCAATAGTAGCATTTTTTATTTTCATAATAAACATATAAGTAATGTTAACACAGGATAACTTTTGTCTGATTACGCAGTATTTTATAAAAATTTATATTTATTACACAATATGGCGGAGATGTCAATATATAATATGTATATAATAATAATATATATAAAATGTGTAAAATTTTTAAAGCGCGCACTTTATGTGCTACCGAAAGAGAACTATTCGTTGCGTGAAAGAGATAAATATACAGATAGGGTAATGGTGACATAGATTATATAAATTCTTTGCATGATTATAAATAACAAAAATATTAGTATGAATAACTAATAATAAAAAAGTTTGAATACATAAATTTAAATGTAATATTAAAGAAATAAATGAAATACGAAATTAAACGCAGCATTACAAGACGTGTTGACAAATAAAGATGTAACGGCGTCGGAGATGCATTTGACACGTAGTTTTAGATAAATAAAATGCTGTCTCTCAGTTCTGATATCTCAAGCTAGTTCTTCGATACGAAGGAGGCTTATTCTAAGCTACTAGTAGTGCGACACTATTAATTTTAACCATTCAGCAATTCCCTTGAACAATTCGGAAAAAAATGTTATTAGCCTATATATAACGTATAAAACTTTTTTTATAATGTTATGACCTACATGGTCATATTCATATAGTATATGTGTCTGGCTTCGCAGTCGCTGAGTCCATTTTTAATTCCTTATATATTCTTTCAGGTTGTTTAAGCAAACAAACAAGGCTTTCGCCGGAATTCTTTCTTCTCAGTTTGTGAGTGCCGCGGTTATCATATGTTTCATCGTCTATAACATGACTCTTGTAAATATTATATCTGTGTGTATTTTTAAAGCGCATGCGAGTATTTTCTCAAGATATACTGTTTTTTTGTGTAATGTGGATTACATTGCACACAACGGTATATCTTGTATACCCGCTTTTTAAAGTCATTATACTGTAGAATTTACTGTTTAATAACTTTCAAACGCGGTGATGTAGGCTTTTATAATTAAGTTTTATAAAGTTTGTTACTATTTTTATTGCGAATAGTGACCTCGTAAATGTTGTAGAGTATTAATTCTGTACCGCATACACTGATTTATTGCTTGCGCTGTTTCCTTACTAGATTTTTTATCGATACCAGTTAAGAAAATTTTCCTTTGTTGATTTCTAGGTAGCTAATTTCAATTCCGTTAAATTTATCTTCCTGCTATGTTACTTCGTATCGATTCAAGTGGAACAATGTTTTTACTGCTACTACGGCAACTTAATTCTGTTCGAGGTAATGTTATTCCAACATGTGTATTTTTGTAAAAATTTCGACCACAACTGTATGCATTGCACTGTAGTAGAGTTCTAACATTAATCTTTACCTTATCATTTTTATAAACAGGCACGGTTGAAAATTTCCATATACAATAATTTCTGATCATATTTCTGTATTTTTTAAAAATTATATTTAGTTATTTGTAATTAACAAGAATCCTTGAAAGTCAATTATGTTACATTACATTTTACAGTATGTATTAACTATGTAATAGCATTCACTGATTCCCTTCATAAAATATCCATCACAGTGACTGAAGTCACGTTTGCCCAGCAGTAAACTCTAGTTTTGACATTAACATATTTCTACTTACTAAGGTTCATTCCTTGAAAAATATACATGTAGTATCTTAGGACTTTTATATAAAATATTGGCCTGGTAACATATGTTATCCGAGGATATCGGCAAAAGCGTGGTTGCAGACATATCTAAGGCGCGAAATAATATTTACTAAAAATAACCCAAAACGTGTATGAATTTAATCTAAAGTAGGTACTGGCAACTAGCTTTGTAATCAAATAACAAACTGAGTAACAAATAGCAATGATAATCGTACATTTTTATTTTCCAGAGTAGTTCGTTAAACACCGCGATGTATGCTAGCAACTGGGCGTCGGTGTCACCCCGTTTTCGGCGGCTCATCGTGATCGCCATGAGTAGGTGGCACTACCCCATAAACCCATGTGTATTCAACATCGTGCCCGTAACGCTCAACACTTTTATTGGGGTATTCAAAACAACTACACTAATTCTTAGAAGAGGTATTTAAAGAAGGGCCAGGTCAGAAGTATCAAGTATAAACGAGTACCTATGTATAAAAGAACTAATGCGAGTAAAGGAAGCGAGAGAGGTATGCCAAGATCGCTACAAATGGAGATCCATAGTCTCTACCGATGGGACACAGGCGTAATGTATATATGTATATGCATTAATTGTTTAATCGCATTATTATCCAATGTTGACATTGCCTCGGATAATACGAGTATATTATAAACCAGCGGCCCGTTCCGGCTTCGCACGGGTAGACATAAATAGGCACATATATTTAAGTAATAAGCATGCTAATTAAGACTACCATGAATCCCTAATTTGATAAAAATTTTATGCTTATCTTAAAGCCTCCCTGTATACTACGTTGGCTGTGGTATTTGTAGGTGGTAACGAAGCGTATTGATTTTTAGGAAATCCTACTCGAGAAAGTGCCAAATACAATTGCTCTCGTCAAAGTTAGTTCTCGATGCGTTGCGTGGCGGCCGCCGCCGGCATGTATTTTTATTTTAATTTCATGATACCTTTTGAATGGAATGTCCGATTTCAATGATTCAAAAAGTAATCATCAGGTATTAGGACAGTTTTAAATATTAAATTATTTATTTGGATGAAAAATTATAAATGGTATGGATAACACGGTCTGTAAAATTAATACGGTCGGTTAAATGTAAAAAAGTAGTTATAGTGACGTAACTACAATAGTTATAATAAATAGTGCCCATTACACTATTACTGACGGATATTTCTGAGTCACCTCTTACGACATCTGATACTGGGAGTTCTATTCAACTCTGCTTTTAAGTTTTAATACGTGATATCTGTAATACTTGTAGTCTTGTAATGTAGTCTTATATTTCACAATAATATATAAAATTAGTATCAAACACACCAATATGAAAGACTTATTTAGACGTGTTTTGTTCCAGATACTTCGACTGTCTTACACCTTGTATACCCTTATCAAGACCACGCAGTGAAAACTTTGTACACAACTTAGTTTTGTACCCTTGGTCACTTTCAGCACGAAAAATGCAAGGTTGAGCGCCATTGTATATTATTTTTTGGTAATTGATTAGATCATGGCTATAATAAAAACTGTTATCTTGTTATTACATTTAGTACCTTATATACATAATTTTAAAGTCGAGAGGGACATTCATTCATTCATATATTGTCATGTAGGTCCAATAATACCAAGTGATTATTATTGTTAAAGTTGAACCACTACTGTTTCTGGTAAATTAAATCCTAGGCAGTTTTATTTTAAAATAAACGAAATAAAATAAGTTTTATGAATGAGTTCAGTCTTAATGTTTTTATTTATTTATTGGTAAGTCTGTTAGGTCGTTGTGTATTTTACAAAGAAATAAAGTGGGCACTGCGAATGTAAGTTTATCTGTTGTGTTAACATTATGTATCAATTTTGAGGCCTAAATCTATGCCTAAGCAATAATGTCTTTCATTTGGTCAACCATCGTTAAAAGCAATCGCAGTAGGCCATTACATTTGGAAAAAAATCGAGTTACCCTGTTACAGTTTCGCGAGCACTAAAATTTCCATTCGGTAGCGGCCATTTGTGAGCATTCAGTGGGCCTATTGTGCCATTCCATTGTATTTTTCTATTGACCGTCCGGCCTATGCGGGAACGATGCTCTTTCCATGGATTTCAATTACCGTATAATCGTTATGGAGGTGGATTAGGTATTTAAAATGGGACATCGTGTTAGAAAGGAGACGTTGATTTTTTCTTAATGTTATTATAAGCTTGTAATTGACGATTTATAAAATTAACTATTGCATTGTGTAAAAGTTAACTATATCGTCTTTATTTAATATAGAACTTATATAATTATTGCAATAGCTTTCGCTAGGAAATAATAATAATAGAAATATATATATATAATAGTACAATACAATGGGTGGCTTTATTGCTCGCAGGAAATTGTTTATTAAAAAAATTTGTATTGGTATAAAAAGTATTTGTGAGCTATATTTCATCCAGTTCCTTTCAGGATTATTCTAGATCAATCAAATGACAAACGGACAAAAATCGTAATAACATATTTTTTTGACGACTTTATACGTGTAAGATTATTTCTTTTCTTTTACCGACTGTCTTTTATTCGAGATTTTGATCATGTTGCCACAGTAAAAAAAAAATAAAGAGTTAATCAAAATGTTCAATCATCTGTTTGTCTAATTGGTTTATTAAATCCAATTCACTATTACTAAGTAATTCTTGCAAAAATAATACTATTAAAAATATTCGGGTGATACCTTTTGAACGGACTTTTATGTACAGACTAGCAGCGGCCCGCGGTTTCATTCGCATTAAGTTTTATAACTTGACGATGGTGAAATTTAGGGATGGTTTTCATAAAAATCTTTTACATGTGTTTCATGGCTTTTATAAAGAACCTTTTAATAAATTTTATTTGAACAACTTCAAGACCAGCAAAAGTCTTAGGTAAACTTTACATCCCCGTTTTACCCCTTTCAACGGAACAAAATTTCAAGTTTTTAGCCTTTATAGTTTAGGCCTTGCGTTGATATGTCATATTTGATTTAAATTTTCAGCTAGATCTAACTACAGAGAGTATTCATTTCATGTACCTTAGGCTAGATATAATAGCTTATTAACACAAATTTGTAGAAAATTCTCCCATGTAACCTTAACATATTCCATCTTGATTGCCCCTGAAATACAAGTTTAATAATATAATGGTTTAGAAGTACAATGGTTTGTAATAATTTAATTAATATTTACATAACTTACCAAAAATCTTACCTGTAAATATAGAAACGACAATTAAAGTTTATAATTATTACCTCTCGAATTATACACTTAATATTAATAAATTAAACTATAAGAAAATTTTAATAACATTTTATCAAGATAACATATTTGTCTAACTACACTAACAGAGTGCGCGCATATACAAATTAAAGAAATATATTTCTTTACATATATATAAGACCATATATCATCCTATCTATATTTATCCTCCATATATCTCCTTCTATATATATATATATATATATATGTATATATGTATATGTATATATATATTTATATAGGTAAAGCGTTGGTGAGAACTAAGAAAGGATTTTAAAAAATTCACCCACTAATGGGTTTAACTATGCAGTATTTAAAAAACCTATATTTTTCATCTTTTAGGGGTAAAAGAGGTTTGCAAAGTTAGAAAAAAGGTCTAGAATTCAACCGGGTGAAATCGCGGGTATATACAGAAAATATGAGTATACATATAAGCGGAATATTAAAGATTTGAACCTTGTATCCTGAAGTCCTGAAGTCGTTATTAAGTCGTCTATAGCAATTTTGATCACAAGAGTACTATTTATTAACCCTGGAATTTTTATCATGTTCTATTCTGTTATTCTACTACAAGTAAGGCGGATTCTTTTCTTTCTTGTTTCACGTAAAAGAGCATGATATTTTGAAGAAATTACATATGTAATAATTTTCTGAGTAACTCTGAGAATTCTTGCAGATGGTATCTTTTATTACAAGGTTCTGAGAATGTATAATCAGGTATGTTCATAGCATATGAAGCTAAGTGACAGTAATCATCGTTTCGCCTGAAAAGTGTATGAATTCTAATATTCTTTGAAACCATGTTATGCGTACAAAAATACACGAAATATTTTTGTAGTATGTCCCAAATAAATACTGATACTCTCCTATTACACTCTATTTTGTTCAGAATAACACGAGTTAGCGTAGCATCCCAAATATATTAATAAAAAAAACTAATATATGCCGAACGACCAAATGTCCCTTTAAAATTAATTCAAGCGTTACTGAAATTCGCCAAATTATAGACATGTTAATGGTATTTTGTCATACAGTTGATCAAGAGTCAAGGCTAGCATCGCAGCACAAGTGGTTGGGAATGCAAATGTATAAAATTTTAAAACCGAAAAAAATGTTATTGTAGTAAAAATTTCATATCCTTCAAAACATGTTTTCAAAAACTTTAAAACGAACAGTGTTTTTTTCCTATATTATGCATTTACTGTACAAATAAACCACTTAAATAACTCTACTTATTCAAAAAAAGCATTCAAGTCCATGGCGTTATTTTAAAGATCTAAGAATACATAGGGATAGACAGTAGGAAATTATATCCAATGTATTCTTTGATTTTTGTTGTTTTGTACTATGTTAGTGAAGATTTGAATGCGGAGACGTATTAACGTCACTTATTGCATGTTCTTGCACTGGGTTACCTATGGAGGTGGTTGAACGTATGAATTCGAAATAAAATATATCTGGGACGCATTCTAGGGATTGTAAAAAGTGGCCTCTCCATAAAAGGCTCTTATTGCTTAGCCCCCATATGTGGGGCCAGTAAATCTTGGAAGCCTGTAGCCGGGCTCAGATTAAGATGTTATTGCACGATATATCTTCTAGTCCCGTTCCCTGCTGCGTGAATGCGGTTTCTTTACCATGCAGGTTGTCTGACAGCAATTTATTACATTATGGAAGATGCATTTTGTGCTTGTGATAATTATTATCTTTAGATATAAAAATATCGTGTCCGGGATGAATCTCTAAACTAATGAACAAAATTGAATCAACTTTTGCAAACATTTTTGATTTTATTTGATAAATAAGATACGAGTAGTTTATATCTCAATTTTTCACTAGAGGTATATCGCTTACAAAGGTCGTCTGCATTGGTACCTCACTCTCACCTATGTCTACCGCCAAATAGCAGTGTTCGCTTTCATGTGTTCCGGTTTGAAGGGTGTAAGAGGCAGTGGAATTACTGGGTAGGTTTGACATTATATATCTTCAGATTACAAGGTTGGCAAAACACTAATGATATCTTTGTGATGACACGAGATGTGTAGCAGATCGTCGGTCGATGCTTTTTCGCTGACTTCATAGTAACTGTGTGATATAATTTGTATTACATATTTGTTCATTATATGACATGGAGTTATTATGATCTGTAAATACAATAAGAATTTTGTAATAAGACAGGTGACGGTGCAAAGTAATTGCATAAGTATCCAATATTACTAACAATTATAATAAACTCATGGTAACGGGATACAAAATAACTATGCACCCGGCGGCTAGTGCCATATATGTCACATATATCATATCACATTGATCAATAAATCTGGTTGTCGGTTTACCATAAGTTGGCGTTTATGTGAAAAATAATGTGGAAGTTTTCGGGTACAGTACCCCTGTTACGAAAGTCGTGTGTCAATTTTCAACCAACCCTCCATATTGTCTAAAATTATATATGGTATTAAGTAGACTAGTATGAAGATAATTTTTCATAGTCGTACAGATTAAATGGGGTGTAGATGGTTTGATTAGTAGATCTTGATGTCAACTGTGGCTTTTATAATGCGGATAATTTATAATTTTCCTGTTTTTGTTCTTAATTTTTGGCAAACAAACTTTTTTTAACCTTTATTGTTTGGGGCTGCCTTTATCAAATCAAAACTAACAAATCAAATAAAACATAAACAAACATTTACTAGTTGTAATCAGTATCTCTATAAATTACTGGCAGCACTTTAGTAAATGAAATAAACTCTGAAAATAAAGTTATTTGTTATATTCTCATTTGTACATAGCTGATTTTGTATAATTACCATCTCTTTGTTGAAACTGACCGGTGCTCGATTCATTTGCTGACACCATTATAGGCACTAGATACGACAAAACGTTTGTCAAATATGCAAAGAACTCTCCGGGGAGGCGTCCCAGTAAGCTCTGTTTGTACTGTCACTTCATATCCCATTTGAAATTCAAAACTACTAACCACAATTTGGTATGTACAGCTTGCTAATGAATACACCTGCTGAAGAAACTACACGTAGATGGAACAATTTGTGCACTCACATGAATTTAAATAGGGTCCTTGAGGGATCCTGTTTGGCTGGTCTTGTTGTGTGCTTAAATGGTATTTGCATTTTAATTTAAGTACATTCTATAGAATGGAGTAAACAGAATTGTGTATATTTGTCCTTTTGTTCTTTGTTGTTACTTTGTCAACCTGAATAATTATAATTTTTATGGAAGGTACTTTACTTATGTTTGTTACATCAAGTCTCTGAGTTTTTAATTGCGTTTAAAAGTACTCAAAATACTCCAGAAATAACATATCCTTTGATTAATGATACATGTGTGATGACTTAGGATAATATTAGAGTATAAAGGTCTCCCTTTGGTGCCTAATGTCTTAAGATGCGGCTGAAGGACTGATGCCAATAGGGCCGTATATGCATCTGAAATATACAGGGTGGGGTTGGCCAGTAGCATTTTTTCGTTAAACAAAAAGAAATCTAGCTTGAAATATTTGAAATCTCGACCCATATTTCTCTAAATAAAACATATGACACTGATTTAAATCCGAAAGCAGACCGAACAATGTAGACGTGCGAAACATTAGGCAGATTATATGTATTCAATATAATTAAATAGCACTAAGGGCAAGGTTTTTTTACAAAACAGTCCAAGTCAAAAATCGCACCCATAGTAGTTTAGTAGTAGATTTCTGTTTTTACATTATAGATATAGAAACATTATTTAGAAAAAATATAAATTAAAATATGTGTATGAGCCTTACAATCAAAAGCTCAACTTGGTTATGAAGCAAAGAGAAAGGGTGGGGTAAAAATAAGGCGTCTAAATCGTCGCACCCGAACGCCCGTAAAATTATTAATTCCGTATTCCGTAATAACGGAGCGACACATCGGCGCGGGCGACAATTGAATGAGCGGTGACCGGACGCCGCGTTCGGCCGACCAATCCATTATGCAGATTGCTGCTCCGATTGCGGCATTGTCGTCGTTCTAGTGCTGCCACTCTGCGGCGGAATATTTGACCTGTCACAAGTGATGTACTGTTTTACAAGGTTCTTACCTATTTACAGGAAGTCGTCGTCACGGTTTTGCAACATGGACTCGAATATCTAAATTGACTCAACAAAATCATTATCATCGTACCATTAAAAGTCCGCTGTTCGACAGACTGTCCACAAGAATATTAGGATAATGGGCAATATACTCCCAATATTGCCCATAATGGCACGCTGGGAAAGCGTGTTGGTAATCGCAGAGCGCAGTTTTCGCGACAGGAAAGCATCTGCCCATCCCCGCCCTGTACATTTTGACTTTCTTGCATGGATATACCGCCACCTGTCGATTCTGGTACTTTGGTCGCCTTTAAGGAAACCTGGTACAGAGGAAGGTTCTATTCTACTCTACCGTTACCTCACGGCTTCTTAACAATACGAGTATAATGGGTACCAATTACGGTGTCATGGTTCTAGTGTCGCCAAAATGCGGCGAATACGTAACTCGTCGCAGGTGATATATGAAGGTTTTGCAGAAATCTTATTTGTGTATTTTAAGACATCATTACAGTTGTGGAACAAAGATTCAAATATTTAAACTGACAATTAGAGAAATAACACATTTAGGCCCTTATTGGGGCATTGTAGGTCTAGTGTTGCCAAATTAAGGCAAGATGACGGACTGGTCATTAGTTATGTATTATGCTTTTATAGTTATCTTATCTATTTACTATTACAGCTTTAAGCCATGGGTACCGGCAGAGTAGAATAGTACCTCTCTATGTACCAGGTGTCGTAAGAGGCGACTGAGGTACTGGATCCGATATGCATCCGAAATAGCGTAGCTTAAATGCTACAGGATGATGACGGGCAGCAGCATTCTCGTCGCAAATTTACGCCTGCCCGGCGCGGCAATAATGGCCAAAAATTCCTCTGTTCCCAAAATGTTTAACTTAGAGGACTTAATATGGCTGATATGATGATTGCGGTTTTAGAATATGGATTCGAATTTATAGATTGGCTAAATAATATGTTATTCTTCAATTACGATTTTCGGTTTTAGGCCTCATACAATGCGACAGAGTATTTAACTCGTCACAAGGGATATATTAAGTTTATTAAGTTTTTATGAACTATTTTTGTTATTATTATAAATTGTTCATTGTAAGTCATCAGATTGGTTTAGAGGAATATATTTAAACGACCGCTTCGGCTTAATAGTCAATTGAACAGATGCTGCCTCTAAACTCTCAAATCAGGATTGTGATTATCACGAGGACAAATTGTCGTGAATGAGGTACTGACCGAACTCTTATTTTCAATAATTATAACACGGCTAGCAACATGGCTTAGAGTGGCTCTACATGGCAGTGCTAAGGTAAAGTCTCGTTATTACCAACCAACGCGGTACCTACCCGTCTTGAAACTCAGTCAGCTATTTTTTAGATTTCCACTTGGTCATTCCTTAAGCTGATTAGACTGCAATGATCGTGTCATTGTCTGTTTTACAGCTTCTGAGAATCGACAGATCATTTTATTCATCAGAGAAATAAAATAGAGAGTCATTTTCCGTCAGGTGACAGAACTGCGTTTCAGAATTACAGACACGAGTTGCATGGCTGAAAAGTGCTGGAAATTAGACGCCTTTGTCATTTAATAAGCGAAAGGATGAGAGAATAAAGTTTGAAAACGATACTGTAATATACTTTTTGTAACTTTTAAAGGGTAGTGGCCAATAGCGGAACAGTCACTGTACTTCATCATTCCAGCCATTGCAAGTCCACTGTTAGACAGAGGCCTCCCTAAGAAAGGGGAAAATTTGCCTTTAATTGCAGCGCTAGGCTAGCATGTTTGCAATCGCAGAGCGCAGATCCTGCGACGGGGATACTGCTGCCCATCCCCACCTTATGCATTTGAGCTGCACTGTTTCCGCCATACCGCCATCTGTCGGCTTGGGTAACTAGTTCGCCTCCTACGACATCTGGTACAGGGGGAGGTACTATTCTATTCTGCCGATACGTCACGGCACCGTCATTGTACTTATATTTGTAAGAATACACCTGAACACCCAGCCATTTATAGTAGATCATTTAAATTAGGCAGATATGTTATGAATATTTTCCATATCTTGAATATTGAGTCTGAATAAGAAGCGACCGTGTTTTCCTTTTAAAGATGGAGTATAGGCTAAAATGTTAAAAAAAAATTAGATACGATTGAAAGGAGGATATTGTAATGCACAGAAATGGAACAACACTAGTGGGTTCGCTGTAGTATTACGCAGCAATGCAAGCTCACACGGCGCGATTCATTTTATGGATATTGCATCGGCGGATTAACGATTGATTGATGACTTACGGGACGGGCTTATGTAGCCATTGTTTCCCAGAGTAGCGGATATTAGCCCCATGCTCACGCTTGTGCAGATTTTATAGCAATAATGATAAATTTAGTTTTACTATTACGTATGTTAAGTATAGAGTGAAGATATTGAATCCGACCATGAAGATCACCTCATGGAAGCCCTACATGGAATTTGTAAACATCTCAGTTATAATTTTAAGACATGCTTGGAATGCCGTGCGGTGCTGAAGCCACAGATGGTGGTGTATATCAGGGTTGGGATGGGCAGCAGCATCCCCGTCGCGAATATAATATTCTGTAATTGCCAACACGCTAGACAACTTGACAACAATTATGGGCTAAATTCCTTCTTCCTTGAAGAAGCCTATGGCCTACGTGGGCTTCCAATGGCTGATATGATAATGCTTAGAATACTGTGCAAATGGAGATAAGGGCTCTAGATACATCTAATAAAATATTTACTATATATAGATATATAAGTATATATAAAACGAGAAGATGACTGACTAAATGACTAACATATCAACGGAGGACTTAAACTGTAGGGCTTAGAAATGAAAATGAAATGAAATTTTGCACAGGGGTTCTTTTTATAGCGTTGAAAAACATCAAAGAAGGATTTTTTAGATTTTCCAAAAGGTGTACAAAGTTAGAATAAAACTTTGCTATTTTTGAAGTTATTTAAATGAAACTCAGTATAAAGGTTCTTTGTCAAAAGTCATGACCCACGGGTAAAATATTTTTTCAAAAATCATTGTTCAATATTAAGAGGGTAAAAAGAGGGTGCAAAGTTGGTATGAAAATTCTAGAGGTTGACGCGGGTGAAACCGCAGGGCGCAGCTAGTACTGTATAAATGCTAATGAAATTGCGTGCCTCTGAAAGACAAAGCGAGTTTTAATGAAATTGGCTCTATGAAGTCTTGTCTAATAACTTGCGTAATATATTAAATCTAAGAAATGAATTCTTATTGTTGACAGTTACAGAATGTTACTGAGGCGTGCTTAAATAATATTGGACTAAACCGCGTAAATTATATAAAAATACCAACTTCACAAAAATTTGAATGAATGAAAATTGCAATATCAATTTTAATATTATAAAATCTGAAATAAAATATATTATTGAGGAGTTAATGTAAGTGAACTTTAATAACGTGGATTATATATGTTATGAATATGTGAATATTTTGAAAATCCTTAATAATATTTCTCATTTACAAATAAGGTTTACACAAGAAAAAGAGAATTTTGTTAACAATTGCTACGTTCGGCAGACATGGAATCGAAATGCTGCTGCCCATCCCATCCCATTTGAGCTATGTTTCCGCGCTTCCGGATGTACATAGCGCCATCGATTGGTATATTAGTCGCTTTTTACTACACTAACACTAATCGATAAATATTGACATTATTTAAATGATTCTGGGATCACATTTGACAAAATTATATTTCTTCAGAGCAGAGCCTAATTGTACCTAATTTTATATAAACATGTCCAGCACATCAAAGTAAATAAACAAATTAGCCAACAGATCCCGCATTGTAAAGCGAAACACAAGTTCAAAACTAACCAGGAGAAGCAGAGCAAGTATTTAACTGTATTAGGTGCTCACTCGCAGACCTCACTTGTTCCAAGTTCACAAAGGTGTGTCAGCCCCCAATCCCGAAGGGCTTAGTTTAGCCCGATGCTCCCATCCGTTCCCGCCGATGGGAGTCATGAATACATAATTATTTCTCGGCTATTAATATTTTTACCCGCCTCGTGGCGTTGATTGCCTTTTGAATTTATTACCAACTCCGCATAGAATAAGGTCCCGGTGCTGCGAGATCTACGTTATTGGGGCGATCGATAAGTATATTGAAAAGTACACCTGCATAATAAATTAAATGTGTGTATGGATTATTAATTCAAATTTAATCTCTAGCCTTCTTTTACAGTGTGTATCAGTATGTATAATCATACAGTGCTTCGGATATGTCATTGCATTAGTTTGACAAATGAAGTGAGTTTGTGAAATGAAGGCCTAAAAAATTATGTGTGTGTGTAATAAGGATGTAATATTAATGTATATAAACAAAGAATTTTACAAATTATAGATGTATACGTTAGCCAACTTTTAAGAAGATAAGCACAGAACAAATATATACATTTTTTATTAGACTAGGTCGACATACAGGCATAAAGTCCGGGTGATAGTAAGGGTCGCGGCATAATATCACAAGGATATCACTAGCGCGTTGCCAGCTTTAAGATTATCTCTAAGATCAGCTCTAAGATTAATGACCTCTCATCCTTCAAAGCGGAACACTATTATATTGAACACTGCCATTTGGCAATAGAATTAGGTAAGTAAGGTACCAATGCAGACGACCTATGCATGAAGCAGATTATGTAAAATATTTTTCTGTAGTAAGTAGCTACCGTATATTCTGTTATTTTGACATTATAAATACACGCTTGCTATAAAATTTTATTTATTAGTTTAGATAATTTTACGTTCCCTATCCTAGTTTAAGAGTTCGTTACTCGATTTATGTATATAGAATTAAATCCCTATTTTTCTTGGTCATGGCATGACGGCTGGTCCGATTTCTTTATTGTTGAGTTTGTGACTGTCAGAAAAAAGTTTTAATGTAGAGAAAGAAAGAAAAAAAGTTGCGTGTATAATCAGAAAATTATTATTAAACAACTTAACGACCCTTGTGGTTTTCTAATGCATCCTAATGGTGTTTGATAGTTAGTGCAATTGACAGATTGTAATTAAGACAGAACAGCACGTTTCTTAAGTTAGCTATATATATATGTATATATATATATATGTATATATATATATATATATATGTATATATTAGACTGACTGACTATTTCACTGGCCGATTGACAGATTAACTGACAGACTGACAGAAAAACATGTGAAAGCAAACAAACATAAAAAACTAAAAGGGGGTAATTACTTGAAATTTTGCACAAAGGTTCTTTTTATAATCTAGGGTGATAATAAAGATTTTTGAAAATTCTCCGACTAAAGGGATAAAACGGGCTTGCAAAATTAGTATGAAACTGCTGTTATGTTTTCAAAGTTATTTGAATAAAATTCAGTAATAAGGTTGTTCATTGGAAGTCATAAAACACATCTAAAATATTTTTCTGCAAATCATTCCTTAAGGGGGTAAAAGTAGCAAGAAAGTCCTAAAACTTAACGTGGGTGAAACCACAGGGCGCTGCTAGTCATTAATATTCATTCACAGAGTATTTTAATTTAAATGACGTAGATCTGGTAGCGCTAGGATCTTGGACTAGGAATATAGAATTTTCGTATTTATTAAGACCACCTGCCAAGGCTCAGAACGCACCTCTTACAGTGAGTTATGAGCTAACGGATTTCGCTAATAGAATATTTTATTTCATCAGACTCATCGGTTAAGCTGCTTTTGTTTGCAGAGAATTGTTCAGGAAACTAATCTGCAGGCGGCAATTCGCGCGTCGAATAAAATGTTTGTGGGATTTTCCTAATTATTCCTTGTGGCAAATGTTTTGTTTCCGAAATGTCATGATAATGTCTTTTGTTAAGACATAAGTCTTAATTTATATATATTTTTATCTTTTGGGTATTAAACGTTCTGTAAATAGTGACTTTTGAAACATATTTGCATATATCATGCAATTTTAACTCATACTCAGACGAAAAGTATCCGAAAGTCGACGACTTCTTGCGATGTATTTGCAGTAGTATATTCTAATAATAAACACGTAACTCTTACGCGTTGATTATTTCTTATTAGCTTCTTAATATTGGAATTATTAAAATAACAATAAAAGAGGTTCTTTAAAAATAAAAATAAATAACTTCTCGGTAAAAACAATTAAAATGATTATTCTATTTAATATTCCGTAAGTTTGAATACTTTGGCCTTATTCCTCTTTATTTAGGAAACTATAATAATTGGAACGACACACGATGGTAAGTGATTACCACCGAACACAAACACGTGCTATTTTAAATAGGTTTATAGTAGATCGTATAGAGATATCATATTATTTTTTAAATATTTTCTCGAAGTAGATTCCTTCGATATCCGGCCAGTCGATTCCAAAGATAAGTCGTTCTAGGCAAAAAATTGGAGCATTATGTGCACAGTCAAAGACAGCCAAGCGACAAGATGTAGATAATGGAACTGAGAAAAAAAAATGCAGTGTCAACCAGATTTATTCGAGTAATATTACTAACCATCCGCCTGACCTCTTTTCGGTAGCATCAAAGCATACATATTTAAGTATAACTGTATGAGTAAGAGTATGTAAGTACATTGCCGATTCATAATTACATCAACTTGACCTCACCTCATCCTACATCAGCCATTGAAAGTCCACTATTGAACATATGCCTCTCCAAGAAGGGGGAATAAGGCCATAATTACCGCGCTAAGCAAGCGCTTTGGTAATCACAGAACGTAGCTTCGCGATGGAGATAATGCTGCCCATCCCCGCCCTGTGCTTTTGAGCTACGCTGTTTCGGATGGATATATCGCCGTCTGTCAGTTTTGCTATCGAAATGGCCTCTTACGACGCCTGGTAGAGCGAGAGTAACTATTCTACTCTGCCGGTACCCCACGGCAACTTGACCTGATTTTTTATACATTTATATTTTATTAATTGTATCAGTTCACAAATAGACATCAAGAGCACTTCGCGTAATCACTATTATTCAATCATTCTAGACTTAATTACAACTTTTGTACTCTATCAGGTTTTAGCATCAGAATATACTTTTATCATATATAAATATATGCCAAAGCTTTCAATTAACAAGCCGTATAATAACAATCAACGCCATATTAAGTTAAAAATTGAGACTCTACCTTTCATCAAGTACTGAACAAGTGTTATAAAATTAGGCCCCTAGTTTTGTAAAATATTTTCTAGCATTTCTGCGTTCACTACTGATAACAAAACTACTTTTCCACTAATTTTTCAAGACTCAAAGCCAAAGTCAATTATACGTTATTCAAATATAAGTGAATAAAAAACCTTCATAACGGTTGTCGGGAGGTAGCCGAAATGTCGAAAAAAAAATTATATATACCGCCATATTCCCATGCTATACTATTTTTTTTCTTTGATGTATTCTGTAGTAAATTAGATTGTTTGGCCTTAAAGCATAAAAACATATGGAATTTATCGTTGTGGTAATCACCACGTTTTGATCATCCTACGATCAGTGATATGATCCGATGATTATGTCGTATTCAGTATCCAGTCATCTCCGATAAATTATCAACTTATACCAGCAAGAATATTTTTAATATTCAAACTTGAATATTGGTTTGAATTGCCGTATGATACCGGCAGAGAAGAATAGTACCTCTCCTTACCAGGTGTCGAAAGAGGCCACTAAGGTACCAGAACCGATAGATGGCGGTATATATCTATTTATAACAGTGTAGCTCAAATGCAAAGGGCTGATATGATGATGATGATGATTGTTTTAAAAACAAACTTACAAGCAAAATTCAATGTTATTATAACACCGGCGGTCAGATGGGCTTTGCACTGTTGGAAATTGTTTAGGCAGAGAAAAGGGGATTTTACAAAGTATAATTTGCAGTGAAATATTGTCCAGCGAACGCCTAGCGCTTGCAATATTGTTTGATTAGGCTTACCGTTAAATTGATAGCCCGTCGCCGGCATTGTGACGTCACTGTGCCGGTATAGAGATATTTAATTAATACTGGTCCAATATAAAGCTGGATTAGGGTTACAAGTTGGATTTAGAACCTATATTAAAATCTATCGCTTATCGATATAGCATTAGGTTTAGTTCAAAATATTTCAGTTATATCTATACGTCACGCATGTATGACTTTGAATGTCCACTTACATACCTCTTCATTCTATTCATCTTGGCACACCTCTCTCATTTCTTTTATTCGCATCAGTCCTTACATACACATCGTTTATTTTTGGTGCTTCTAGCATGAGTTGGTCAAAGTGTAATCCGATTAATAATTAAGGATTCTGATTAATATTTGTAATCTGTAATCATGATTATAGATTACAAAAAATAATCAAGAAATTATTTATATTGGTGTTTATTAATTTGTTATCGTAATCTTGATTACATTTTGTTTTTGTAGACACACAACGACAAAAACACAAATTGTAGACTTATGTCCAGCACATAGCCCCCCCAAGATTGGGGTAATTTTGTTTATAAATGCCGCGCTTGGCAAACGTGTTGGTAATAGCAAAGCGCAGCTTTCACGATGGGTGTGCGGTTGCCCATCCCGCTTTGAGCTACGCTGTTTTAGATGGATATACCGCTAACTATCGGTTCTGGTACCTGAGTCGCTTCTTACACAGACACCTGGTACATGGGGAGGTAGTATTCTACTCTGTCTTTGTACATGTCAGTCAGTCAGCTTATCCATTTATAACACAAGTTCTTTATAACACAAGTGCTTTAAATGGCTTACTTCGAAGTCAGGTCAATGTATGAAATGTTGTTGGACGGACCCGATGGCGCAAATTATAATGACCCTGTCTTGTGCGCCAAAGGTCGTGGGTTCGATCCCCACCCAGGACAAGTATTTATATGATAAAATGTATGTTTGTTCTGTGTCTGGGTGTTAAATATATATATTTAAGTAGTATATTTATGATTCCTCTGTCCTCTGATTTTCTTAACAGAAGTGTTTTAAGCGACTTATCACAGAATCAGGTCAATGAATGAGATTTTAGTTGTGTGAATATTGTTATTATTATATTATTAAAAGTGTGGCTAAAATATTATAACACACTTTAAAGTCAAACCTCAGTCGTTCAACTTGATTACAAACACATACTAAAGTGCAATAAGTAAACACAAAACCGACTGTTTTGGTTACAGTACGCTTAGATTCGGTTTTGGTACTAATTTCAAACGTTAGGAGCGTTGAAATTAGCGCGATCAGGCCCCAGTTTCACTTTCCAAACAGTATCAATTTGACCAAAGGCGAGTGCTAATATTAGCCGTAACGGTGGTGATTGCAAACGCACAGATAGACAGACTTTGCTGGAACGCAAATGTTTGCGGACTGCTCTCATTACTGAATGAGGTCGCTTATATAAATCGTAAATGCTAACCATTCGATGGGAATATTGTTTGCGGGTTTGTTTAGATAATAAGCGGTGCCCGCTGTGAGCCAAAGTTAAACTTGTTATTTGCTAACCGTGTATATTTATTGGCGGTGAACTCTATGGCGCATTCGATAGTGTTCGTAACTTGGCAGTAAGGGTCGCGGGATCGCAGGTTTGATCCTTACCCAGGAATTTTTTTTCATATATTTGGGTTTATTATGTATTTGGGTGTTAAAATGATATCCGTAATACAAGTGATTTAAGCGACTTACCACGAAATCAGGTTAATATATAGGGTTTTGGGGGAATGTATTTGTTTATTTGAATCGGCGTTGTCTTTGAGATCGTTTTGTAGATGAAAATTTCCTAACACTATCTTTTAGGAGAGTAACCAATATTTTGGGGTTCAATCGAAATTTTCTAATAATATATCTGGCCTATGTCCAGTAGTGATCGTCTAAAGACTGATACGATGATAATGATGACCTCACTTACTTTCCCCACAGGATCTGTCCTGTGTCATGTCAATGTCAATTCCCTATACCGGAAATCATCTGTGATTTCCGGTATAGGGAATTGACATGATTTTATTGTAAAGGCATATTTGGAAATTTGTTGATCATTTTTCATTTTTATGTTTGGTGGCTTGGTTATCTTACGGGTACTATTTTCAAGAGTGACTTTAATAAACAAAACAATATATTCATGAGCGCAGTAGGCTATAGTTTTCGAATCAATTTACACATAACACTTCTTATGTGTTCCTGTCTATGAAGAAATACAATTTTAATTAAAGAAATAACATAAATTTTCCATATTATAAACAGTTAAGAGGTCATCAAAGGGTTTTAAAAATTTCATTGGTATTGTTTACTTTCACCAGTACTATTTGATTAATTTTCTCATAAATGTTTTATCTTCTTTAGGATTCAGGCTATCCACACGCCGAGGTAGTTGAATAGTAGGTAATAGATACCCCTGTACTAAATGTAGGTACTAGGTGACTGAGCTAATGGAACGGACAGATGAAATTGTCATCGGGTTAGTCCAGCCTGTATGGATATTGTCGACAAAACCTTTAATGAAAATCTCTTAGAGGGTCCTATGTATAACAGATTGTTTATACAACAGCTATTGATTGTATCAAATTATAGATCAAACCATTGAAGGTAATGGATTGAAATTTGACACGTAGATAAGTTCTGACCCAAGCATCTGCCAGCAAATTTTCAATTCAACTTTATTTTAAAAACCTACAATTAAAAACCATATTTACAAATAAAGAAATACATTTTACATCTGAGAACGCCTGTAATATGTATAAGTCTACACCAAAACAGCTTGAAATGGAGTAATAAAGTCTGAAAATCAGAAATATGGGAAACTATATTTTAACCATATATTTTGTCGATTTTCTGTTGAAATTCAGAAGACAGTTTCCCCTCAATGACCGCTTTCCATTTACTATAAATAAGTCTCAAAGGCTTATCTAAATAAAACTTGCAGACATAGAATAAATAGAGAGCTGTTTCTTATGAGAACAATTCTACTATGCTCGCCGCATTGAAAAGTAAAGGAATATTTTAATATAACAAACGTGAAAGTTGTTGGTATGAATGTGTGAATGTATGTTTGATATTCTTTCACGCTGAAACAGCTGGTCTCAGCTAAATGAAATTTGGCACAACGATTTTTGATAGTCTAGAGTAACATATAGACTTCTTTCTATTCGGAAAACATATTCCTGTGGGATGGATCTATTTTAAATATTTTTTTAAAGAATTGGCACTATTAGAGGCACACAAACTTTCTTCCCGTGATTAGAAGAGATCCTCAGGGATGAGATATATATAGTTATTTTTAATAAGACATATATTAAGTTAAGAACTTGCGGAAAATGTCGTGGTTGTTAAGCTAGTTGTAAATAAGTGGTATAATGATAATAAATAAATGAAAGTAAAACAGGTAAAAGTGAATATTATGCAGTTCTTTGCTATGTCTATCTACAACGTAACTATAGATTAAAACCGAACGGAGCCGTGGCAAAACCTAGATTTACTAGTCTTTAGCAAACTATTATTTGATGACTATAGTTAGCTATGC
Organism: Heortia vitessoides; assembly: GCA_020976665.1. Taxonomy (NCBI): domain Eukaryota; kingdom Metazoa; phylum Arthropoda; class Insecta; order Lepidoptera; family Crambidae; genus Heortia; species Heortia vitessoides. The sequence continues at coordinate 13,651,785 of JACJUM010002819.1, read as the reverse complement.
CTACGACTTCGCTCGCGTGGTTGTCGGAAACCCTATCGAGATTATTTTTTGATTGCTTACGTTGGTTTATGTTATTATATAATCGTGGATAAGATTTTTGTTTCAATAATATGTTAAAAAATAATATTTTTAAAATAATGGGTCAAAGTACTTCGGCATAAATTATATTTTTACTTTTGTTTAAAATGAAGCACGCTGTATTCAACCGTTCCGTACGGAGCCGACCACGCGTCTGGGCCGCGCGGCATGGTACCTCGCGAAGATACACTCGCGAGTGGTAGTGGCAAGCACGGCGGTGGGGCGAGGCCCACCTCCCCCTCACCCGCCGCCGCACGGCCTGCTTTCACATTATAATGGTAGCAAGCCTTCTTCGACAAATAATGTTATTATGAGTAAATTTTGAGACATAGACTTATACTGCCGCGGATTTTTTTTATTATTAAAAAGGAATAATTCTTTTATACATAGTTTTTGAATAACTTAAACCGTTTATGCAGCGCATGCGTCGAAAGACTTCAAATGTGAATATTTTCCCTCGTTTTTGCAACATTTCTCCCTGACGCTTCGCTCCTATTGGTCTCAGCGTAATGTTATATAGCTTAAAGTCTTTCTCTATAAATGGACTATACAACAAAAAAAGAATTAATCAAATCGGACCAGTAGATCCTGAGATTAGCGCGTTTAAACAAACAAACAAACTCTTCCGCTTTATAATACTAGAATAGATTTTAAAAAAATAAGCACGTTTGTGACTGTACTTTATGTTTAACCTAAGCCTTAATACGTTTACGCCATTTCTATCGACAATAAAATATTACGTGGCTTGTATGCTAGTCTAACAAGAAAGCAAAATGAAGTGCGCTTAGTAACATGCATGCAAGAGCCATTAGTAAATTAGCAGATGCCAGGTAAGAATACTGCATTGAAAGCCGTTCCAAATTCAAAGTTCGCAAACATGGCATCACCCCATTTCAAACGGAACAAAAGGAAACAGAGGGGGCTATCATATCACCCGTAGAACCTGCGCCATGTTTAATTAGGTGCGAACAAATACGTGCTCAAATAGCCGCCAGTGTAGTCCTTTGTCCTTTGTGTTGAATTTCACAACTTTCTTGCGGCAGCCGACAGACTTTGAGTCCGCTTCGAAACGGTTAAATTTTAATAATTCTGTGTAAAGGGCGTCTTTATATTCGCGCTCACCTGGAAATAATGGTACAAAGTCATTATCGCCGTTATGTAGCCTCTGGAGCTCGGATTAATTCGTTTTTACGCATGATGTATCCTTGTATAAATAGTAATAGTGTAGCAATATATGCCAACTAGCAGCGCCCCGCGGTCTCACTCTCATTAAGTTGTAGAACAAACCCAGAACCATTTATGCTTCGCTTCATACAAATCTGTATCACAGTTTTTCCCCCTTAAGGGATGATATAAGGGATGATATATTCTACACATATTTCATAGCTTTCATTGAATTACCTCAATACTGAATTTTATTCAATTAATTTAAAAAAAATCAAAGCTTCATACTAACTTTGCTCCTCCACTTTTCTCTCTAAGGGGGTAAATTTGAAAAATCCTTTTTTACGTTACGTTTTATAAGAAATGTTTGATAGATAAAATACTATATAAATAAAATAGAAAACTGATTAGGTAAATGCGTCTTCATGCTATATTCAATCTCTGTGTCTCAAGATACAATAATATTATTGAGTTTGAAAGAAGTATGATATTTGTTAAATAAGTTTTTAAATATTTTGTGATTTATGTCCGTAACACAAATGCTTTAAGATTAAGAGACTTATCGCCGAGTCAATGTATGAGATGATGTGTGAAATATTCAAATTTGTTAGGATTTTAAATTAACTATCAACACATCGAGGAAGAATAGACTGATGTTTAATCATTCGTTTTAGAAGTTCGAAACGAAACAGCTAAAGTTAACCAAATAAATAATATATATATTCGAATTTTGATCAAGTTAAAAAAATTCATAAAGCTATATGTAATGCGTGAGACGGTGAAACGAAACTGTTCTCATTTAAAATAACAAAATGAAATATAAGGGCTTTAATTTGCAAGTAGGCTTTCGACCAAAGCCGTCAGTATTTATCCTGCAGCTGTTTGCAGTTTGGATTTCATTAGGTTCTGCTTATTTAGGTCCCGCTCGTTTCTCACTAAGGGTACGCATTAACTAATGGACTGTTATGGTATGGTATGGACTCTTTGGTAAACTAGGTTTGGTTCTGACATAATAGGCATATTTAAATTATAATTTCTATCTTTGTCTAATCTTCAAAATATTTATTTCTATATAAATTTCAGTAACTAAGCTTACTTTAAGTTAGTCCTAGTGCCTAAGAATACATAGACTAGGAAATGATCAGTAGAAAAACAAATATAATGTGTATTTTTTAAAATCCAAATTAGATACATGTGAAGGTACAAGGATAAATTACGTAAAATAATCTTCTAAGAAGCCGCTTTAAAAGTTTGATTTCCCTATCATCATTGTTCCAGGCTAATCATAACCCTAGGCAGACAAAAAAAACGGAAATAAAATGATGTATCGTATTATATCTTAAAATAAATAAAGATGCAAGCTTAAGTGTAGCTGAACTTGTGAACATGCTTATTATTAGCAAGTTACGTTGAAGTTTTTGTATGCATACAATGAAGCATCAAGCTTAGCGTAGGATGTCCAATCACAAAGTGGAACAATATTTTGACTAGAAACTGTGGGAGCGACAGGTCTAGCTGATCTCATTGATCGTTCTGCGGTTGATATGCAGATGTTGATGAGCTTAGAGCTTCTGTCGTACAAATGCTAACGGACTGTCAGTTGAGATAAAATAGTAGATCTAGATCTCTAGGCCAGTGTTGAACAGCGGGCCTTACGTTTAACGAAATCATTTCGCGATTTACGGCCGACTACAATGTCTATTGTCAGGAATAGAACACAATGAACGTGGAAATCGTCTCTAGTCGAGTCTAGAAAAAATACGTATAAAAATCTGTTCCGTTGATTAGCGATCAGAAAGACAAATATACCATGGGGACTTTTAATAGGTATGCTTTGAGGGAATAAAGCAATACATAAAGTTACATATATAAAAAAAAATTAAGATATCTTATGTCGCAAAAATTAACGTTATTTGCCGTAACCACTAAAAGTTTTCCCTTCAGTTTTCTGTATGATAGATAAAATTTTGAGCAAGTACCCCAAACTTCTTTGAATATTTTGGAAGTCATCATCATTAGTATCACAGCAGCCTTAAAATTGTCCACTGCTGAACATAGGCCGTCCCATGAAAGGGAGAATATTCCCATAATTGCAGCGCTGGGCAAACGTGGTGACAATTGCTGTTCCGTTTGAGCTACTGTATTTCGCGTCGATATACCGCCATCTGTCGGTTCCGGTTCCCCCGTCGCCTTTTACGATACCTGGTACTTGGGGAGCTACTATTCTACCGACGGAGGTACTATACGACTGCAGATCGTCTGTAATACTTTTATTTTTTAAGTCTGACCTGAGAACCACTATGGTTCTCGTAGTATTATACTCGTAAAACGGAATTGTAAAACAAATGAATATGTTAATTTCAAAGACTTACCTATTTTTAGCTGACACCATCCTATTGTTAGTGTTAGTTAATGATAATGTAGATATGTTTACATAGGCCAGCACCGGCATGTTATTATTTCATTCGAAACATCCAAATCGCCGGCTTAACTGAGTGTTGGTTGGTGAGGTTAGTTTGCCTGCCGGTCTCTAGCCTACGGCAGTGAACCCTACAAAATGCTTTGTAAATTTAATTTACGTTTGAAAAGTAAACTCCTCTAATTGTAATATGTACTTACTTGAAATAACATGTTTCATTGTGCAATTCCACGCTTTGCTGTTATAAAATTTAACATTAAAATTGGATAATTCAGGTGCAGATGTAGAGAAAGTTTGTATAGTGCTCCTCATTTAATTAATAGTTTGTAGTTATAGGTAGGAATGTTAGAAGTTGGGATCGCTTTGTGGTTGTTAGAGGATACAATGTTTCGGTGAAATATGATTTTGATTTGTCTATTTTCTTTCACTTGTATTTATATTAACATTTACATTACATTTTAAAAGACTTTATGCCTGTTTACATTAATGTTCCTCTGATATTTAAATTGAAATTTGTGAAACAGATCTTTATTAGTCAATACAACAACCAACGTCAATATTTAAATTGGAGTTTACGGAAACTTATTTCTGAATATTTAATAGTTATTTAAAGTTTCACAAACATATAGAAAACAATTTTCATATAATAACTAGGCGTAATTAATTATCTACACATAATTTTTAGTAGAGATACTACACAATATTTCGATTATAATATTTTAGGCAATCTTGGAACTCGAAAAAATATATATGTAATAAAATATGTACATATTATATGCAAAATGTCTCTTAGACCATGAAATACGTATATAATTTGTACATAAAATTAGTTATGCCATATTAATGCCGAGAAAACTTTATATGCTATTAATACACATATTGGACGTTGCCAGCAGGTCTAATGTTTTTTTTATATAGATTATGCAAAAATATACATTCAGTTTTTGAGTTTTTGTTTCAATAAAAACATATATAGCCAGGTTCTGGTAGTTGGTAACAATGTTAATTTATACAAACGGATAATATGAAAATCATAAAGAGTTCAACTGTAATGAAAGAAACTAATAATTTTACAGTTACATATCAATACTAAGCCTTGTGAACCCGGCAGAGTAGAATAGTACATCCTGTACAAGTTTTCGTAATACTGAGGTACCGGAACCGACAGGTATATCAATCCAAAGCAGTATAGCTCAAATACAACAGGGCGGGGATGGGCAGCATTACGCTTTGCGATTACTCCTGTTATGTCCAGCAATGGACGTTTTACGTCTGCTGTAATGATGAAGATGATCAATACTTGTAAAGTGATATCAGAAGCAGATTTCGGCAAATCTACAAAAGTAATTTACGTACGTTTCTATTTTTTTTTAGAAAGTTCTCCAAAAATCGACCTCCCTTTTCATCGTGTATGTATCGGGCACATTTCAACAACTGAATGGTTCGCGTTCGCCAGATGAGTTCTTTGTTACATCGAATAATAGACGAGCTGACAATGACTGCGCTGCATTTTTGCGAACTCTCCGTATCGATCCCACGGGATCACAGTGATGATTTCATGCTGTGATATCATTGAAAGACTAACTTGTTAAATAAATAAAAATAGTTATAAAACCAAGTTCCTGCAATTTTAAATGCTTTTTGAAGAAGATGAGGATTATTTGTTAAACTTTTTTGCACAAAATAGGATAAAATGTACAAATGGCGTACTTGATGCCGGCTAGCATTATTTCCTAATCAACCATTACACGAAACAGAAAAATGGTATACATATGTATATATAATAATGATAAAAGTTACATACATCCTTGTATAATAAATGTATACACACCCAGAATATAAATAAATAAATACTAGAAAATGTACATAAATAGGATTAGAATGCTCATTTATTTATGTTTTTACGTATTTATTTTATCAGTCGTATAGTTTGAGAAGCAGCAGTCACAAAGATATTTTTTCAAAATTTACACACACACACACATATTATATATTAGTAGATTTATATAGTATATATATATATAAACTATATAAATCTACTTATAATAAGAATGTATTTTTATACATGTATGTGTATAAAAATACATTCGTTACATACATACTTGTATATATAAATAAAATCAGAATCTTTCTTTTAGCTTCTATAAATTTTAATAAAAGCGAATACTCAATTCCCTTTACATAAATGAGAAAGAGCTCTCATTTGGCAATACCCTTTTTGTTTGGTTTTTTGCAGAGATGTGAATATTGCGTAACGCAGTTAATCTCTTTGTGGCAGCGAATTATCGACGGCCTAAAAATGGACATGCTTTTTGTACCAATCTGCGTTTTATTTTATTGACAGCCAGTTTTTCATTTAAAGCCAGCCTTTAAAGATTACCAATAAGTCATTAACGTAATATAATTACTTAATTTATAAGTACCTATATTACGAGGCCGTGTGGTACCGGCAGAGTAGAATAGTACCTCTCCCTGTGCCAATTGTCGTGAGAAGCGGTCAGAAGTCCGCGATCCGAAGTAGTGTAGCTTAAACGCAGCAAGGCGGGGATGGAGTTTGCCCAGCGCGAAAATTGTGATCAATTTCCCCCCATCTTTCAGAGGCCTCAGTCCAGTAGTGGATGTTTTATGGTGGTTATGATTATGGTCATTATTAGGCATTGCTTAACAGAATCGCGATCAGGTCAATTGTATGCAAATCGACGGGATCGATGGTGCAGATGGTGAAGATCCTATCTTGTGTGCCCAGGGGCGTGGTTTCGATTCCCACCCAGAACAAATATTTATATGGTGATATTTGTATTTGTTCTGTGTCCGGGTGTTAAATATATGTATTTAATTTCTAGTATATTTGCGATTCCTCTGTTGTCTGGCGCCCGTATCAGAAGTGCTTTAAGCGGCTTACTATGGAGTCAGGTCAATGTTTGAGATGTTGTGGGAAAAACAAATCACAAACAAAATATTCACAATTTGAGCAAATCCGAGAGATTGGATAGTTTATAGTCGCAATACATTTTTCATTTCATTCATCTATACTTAAGATAAAGGACATCGTCTATCGGGTTAGCTAGTATATATATATATATATATATATATATATATATATATATATATATAT